>OU343217.1:68793654-68881779 GCA_910596185.1 Chrysanthemum makinoi | reverse complement strand
AAGGTGTTCCAGTCTATCCAGATAGCCTTTCATCTTAAGAACATGATTGGCTAACGGATTTTCCATCCTCCTTCTTACAAGCATGAAAAGTACGAAGAAACTCATAAAATTCAACACCTGCTTGTTTTTCAAACATGGATCTCAAGATTGAAGCATTTGTTGAGGAATTTGATTCTCAAACTGCTTGTGTAATTCAAGAATCATACTTCCAAGAATAATACATGCTACTGCTATGACGATCATAATAGAGGTTTCATGCTCTAACTCCACATTGGGAGCATTACGCAGGAGCCTCAAGCAAAGGTTGTTCCAAAACATCAAGTCTCTTAGCAACTCTCGTGACAATCCTTAGTTGAAGAAACCAATCATGGCTAGAAAGTTTCTCACTATCTAGCCACCGAAGCCAAGTCAAGTTTTTTCTGGTTCATCCATTCTACAAAACATAATAAAGTTCAAAAGTTAGTACTTTCGATAATAATCCTTAAAGAAAATTACATACCCATATTTTAATAAATTAAACCAAATATTTTTCTTAAGGCTAGGAACCTATTGATATAGTACTTACATATCTGGCTTGATCTGCTAGCAATGATAGTACTCAACAAGGTAAGTGTCGCAATAATAATTGCAAATCTTCTCGAATTCCTAGATTAATATGGGACTTACTTAATGGCACTAGGGACAATCACATAGAGTCATTGTAAGCATGTTTCATCACATCTTATGCCTCAGGTTAAAGGGTCTCACCATTAGCTTAATTAAGTCGTCCAATAAAGAATCAGAATTTATTCCATACCACTCACTCAGAAGTGGAGCTTACCTTGGGATTACAATCAAGCTAGCCCCTCAATGTGAATATAAATAAACTACAAGTGTCCTTACAATTGGATGGCGTAAAACTTAAAGTTTCAAAGGGTATTTTGAATTTGATGTATACAATTTGGAAAACCACTAAGTTTTACAATCTTCCTAGGCAAAGTATGTACCTAACCATTTTAGTGTAGTATAGGTAAGACACGGGTGATTGATCGTTGTTCAGGAGAATAGTGTTGTGAAGGTCATGTATGACGATTACATCTAGAGGTGTAGGATGATTCTTTTGTGTTTTTTTTAATTTTATATGAAATAAATAAAAATCCTCGGGTTTGAAAAGTGGGTTTGTTATACAACTTATCTAAATAAAAACTAAATTAAACTAATTGCAAGAAAAGCAAATTAGTGAACTCAGATGATGAGAAAACGTGTTTACTTAGATTATCTTTACTCCCTAATTATCTCTTATTAATTAGTTGAATTGTCACGTCCTTGCCTAATTGTCATGCAAAGTACCGTATTATCAGTGGTGTCAAATTTCCTAACTCTATGAATGTATAAGTCTCCTTTAAGAAACCCTAGATCTACAAGTGACAATTAAGTCATCTCCCTAAGATCACCTAAGATTTCAAGCGTTTAATTCATGCAATAAATACGTAAGAATAAAACCATCGCACTTAGTATACGCGAGTGGACATACAAGCTAACACATATAGAGATATAGCCAGCTTTTCCTACTCCTAACGCGAGATAACCAATTAAACAAGAGACGACAATTAATAATTAATAACTAGGTTTCATTCAATCTAAGCAAACACTAATTAATTTAGCTTAGCATATTAAGGTGAAGAAAAGAAAAGTATATAATCAAAACACATAGACATATTGAATTATTAAAGAGGATTACTTAACTTTAATAAAACATGATCAAAAGTGGATGTAAAAGCCTTACAAAAGTCAGAAAATTGTATAGGCTTCGTGATCTTCAAAGTGTTACATGAATAAAGGAAAATATAAATATATATATATATATATATATATATATATATATATATATATATATATATATATATATATATATATATATATATATATATATATATATATATATATATATATATATATATATCTATACATTATATATAAGAGGAAGCATGCCACATAAAATGCCACTTGGCATCCCATAATGCCATGTCATATTTCTATGTCATCATTGTATTCAGTGGCATTTTTTATTTTTTTTAAATGACATGTGTATGCGTTTTAATTAATACATATACAATTTTTAATAAATTTTAAAACGCTTTGTTTTTGTAATTTTTTAATTTTAAAATTTTTTATTAAAAAGAAGACATTTGTTGGAGTTGAACTTGGGTTATTCATGTTTTTTTTAAACAACTTACCACTAGAGTAAATTGGTTTTTGATTTATATCTTTCAAATCAATACAAATAAGGAGATTATAAAAAAATCATGGAATTTGTATTTTAGGTATGTTTATTATGAAGATAACAATTAAAATAAATTATGATATATATTACTTAGAAGATAAATATACCATATATATTTTTAACCTATTTATTTTGTGTATAAATACACCTTATTATCTTATTCCTAAACATAATTATCCCTAAAAGTATAATCGATTTTTAGTTTTACAGTGAAGAATCCCAAATTTTTTATCCACTTATCAGTTAATGGTTTTGTAGTTTTTTAGTTTTACGGTTATCGATATATTGGTTTTGTTGAGTTTTATGTTTCATAATACAGATATGACTTATCAAGTAATGTTTTTGTAGTTTTTAGTTTTACAGTGATATATTGGTTTTGTTGAGTTTTATGTTTTACACTGCTGAGGTATAGTGACATAAGGATGGAGGCACAAAAAGAGCAAGCCAAAGTTAAGACAAAGTGATGTTAGACCTAAAACTTCTAGTTTTGAGTGTTTTAACATCATGGTCACCATCGATTAAAAAACATAAACCTAAACCTTTTGTATGCCGCAGTAAGAAGAACAAAACAAAGTGGCAACTAAGTTGATTCAAATCCAAACAACCTACTCTTCCACTATCAACGTATGATTATATATAATATAATATAATGTTTATGACTTGAGCAAAGATACAAATTTAGATGATCTAAAAGGTTGTCTATATGCAGTTTATGGCGGTGATCACTGAGATAATGGTTTTAAATGTGAAGGAATATGGTGTTGATAATTCATGGAGTATGGTTGTATAGTACAGTCTTTGTTAAGAAAGATTACATGTTCATGTAATCTAGAAATTTTTCCACATTTACTTTAGTCTATGCCAATGATTAATAAGGTATTTCTCTTCCAACTTTTGGTTTTATAGGCTTATTTCCAATAGCTAGAAAGTAGCGTAATGAAGGTGACTCCAACTTGATCAGAAGCTTCGCTTTCAGGCAAGAAGTGTTTTCTCAAGACATTTCTTTGTATGGCAGTGCTAAGGACAAGTCGAAGAGATTATCATTAACTTATATATTACGAGGTATATAATTAAAATTGCAGGTATGTATTCAAGATTTCTAATAATATAAATGCAAACCATAATGAGAATTTATTATTATACCAAATTTTATTTGTAACAAGTTTATGATCATCCATCTATTTTCTGATATCATTAATCGTTAGAAAATTTAATTTAGTATGACACTTGGAAAATAGTTGATACGTTTTGATTAATTTGGTGTACGTATTTATTTAAATTGTAACTCTTTCTCTTTCTAGATAATTAGCATGCCAATATTGTTGGAAAATTTAGTGCACTTGTGGGAATAGTTCACACCTGTAATGGGTTGAGGTACGGAGGCACCCATAAGGTCCATGAACACCCTGACTCTTGTAGTGGTTTGTATTAGTAGTGCTTGGTGAAAGTAATCGCTGTGGTTACCATCGATTATCGTTTCCAAAAGGGCGCTTTTAATCGATCGGTTTCCACCGGTGGTGTTTCATCGAAGTAGTGTTACATGAAGCAATGGTGTTTCAATCGGCAAAGTAACCACTGAGCAGCATATGAAAGTACCGATTAAAGTAATTGCTTGTAACGGCTTTGACCTATTCAAGTGGATCTTCAACCGCTTAATGACCCACGTTTAATTGGTCATGTAACCACTAACGGCTATAATGGGGATAATTATGAGGCTATTAATGGGGCGATTAATACTCATAATTCCATTGACTACAAGAGTAACCTCCTATAAATAGGAGATCTGAATATGCATGAAAAGACAATACGAAACACTAAACACTTATAAGCGTAAGGGTTATAGAATTGTGCCTAATTCTCTAACTGCATTTGGTCTTATCCCAAGTAGATATTCGTGATACCTGGGCATTAGGTCAATATTTTACTTTGGAAAGTGATCACACGCATTCCAAGTGATATCCGGTAACCATCAAGTGGTATATGTTATCTGCTGACTCTTTGTTGTTTTCTTAACGGTCAGTTATTGATTATCTTACCCCGCTGAAATAACCAACAATCAAAGTAAACTATTTTGTGATAATCAATGGCAACCGCCGAATGAAACACATGGCTTCAAACTTTGCTAAGCTGGACAAGTTTGAAGGGGTGGACTTTAGGAGGTGGAAGAAGAAGATGCACTTCTGTGTCAAGCATGAGTGGTGTGGTGCTAACCACACCTATTCCATGATGGTGATGATGCTACGTGGGAGCGTGAAGGAGGAGGAGCAAATGGGAGAATGATGACTACATATGCAGAGGTCTTATTCTCAATGGTATGTCTGATTCTCTGCTTGATATTTATCAGAACTTTGAATCTTCCAAAGAACTGTGGATTCCTGGATGCCAAATATATGGCTGAGGATGCATCAAGTAAGAAGTTTCTTGTTAGTAATTTCACAAATTACAAAATGACTGATTCAAGACCAGCCATGGAACAATACAATGAACTTCTTGGAATACTTGGAAGGTTTACACAACACAATATGAACATGGATGAGGCTATTAAAGTCTCTTGTGTCATTGACAAACTCCCTCCTTCTTGGAAAGATTTCAAGCATACCTTGAAACATAAGAAAGAGGAATTAAATCTGGTTGAGTTGCTCATCCGCACATTGAGGAATCTCAAGATGCAGGATAATGACAAGCCAAAGAGTAGCAATGCTATCTTGGTGCATCAGGTTGTCAATATGGTATCATAACAACTCCACCGGTACAATGACAACAAAGGCAAACGAAATATCATGATAAACACGCGGCAGATCCTAACAAGAAAGCAACACCTACTTGTTGGAAATGTGGCAAGACTGGTCACATTAAAAGGGACCGCAAAGGTGTTAAAGTTGGTGGTAAAGCCAATGGATCAGGCACTAATGGTTCAGGGGAGTGGTGGTTCACCAACTCACTAAAAAAGGTCGAATATGTTTAATAAGTCTTTTCGATTTATTATGTTACATATGTATCTGATCTTTTATGTGTGTGATGATGATGTTGCGTGGTGGGTTGACTCGTGCAATTAGTCATAAAGATAGAAGCTGGTTCAAGACTTATGAGTCACTGAATGATGGTTCTATTCTTCACATGGGAAATGAGTCAACAGCCTTGGTGCATGGTCGTGGTTGTGTAGATCTTAGGTTTAGTTCTCGAAAGATTGTAACTTTGTTTAATGTTATTCATGTTCCGATATAGGAAAACTTGGTTTCAAGTAGTGTTGAATAATCATGGATATAAACAAGTTATTGGTCGATAAATTTGCTTTCTAAGCATGGTGTTTTTATTGGTTTTGGTTATTTATGTAATCAAATGTTCATGCTTAATATTACCTATGACAAGTGTTATTTCAAATTTTGACCACATAACCGTGACCGACTTCCTACTCCATGCAAGACTTGGCCATGTACACTATAAAAGAATGCAAGATATGTCTAAGGATGGGTTGATCCCAGCTTTTGACATGGACACTAAAAAGTGTAAAACTTGCATGTTGACCAAGATAACCAAGAAACCCTTTCGGGGTGTTAGTCGTGAGACTAAGCTCTTGGAGCTTATACACAAAGGACTCTGTGTGATTTGCATGCCACTACTCTTCTTTGGGAATAAGAAGTACTTTGTGACATTTATTGATGATGCTTCTAGGTTTTGTTATGTTTATTTATTACATACAAAGGATGAAGCATTAGATAAATTCAAAGTGTTTAAAACTGAAGTTGAATTACAACTGGGCTTTGATCAAAAGATTAAGGACTGATAGGAGAGGTGAGTACATGGATACTCTACTTTCTCCGTTGAATTATAATCCATGAAACGATCTGCTCTTATACCTCAAGAAATGGTATTTATGAAAGGAAAAATGGTGTCAAGGAGATGGTTAATTCCATGTTGTCCTTTCAGACTGAGTCAAGGGTTCGGGGTGAAGCTATGTTAATGCTATTTATTAGGGTTCCCAACAAAAGAAACAAGGTTACCCCTTATGAACTCGACTAAAGGAAACCCAACCTGAACTATCTCAGGTCCGGGTTGTAGGCTGTTAAGACTCCCCATCCAAAGCAAAAGACTTTGGGTGAAAGAGGCATTGATTGCATCTTTGTTGGATATGCCGAGCATTCCAAGGCTTTTAGGTTCTATGTTATTGAACCTAATGAACATGTTTCAGTTCACTCAATAATTGAATGGGATGATTGATGAGAATAGATTCTCATCGTCCCCTAGACCAAGTCGAGGATTCCTAATGGAACTCATGACAATGGTGTATCGAGAGGTCCTCGATGGTGAACCATCAGGGTCCCCTCGATGAGGTTGTGGTTCAACAACCTGAACCTATGCTTAGAAAAGCAAAAGGGTGAGGACTCCAAAGTCATTTGGACCCGAGTTTCAACTATACTTAGTTGAAGGAACAAGGGATGAGGTCTCAGACCAATACTCCTATTGCTTCATTGTTGAGGATGATCCCAAGACATTTGAAGAAAGCAATGAAGTCCCGGTGATATTGCTTTCCGGAAAGAAGCAATCAATGATGAGATGGATTCCATCATGGGGAACAATACTTGGGTGTTGGTTGATTCACTCGTTGCAAACCTCTAGGTTGCAAATGGATTTTCAAAAAGAAAATGAAGGTAGATGGAACTATTGAAAAGTTCAAGACTAGATTAGTTATTCGTATTTTAAACAAAAGTCGATAGACTATTTTGATACTTATGCCCCTCGGTGTGTCGACGTACCATAAGATCTGCTGATTGCTATGGCATCTATTCACAATCGATTATTCATCGATGGATGTGAAAACAAATTTCTTGAATGGTGAATTGAAGAGGAGGTTTATATGAACCAACCTCGGGCTTCATCTGCAAGCAATGAAAACAAGTGTGTAAACCGATTAAGTCTCTTTATGGACTTAGCAGCACCTAAGCAATGGCATCAAAAATTTGATGAAGTGGTTTTGTCTAGTGGTTATGTTCTTAACCAGCCTGACAAATGTGTATATAGCAAATTTGATGAATCTCGTAAAGGAGTCATCATTTGTCTATATGTTGATGACATGTTGATTTTTGGCACTCAACCAAAATCGTAGACCTGACAAAGGAATTTTTGTCATCAAGGTTCTCCATGAAAGACATGGGGAGGCTGATGTTATCCTTGGTATAAGGATTAAACATGAAAAATAAATTATCTCTCGTCTCATTATATTGAGAAGGTGCCGAGGAAATTCAATTACTTTGATTGTACTCCGGAGTACTCCTATGGATACTTGTGAGAAGTCGATGCCTAATCATGGCAAGGCCGTGATCTCAACTTGAGTATTCTAGGTAATTGGTCACCGATGTATGCCATGACTTGTACAAGACCTCGATATTGGTTTTTAAAGGGGGAAAATTGAGGTATACTAGTAATCCTAGTGCTCATCACCGCAAGCCTCAAAGGGTAATCATATTTGAAGAGAACTATGGATTATAGTCTCTCATATACTGGTTACCCATCAGTGTTGGAAGGTTACACCGATGCAAGTTGATCAAGAACATCAGACAATTCGCCTACCAGTGGGTCGGGTATTCCTACTTGGTGGAGGTGCAATTTCTTGGGCATCCAAGAAACAAACTTGCATCACCAGTTCAACAATGGAATCTGTATTTGTGGCTTTAGCAAATGGCCGTAAAGAAGTTGAATGGTTGAAAACTTGCTCCTTGAGATTCCATTGTGGCCTAAACCTATAGCACCTATTTCTATCCGGTGTGATAGTGCAATTACATTGGCTAAGGCTTATAGCCAGATGTACAATGGTAAGTCTAGACACTTAGGTGTCACACATAGCATGATTCGTGAGCTTATCATGAATGGGGTGGTATCTATAGAGTTTGTGAGATCTCACCGTAACTTAGTTGATCACTTGACGAAGTGGGTCTGCAGAGACTTGGTTATAAAGTTCTAAAAGGGATGGGTTTAAGTCCAACTTAGTCACCTGAATGCTAGGACACCCAACTCCCTCCGAGGAAAACTTAGGAGCTGAGTTCAATGGAAAGTGAACATCTGTTGACTGAGCACATGTTTTATTTACATCCCAAGGTTGTGCTTTAACCCGCCGAAAGGAGGATGAAGTCTTTACTTAATGGTTATTTTTCTTTGAAAAGTGCTTGGCAGAGCATGAATAAAGAGGAACCACCTATGTAAATGTTGAAGTTTTGCCGCTCTCAGAAGCTTTGGACTTTTAGCTTTTACAACATTTATGAATTTGGATATGGACACATGACTTGTATAGTGTCAGATGATAAGTATTTGAAAACTTGTGTGTATTTTATCTTCGTGTATTCAAATGGGTGAAGGGTTCAATTCTTAACAACACCGATTCTCAATATTTGAAACGTAATTTACTAAGATGGAAATTCAATCCTCATGACATTTTCATTTATGCACATGTTTTGCTTGATGTTTATTTTCATGCAAAGGAAGTGAACTAAATTTGGGGAGGATTGTTGGAAAATTTAGTGCACTTGTGGAATAGTTCACACCTTGTAATGGGTTAGGAGGTACGGAGTGTACACCCATAAGGTCCATGAACACCTCGACTCTTCTGGTTTGTATTGGTAGTGCTTGGTGAAAGTACTATTGTGGTTACCACCGATTATCGTTTCCACTAAGCAAAGACGACCGATCGTTTCCATGAAGTGGTGTTTCACCGGGCAGTGTTTACACCGGCAAGGGTGTTTCCATCGGGCGCGGTAATCCACCGATAGCACTATGAAAGTACCGATTAAAAGTACCGCTTGTAACGCTTTGACCTATTCAAGTGGGCAGTTTAACCGCTTAATGACCACGCTTAATTGGTCATGTAACCACTAACGACTATAATGGGGATAATTATGAGGCTATTAATGGGCCGATTAATACTCATAATTCCATTGGACTAGCTAAGAGTAACCTCCTATATATAGGAGATGTGAATATGCATGAAAGACAATAATGAGAAAACACTAAACACTTATAAGCTTAAAGGGTTATAGAATTGTGCCTAATTCTCTAACCGTGATTTGGTCTTATCCCAAGTAGATATTCGTGATACCTGTGCATTAGGGTCGAATAGTTTACTTTGGAAAGTGATCACACGATTCCAAGTGATATCCAGAACCATCATGGTATATGTTATCACGACTCTTTGTTGTTTCACAACAGCTATTGATTATCTTTACCCCTCATTAGCTGAAATAACCACCAACAAATATTTTGTGCACAAATATATTCACAGATTATGTATGCTTTATCCACTTACATATGCCATTAATTTGTATTGGTAGTTTTAATAAGCAATCCTACCGGTAAGCAGTTCTAATAAGCAATCCAAACAGGCCCTATATAATGGAGCTCAAGTAAATACACCTCATTTTTTGATACATTTATGGTTGTTAATGTGTTCTACATACACATGTGTCTTATATATGTCTTTTGTATTTAACAGAAGGGTAGATATTATTGCAAAGCTGAATTTGCAAAAATCAGCAGTAGTGAGGCATATGTGGCTGTGTTGCAACCAATTTCAGAAAAAGGGATAATCGATCACTCCATCTTACCGCAATCAACATAGGAAGGTGCGTTCAGTTTCTAGCTTTTATCTATATGTATATACTGAGTATGGTATACAAACAATACTTTTAACTAAATTTATTATTAACATTTTCTTACGCATAGGAATCTCTCAGAGCACACATAATAATCATACAAATTCATGCACAAGTAGCCAACAAGCATGCTTAAGGGGCCAAAATTCACAACCAATTGCTTAAGGTATATTCGTAAACTTAGGTTTTGTGTATCTATTTGTTGTCTCCAGAACATAGTTATTGCAAATGCAACTAACATGTTTAGAAAACTTTATGTGACATGAAGTGATTATGTTGGTTTTCACTTTCAACATTTTCATGAGTCTTAATGTAAGTAGCCACTATATATAGTTATATACATACTATGTAGAGATGCCACCAATATCCCGTGACTGCGGAAGTCGATATTCTTATATTCAACAAATTTTAACATTGAAACCTCGAAGTAAATATTACATCCATCAAATGACTTGTTTAATTTACTTTATTGGATCACTAATATCGATGTATCGATAAATTGACAACAACCAATAATGACATGTTTATTGTAATTTAATAGTTGATTTTGCAACTTTATTGATCAGACTCACCGATTGTAAGGGGATTGTTGTCACTTCATTTCTTCCATCTTTAGCTTGTATAAGATGGTAGTTTTACTGAAAGATCATGACCAACCATCAAAATTACATCTCTCTCTGGTTGATGCTAAGCATAAGTCTAAATTTCCTAACACTATCTTATTACTTTAAATTTGATAGGTTGATGCTTTAATTTTTCATTGTTTAAAAGTATTGTCAAATGATATAGGCATACCGAAAGTGATCTACTCAACGATTTCGCCAACATAATATAACATTGTGTCTATGTATGTAGGTTCAACCCATGGATTTGGCGGCAAAAGTTCAAATCGCAAGTACTCCAACAAGTACATAATCGATACTCACCGCTCAAGTGTACACTAGCTTTGAAAATTTTCACACTTAAAGGCACAAATACTTTCATGTCGTATGGCCATATATATTGTCTAATAATCTTTTATACAAAACTATGCATACCTGATTGAGTTGAGAAGAAATTAATGTATACCTAAATGCATATTTGTTGGCACTCTAATTACTTTTGAATTATTAGACTATCAGATGTAAATATGTATGTAGCGGGTCATGAGGACATTTTGTTACAACTATGTATAAGATTGGTATATCGATATGAACTTTCCATTCAACCCACATCCCCAAACTTGCACAAAACCAATTCTACGTACCACCCGATATCGTGAGATGTTGTTAGGACCTCGATACTAGAGAGAGATCCAAGTGGAAAAAAAGACTAACGAGTTAGCCCTGTTATGAAGCATGTTGATTCTCCGAGGCCTTTAATACACCAAAAATTTGTTCAATATGATAGTAAATGCATGAAACTTGAAAAGGTTGATAAAACTTCATCAGAGTCCGTCAAGGAGGCATCAAGATTGACTTGTGATGAAAGGAATCACAATGAATTTCAAGTACTTTCAAAGTCAAAGAGCTTCCAAGGTTATCACTAGATAGTAAACAAAATTCTAAATGTGAACTCCATGGTATTGGCAATCAGGGACAATAACTGCAGAAATAGCTTAAATAACAAAACCTTAACATAAAGGTTATATTTCTTTTTTACTTCTTCGCACGAATGTCTTATGTTGCTTATGTTCGACGCTTTCCCTCCCCTTAAAGCATGTTTCTCTCTAATGCTTTTGAATACATTCAATTAATTTATTGAAATTTTGTATTTTGCATGCCTTTATGGCATTGAGCCTATTGAAAGTGGTATCTTATCCGAATAATCCTCATCTCATAACTATCATCACACACACACACACAATCAAAGCGTCACAATACACTATCAAAACCATGTATCAGATGACACAAGAAACATAACTCAAAGATAAACACCATCAACCTCACTAACTGGCGACACCCATGACACCCATCGAATACTCATCACACCATAACTCACCTAACACCCGCCACACCTTAACCTAAAACTTAAATCATTGATGCAAGAAAAATATAGTTGGGAAGCTGAGATGAAAATTGAGTTTGAATCGAATTTGTGGATTGGAATTATTAGGGTTAGAAGTATTGGTTTAGTCAGCCGTATTGTGGGGCATCAGTGAGTGTGAAGATTGTGTCGTGGTTTGATAAAGATTAAGATGGGGCATGTAAGTTTGAGTGGAAACCTAGCTATCCTAACACAACTAATTATATCAATATACGGAGATATATCATTTGACAATATGAGATTTACGATACCACATGTATAGTGTTTATAATCAAGACACGCCCCCTCGACGCCATGCTTTCAAAGGTCATGAAGACGCCATAATATATCACAAAGAACTTGCATATGCCGATTTCAAAGGATCATAATAGTGTATATATGTGAAAGGCGGATGTGTTGATTCTACTTTCTTTCAACCGCTATAATAAATCATGTGGTTACGGAAGTTGTCAGATTTTTCTCTCACTTTCTATCTTCTTTGACTCGCAACGCCTATACCGCCTCTTACTTTCCATGAGGATGTGGTCTTATGTTTATATAATCACATGTAATTAAAAAATTAAGGCCATAGCAATGATTTGTGCTTCGTCTCAGATATGTATAATCAGCACTGTGTTACATACTTGAAAATCTAAAACAAAGAAATTAATATCAACGCTAAGATATGTTTGGCTCTACGTAAAAACACGCTAAACATGTTGAATAATGGCTCAATATTGTCCAAGATATGCAACTTGAAAAAGATATGAAATCTTATGAAAGATATGGAATCTTATCCAAGATCTTATACAGATTATGCAAGTTGAAGATAAGCAAGTCAGTTGCTACTTGTGAAGAGTTGAAGCCTATAAATAGAAGCATTTCCTTTGAGTTTAGTACACCAAAAAAACACACAAGCACTTCTTGTTGTGTAGTTAGAAATTAGCTCTCTTTCTTGTTCTAGTTTGTAATATGTTTCTATAAGAAATATATAAGAAAATTTGGTGTTTCATTCTTGGTTTCTTTCATAGTGTATAATTTTCAATAAGCTAGTTTGGGTTATAGTTGTGGTGTTGAAACATTCACACCCTTTACCTAGTCGGTGGATATTATCACATTATTCCACAACAAGTGGTATCAAGAGCTTCAGGTTATTCTTAGTATGCTCGGGTTGCAATTAAATTTGATCCTCCACATCTAAAGAATTTCGTTGGTTTTTTTTTGTTGAAGCTATTGAAAATTAATTTGTACATGAAATGGTGGGGGGCATAGTTGACAAACCTTCCACATCGGTGGATCCAACATCTCCGTTGGGCTGTGACCAGCCTTGACGAATGCAAGATTGGCTGGAGGTTTTGATGGCATGTGCCATTTCGGTATGTGGCAAAGTGAGGTTCTAGACGCTCTTTTCGCCATTAAAGGTCTAGACATTGCCGCTGAAGAAAGTAAACAGAGGATGTAGAAGAGAGGAATTGGTTAACCATCAATCGGTTAGCTTGTGGTACGGTTCATTCATGTCTTTCGAGAAAGCAACATATGCTTTCTCAAAAGAAACATCCGCCATAAACTGTGGTGTATGCTAAAGAGAAATTTCAAGAAAAATTGTCAATAAGCTCTTTTAAGAAGCGACTTTTTCGCCTCACTTATAAATTGTACCACTATGAATGATCACATTACCGCTTTAACCACCGGTAACCGATTTGATGAATATGGATGAGGTGTTCAAAGACCAGATCTAGCATTGATAATCGTTGGGATCGCCTGAGGAGATAATGAGCTGTTTGAAACAACTCTACTTAATGGAAAGGATGATGTGTCTCTTAGTGAAGTTTGTGTCGCCTTGTATAGTAAAGAACCGAGAAGGAAGGACAGCGATTAGTTCAAGTGGAGACGCAGAGGTTTTGCCGGGTCGAGGTCGTTCACAAAAAGAAGGGCACCGATAAGAGATGGAGATCCAAGTCGAAGGTAGACTAAGAAGATGAATGTGCCTTTGTCATGAAAAGGCCATTGAAGAGAGATTGTCCAAAGTTGAAACCAAGGACAATCATTACAAAGGAAAGCTATAGCAGGCGAATGTCCAAGTGTGATGATGAAGAATCGATTCTCACTTGCAACATCGCCAACAAAGAATTCTTCCATGTATGGCTATTAGATTCCGTGATGTAGCCATCATATTACACCACATCGAGTGGTTTCGTAATTTTGAAGAAACATGAGGAAGTTGTTTATACGTGCGCACTAAACTCCCCTCACTACACATGGGATTGGTCTGGTTCGATTGCAAAATGAAGACGGAACAATTGTGACCTTGAAAGGTGTTCGTTATTCGCCAAAGTTGAGAAAGAATCTCATTTCTATCGGTACCTTAGAATCTAAAGGATTCAAAGTAAGAGCAAAGGATGGGGTTATGAAGATCATCTCGCTGCATTTGTAGTAATGAAGGGTATTCAGAAAATAAATAATACGTGACGTTGTATCACTACAAGGGTAGAATGTTTGTTGGAACTGTAGTGTACCGTTACGATGGTGATAGAAATTCGTAAGTCGCGTAGCCGCTTAGGACATGCAGGAGAAAAATCCTTGAATTTGCTCATAAATCAAGGATTATTGAAAGGAGTAAGTTCCCCGTAAGTGGATCTCTGTGAGCATTGCATCAACGGGAAGACGACAAGGGTGAAATTTGGGATTGCTATCCACAAGACGCTAGGTATCTTGGATTATGTCCACTCGACGAGCAATCCCTCAAAGACAAGATCTTTAGGAGGGAGACACTACTATGTGACCTTTGTTGATGACTTTTCTCAAAGAGTTTGGGTGTACACGTTGAAGACAAAGGATGAAGTGCTCTGAGTGTTCATCAAGTGGAAAAGATGATGGAAACTCGTGACGGCAGAAAGATCAAACATCTCCAACGATAACGGCGGAGAGTATAAAATGACCGCTTTACAAAATTTTGTGAAGACGAAGGCATTGTCGACACTTCATCACGCCGCATACACCAAATGTAACGGGTGGTGACGATGAACCTAACTTTGCCGAGAAAGTTCGGTGTATGTTATCCAATGCTGGGTTGGGTAAAGAATTTTGGGTGAAGCCGGACGAGCGCGTGTCACCGTTAATCGCTTGCCATAACGCTATTGATGGGAAAACACCATTTGAGAAATGGTATGGAAAACTCCTGCTACGATTATGATTCCTTGCGTGTGTTTGGTTCACGCTGATATTATCATGTGAAGGAATCAAAGTTGGATCCCAGAGCAAAGAAAGCATTATTCATGGGGATTACCTCTGGAATCAAAGGCTATCGTCTATGGTGTCCAGAGACGAAGAAGACAATCATTAGCAGGGATGTCACCTTTAATGAATCTACCATGTTGAAGAAGGTGAATGCTAAGCAGTTAGATGGAACTCCCAAAAAGGTGGAGTTTTGAAAGAACAATTGTACCAGATGATAGAGAAACAATTGATGATTCTCTGCGGGTAGAAGGAGATTATGAAGAAGAGGAGGTTCAAACCAAGAACCTCCACAAAGAACAATATGAATCAATTGCTACCAAAGCAATTCCAAAAGAAACACTAAAAGGCCTCAGCCGCTTCTTTAATGATACGGGTGGCTTGTGCATCTTCAATTGCATTGATGATGTTCCTACTACTTACTACTGTGTTCGAGACTCGAGAGCGAGAAGTGGAGGATTGCCATGAGCTTAGGAAATGCACTCTCTTGAGAAGAATCGCATATGGAGTTAACCAACCTCCCAAAAGGGAAGAAGGCAATTGGATGCAAATAGGTGTATGCAAAGAAAGAAGGATTTCCTAGCCAAGATGATGTTCGCTACAAAGCAAGATTGGTAGCTAAAGGCTACTACGCCGAGAAAGAGGGAATTGATTATAATGAAGTTTTTTCTCCAATGGTAAAGCATTCCTCTATTAGAATTTTGTTGGCTTTGGTAGCACAGTTGGATTTGGAACTAGTTTAGATGGATGTGAAGACGATTTCTACATGGAGACTGGAAGAGGAAATCTATATGGTTCACTAGAAGGATTCAAAGTCACTGAAAAGAGCATGAAGTATGTAAGCTTCATAAATCTTGTAATGGATTGAAGTAATCCCCAAGACAAAGGGTACAAGCGATTTGATAAGTTTATGATGAAGTCGGCACACAAGAAGCAAATATGACCATTGTGTCTATTTGAAAAAGCTACAAGATGGGTCCTTCATATATCTTCTTCTATATGTAGATGATATGTTGATAGCTTCTCAAAGTCTAGAAGAGATTGAAAAGTTAAAGACTCGTTGAAAGCTTAATTTGAGATGAAGGATCTTGGTGAAGCAAAGATGATTCTCGGCATGGAGATAGTCGAGAGTAAAATTGAGGAAGCTCTGTTTGACTCGAAACAATATCCGAGAAGGATTCTAAAGCGCTTTAGGTTTGACAAGCAAACAAAACGAAGTTAGTACTCCACTCACTTTCAATTTAAGATCGCGATCGCTATGTCACCAAAAATGACGCAGAGAGGGCATACATGGAGAAAGTGCCTTATGCAAATGCTGTCGGTAGCTTAATATATGCTATGATATGTACTCACCGATATTAGTCATGTTGTTGGGATGGTGAGCGTGTATATGCATAACCCCTCGAAAAGGACATTGGCAAGTCGTGAAATGGATATTACGGTACATCCATAACACGGTCGATGTAAGGTTAGTATTTGAGCATGGAAGTAGTCGTGGGTAGTGGATATTGCGATTCGACTATGCCGAGATTTAGACAAGCCAAGATCTACTACAGCTATGTTTTTACTCCGCAAAAGCTCCAATTAGTTGGAAGTCAACCCTTAAATAACTACGCTTTGTCAACTGAAGCAGAGTATATGGCATTACAGAGGTCAGAAGGAGGCAATTTGGCTTCAAGGGTTGCTCGGTGAACTTGGAATCAAACAAAAATTTGTCACGATGCATTCTCGACAAATGAGTGCAATTCACTTAGCGAAGAATCAAGTTTATCACTAGGACTAAGCACATTGATGTTCGTATCATTTCATACGAGATACTGGAAGAAGGTGGAGTCAGATCCAAAAGATCCATACTTCTAAGAATCCCGCATATGCCGACTAAAATAGTATGGGATCAAGTTCACCATCGCTGGACTTGATCAATATTCAAACTTGAAGATTTGTTTGAAGACTCCACCAACGATGGTTGACAAATGAGATTGAAGGAATTGGTATTTCGCCAAGGTGAAGATTTGTTGAATAATGGCTCAATATTGTCCAAGATATGCAACTTGAAAAAGATATGAAATCTTATGAAAGATATGGAATCTTATCCAAGATCTTATACAGATTATGCAAGTTGAAGATAAGCAAGTTGCTTGCTACTTGTGAAGAGTTGAAGCCTATAAATAGAAGCATTTCCTTTGAGTTTAGTACACCAAAAAAACACACAAGCACTTCTTGTTGTGTAGTTAGAAATTAGCTCTCTTTCTTGTTCTAGTTTGTAATATGTTTCTATAAGAAATATATAAGAAATTTTGGTGTTTCATTCTTGGTTTCTTTCATAGTGTATAATTTTCAATAAGCTAGTTTGGGGTATAGTTGTGGTGTTGAAACATTCACACCCTTTACCTAGTCGGTGGGATATTATCGCGATTATTCCACAACAAAACATGCGTCCCGTTTACCTTTGTATCTCAGAGTGATATGCTTGAGCGTTATACGCTTCAACTTTGAAGGTCACCGGGCCTGCCCGCCAGCCAGGCAATTGAAGATTTATGGGTCTTTATTTCCTTCTACACGGTAGTAAATATCTACTACTCCTATGGTTATTTTTCGTTTGTTCCCGGTCATTTTTTCTTGAGCTGTTGAGGCTTTTCCTAGCTACTTACCGAGTTCTGTAGCCATTTGACTCTATTAATTTGCTTAGAAGAGATTGATTCGAGGTCTCTTCTGTTGCAAAGTAAGCATGGTGTCAGGATCACAAGTTTGAGAGTGAAGTGGCACCCAAACATTAGAAAGATGTAAAGGGGTGATTGGACTTTTAATGAGGTTTATATGTCTGCTGCAAAACTTCAGATTTTACGGGTGTTTGGGTCGATTTACGGGGTGTTTAGGGCTGCTGAAAATCGTAGTTTCAACATTTACTAAAAGTTGTTATTTAATAATTGTCATCATTTTTGGCCGACTTTGACCTGTTCAACCTATTTCCTTTTAAGTTATATTTTGTATTTATACGTTCAGGTGGGTGGAGAAAAAAGATAACCCAAATTGACCCATTATATATTAACGTGGTTCAAATTTCTATTTCTAGCGATTAATTGGTTTTTTTTAACGGGTTTTGGGATGGTTTTAAGTGGGAGTACGAGTGCGTTTTTGGCCTGCTGCTGTTACATTTAATGATAGGCTTTTAGGTGTGATAATCACTCATTAGGTAGTTAACAAGGTGGCTGAAAGTTCCGTTTACAGATGATAAAGGCATTGAAGGTAAACTTCAAAAAGAAATGTGGTTGAAATGTTTAATGTTAGTGAGTTGCATGTTTGGTTCTTTTCTGCTCACTTTAAAATTTGTGCATCATGCAGACACTGAGTTTGAGTTGCCCACAAGCATTTGACGGTACTGCATATGTGAGTTGGGACTCCCTGATCTATAATTAAAAAAACTATCTGTCAGGTTTATTAGTTTCGCAAAGTTTTCCTTTGCTTATGAATTCTTATGTGGTAAGTTTCTTTTATATACAGGTTCTTCGGCAAAATGAGCTCTATAAAATCATGGGTAATCTGAAGACTGTGTGTGACATCTAGATTTTACCTCTTGCTCAAACATGGGTCGTTTCCCCATCAACAAGCTTTGTTTCACATGATAAAATTATAAAGAAGTGTTGTTGCAGTTTTGACACTAAATGCATAGGTAAAGTCTGCATGTCCACAACCGCTTTACCATTTTATCTTGCCCAAGTGGCAATTCAGGAAAGCATGTGCAGAACGACGCTTGGAACAGTCATCCCATGGGGCTGTAGGGAGGGCATTATTATGTCGCAGTTTATGTTTTTGTAGAGATGCAACCATACTCAAAGCAGAAGAGTACTCTTTGGTCTACCTTGCACGCATGTATAAGTTAGCTAGCTGTTTTGCAATCTATTTGCATAGTGTTGAAAACGGTGATGACTATGTCTTAGAGTTTTTTTTCCTCTGGGTATGGAAGATGATAGATGTGTTCAAAATGTGGTGGAAACTTTGAAACATAAAATTGAGGGTGATCCTATTTTTAAACCCGATTCTACAGAGTCTTCAGGTAAACATTGAACCTGATACTATTCAAACATTCTCGAAATCTCGAATCAGATGGCTAACAATTTTATGCACACTTTTCAGATTCAGAGTCAGTTGTGACAGATGTTTCAGACACATTACGTCTTCCGCTTCCACCAATGTGACCAGTTTGGAGAAAAGAGGTGTTGGTGCCTTTACTGATGATGGAGAAGAAAGCAACCCTTTTAAAAAAGTTAAAACATTCTGACCCAAACTGGATATCCGTTCTTTCTAATGCTGATTTAGATTTCGCTATTTCAGATAGTGACAATATCATAATTTATGGAATTTCTTTGTATCACATGTCTTGCTTACAATGACCATGCGAGCCCACGTAACGACGCAAATGAGCATCTGCGTTTGAGACAACAAGTTGTTGACGGTACTCGTGAGAGGCTCAAGTCGTTTGGTCAGCAAACCATAGTTTGGAGTAGCAAAACTACTGGAAAATCAGTGGCTGGTATGAATTTAACTGATGACGGAAACCTGGTGTTGTTTGATGTCAATCGTTCAGTCGTTTGGCAATCATTTGATTACCCAAGATACTGTTTGGTACCGGGACAACGAATGTTTCGAGGACAGCAGCTAATACCGATTGTTTCAACAACCAATTGGACGGCTCAAAAAGGTTTGATTTCTCTTCAAGTAATTGAAAACACGGTGAATGCTAAGACTTATAGTTCTGCATTCTGATTAAGTTTTTGTGTCACTTTGGATTTAAGTGTTCGTAAAAACGAAGCCAGTTATTAGTGTGTATAGTCATCACGAATTGCTACAAGTTGCCTAGGAGACATGCTTCTATAGGTGTCAAAATAGTTAAGTTGGACCGGATACAATTTTAATTCGGGTCAAAATGGGTACTTTTATAGCTGGTTAAAATGGATTGAGTTGACCTGTCAACACCTTTTGGGTCTATTATTTATTTCAGTTTCATACATAATCCATATAATAAATATACTTATGCAACATAAATACATATAATGCTCCGATTTTTCTTGGATAAAGCAATTTAGACTTAATGTTAACACTCGAATGTATGGCGACTTTAGACTGTTCAGCACATCTAGCTAAATCTTCTAATCTAATTTGTTTAACCCATTGTCATTGAATTATGGGTTTATAACCCAAATTGAATCATTCATATAAATGGGTTTAAATTTCACTATTTACAATTTTTGATTACATAATCTGTTATGTGCTTTCAGGATATAGCTCAAAATTCTTATGTAGTCTTGATGATAATTTGGTTAATGTATGACTAACTTAGATTCTAATATGATATTATTGGATCTCAGGGGCGAGTCAGTTATGGTTGTCTCCTTTAATTTGTAGACTTTCATTTTGCACGCTCGAGTCTTGAAGCTGTATAGGCAAGCTCTAAAAGTTGCTAAAAGAGCACCTCCTCACAGTAAAGGTGAACTTTCTTCTAATTTTATTAGCATGTTTATATGTAACTTCCCCATAAAACTAAAAATCATAATATTATTCGTTGTATGAACGTCTTTTAGATCTTTGAGTACCAAAGTTCTGGTCCTGTCAAAAAAGTTTAGATTCACTTCATTTATATATATTCATTTTCTCTGTTCTTCGTATAAGTGGGACAAACTGCATCTTCATTTCTGCCTACACCATAGCGAAATGGTTCACAAAACAAGAAAATATGATTTTTTTTAAATGGTTAACAATTTTGAAATGTGATGTGGGCAGGATTGGATATGTGACCAAAGACGATATTCTTTTTCAGCGTCTAATAGTGAAAAAACCATAACATATACGGCTCTTTTATGACTACCTACAGAGTAAACATATATAATGTACCATCCGTAAGAATTATATGTTTCACTTTGAACCCCTCCTCCAAGAGGGACAGTGTTACATAGTCAGTGATTTTAGTATTAGTGAGAATAATGAGAAACACCCTTTGCTTAATAACAAATTAAGGATAACTTCATTCAAATAAACAACACTTACTAGGGTTGAAAAATTTGATGAGAATATGTAAATGGATTATGTTTGTATGTTGAATCCATTACAACTCATTTTTTTGTTTTTGTGTTTTTGGCTTGGTTATCATTTGATCTCATTGCTATTTTTTATTTGTGTGATTGCATCGTTCATTTGACTTTAGATCTTTTTTAATTTTTGCAGAATGTTTTTATTTGTTAATGATATCATCGGGTTTCTGAATTTGAGATTGTTTATTAGGGAGTACTTAGTTTACAAGTATCCAAAGCAAAGGTCAACAATATATTCATGCTTTTTCTTAGTAAAACGTAACCATACAACAATGAATAGCACAACGATACAACTTTATTCTTGGATGTAAGTGATCTATTCATCTAATCATCAGCAGATATGAACATATATATACTTACCACTATTTTTTAGAATCATGAGTTGATTGTGTCTAATTTTTAAAAATTTTGCGTTAAGTTTAGCCAAAAAAGGCAAAAGCAGTAGCCGAGATACGAGCAACGAATTACAGAGTCGACTAAAAGAGGTTAAGGACATAAAATTTGCAATTGAAAGCAAGTTTCCGTTTGAAACATATGACCTGAGCATTTCTATAGCTAATATTCTATAAATTATTAAATTACTTGGTTTCAGGTTGTTTCTTGAAAAGATATGTTAAGGAAAGCCATTAAGAACCTCCAAATGTTTCGGCCAACAAATTTCTATTCAACATCAGCCATTGGTTTCCAAAATAGGTAATCCAAACTCAATTGGTTTCTAGCATCATCCATTGGTTTACAGCATAAAAACCGGGTTCTATTTAAGTCTTTTCGGGTTAAACTTAACCAGAAACCAATGTTTCCAACATAGACCATATTAAGTAACTTTAATAAATGTAAATATTACATCCCATCATCAATTTAGCTAATTATTATGGTCAACAGTCACAATTTGTTATAATTAGAGTTAAGAGGGTGTTTGGGATTTTTTTGCCTATAGGAAAAAGCGCATATCACAACTGGCAAGCAAGCTCTTTAGAAGTGTTAGGAAGTTAGGTCTACATCACCTATATGGGCGAGTAATGGTGGGGGGAAACCTGAGCTTCATTGGCTTAGGTTATGGATCCAAGTAAGTGCCTTGACTTGAAAGTAGTTTTAATATAACTTTTTAAACTGTTAACATGACATATTTGTTATACAATTCATTGGTGTATTATAGCCTTAATTAGTGTCAGAATAAGGCATAGAAGAAATCATACATTGTAAAAGTATTATTTATGATTTCAGACCTATGTGCGTGTATAATCAGATGTGTGCAAGTTAAATCAAATTGGAGTGTAGCTTTAATGGGTGCCGCTAAACCACCTGAAGCGGATCCAAGTTTCAACAATAATCGTTTTCCGAAGAAACTGTTCTTCACGTGTTGCCCGTTGCCCGCTTACTTATTTTTTGGCCTGCAAAAGGAAGTTGGTTCCTTGGTCTGTCGTTCAAGTTAATGCAAATGGTTGTACTGGGAGGCAAAGATAAACTAGGTTGGTGTTGTTGACCATCTTAGGGACTTTTAAGAACTAATTGACGAAGGAAAGGTAATTAATCTTGATGTATTTCGTCTTTATTCCTTTGTTACCACTTTAAGTGTTGTGATATCAAATCCTTACATCAATACAACCATCATTGAGAATTATACTCGATATGTATGTTTAGCATTAAATACTGACATTTAGTAGCATTATACCTGAATTCTTGATGCAAACTAAGCATATATCTTGAATGATTTAAGACAATAACAGGAGAAATTAGTCACTTGGAGATGATGTCATATCCATCCAGTAGTTGCCCGAATATTTGGAAGAGGTGAGATAAGTTTTCATTATCAGATAGTCTACCAATTACTTCTCAAAGGAACCTACACACATGATAAATCATAGTAATGAAATCACCCATTCATAATCGAAATAGGCCAAATTTACCACTCTCGATCGAGCATCAAATTGAATTCAAGTTTGATTTAGAAGAAAATGCAAATAATATTTGGACTAACTTTATTCATATGAAGGTATAAAATGCGAAACCAGAAAACGTGGAGCAAGCAGCTGAGATTGTGGCACAAAGTGGTCACCTTGGAGCAGAACATAAGTGTAGAACATCAAGAACAACTTATAGCTTATCAACAAAAACAACAAAAGCTACAACAAGTACAACAACCAATGAAAACCCGTAGATCTAATAAAAACGTTACTTTAGTAGCATTCATGAAATAGAGGCTTAGGAACAGTTGAAGCTTATAGAAAGAAGATGAAAAATTTTGGCAACTAAAGTGTTGATGAAGTATCCCAAGGGCATCTATTTTCCTTCTGAAATACATGATTTTTAATGCTCAATGTTTTCTGCGAGACTGTTGTTTTCTGTACTTATTATCGACATCCTGACTGATGCTATAAAAGATGCAACTGGACGATCTAAATAATACTAATGGATAACGTGTGTACATCCATGATTTAAGAAATATTCGATTGTTTGTATGTAGATACACATGTTTCAGAATCACCATGTGTTTATGGGTGTAACACACTAATGCATGTATTAATGTTTAGAATAATATACGAGGCTGTTCTATTTTGGAGGTAAGTAACTGTCTTGATTTTTGCAGTTTAAAATGCAAACATGTCAATCGCAGTCCCAGGTCTCATTATTTTCTTGGCAGTGTACACGCATGCTCTTTTCGGAGCTTTACTATATAACCTCTAGAAGTTAACTATGTGACCTCTAATTATCTATCAGGTAAAACGCTCAAGTCGCTAATTCTTAGCCAAACATTAAAGGTAGCAATTGCATTCAGTTACTCATCACTAGGTTCATCAACTTATTATAAATATCTAACAAATAATAATAAATATATGAGCTTAAAATGAGAAGGGGTTCAGTGGAACAAACGGGTTAAAATACAGGCCCCTTTCACTTTTAAAGAAAATTATATTACATTTCCTTGTGGTTAATGTTTCAGTTTGATTATGATAGGAACCATGGATCAAAAGTCGTATTTAGTTCGACAGTGCACTTTAAAGAGTTAATGCTTTTAAAGAGCAAATTACTCATCTGTTTATACCTTTTTTATACTTGCGGATTATAGTGAAAGAATTAGGATAAATTAGCAGGGTGAACTGGTGTTTAGTAACTGCGTGTAAGCTATGAAATAGTTTTCTGCAAAATCTCTTTGAAGATGTCGATTATAATAGTGTAACCAAACACCCAGCTGATTATATATTTATATGTTATGCTTACTTAAATACGCGTGTATGGGTTCAGGTGAGCAATCCCGAATATCCCTTTAATAGGTAATGCGGATAGAATAATTCTAAACTTCCCGTTAGTTATGATGAATCGTGATTTCAGGTGGTGTCTAATTGTTGAATTTGAATGATGTAGATTACAGATCAGAACACAATTTTGCTGCCATGAGCCATATTACCAAAACATCCTTTTAATCAATTTCTAAATAGTAAAAAACTACCTCTAGAGTTCGCATATTATTGTGATACTATTAGTTATGCTGGAATTTTTGTGCTACTATTTTTTTATCCTTCCATTCTTATATACAAATATTGTAGATAAAATCTAAAGAAACGTATGCTTCATGTTCATTAACTTTACACTAGATATTATTGTTTGAAGCTCTATTTTACGAGTTTTATAATAAGTTGTGAAAAGTCTTTGCTGATCAGTATCTTTCTTTTCTGTGCTACTGTTAATAGTAATGATGTTTTGTAATTGAATGTTTATTGATATATAACCTATTATTAGTAGTAGCTACTGATATCGGCTTTCTTGGTTTCACAGTATTGAAGAAGGGGTCAAGTTGGATTGCCACTAGGTTGAATTTGATGATGTCCATAACCAAATTCAGGTTAGCCAATCAAAGTTTCTCTTCAAAATGAAAGAATATAGGAAATATAGTACGTAACTTGGAATGGTAGTTATTGCAGGCATCAATAAAGAATCCACATCTAATACATCTATCAGTATCACTTCCCACTCCACCTCCAGAGACTTCTTTCTCAAGTGGCCTTCCACTTGGAGCCATAGAAGCCAGTTTACATTTATAAGACCATGATGTGTTAACTTGCACGATATTAATGCTCACTTTATGGGTAGACATAGACCATTTACTATCTACTTGAAGAACCTCGACAAGTACAAGGTATTCCACCCATTTTATTTAACTTTTAATTACTTTTTAGTATATATTTCTTCAACTGAATCCTAAAAATAAAAACCAAAAATCAAAATACTTACCTACTTTTAGCCGTTTTATGGATTATGTCAATTATATATCTTAACCGTTTCATTTAACTTTTAATTACTTTTTAGTATATATTTGTTCAACTGAATCCTAAAAATAAAAATAAAAATACTTACATGCTTTTAGCCGTTTTATGGATTATGGTAACTTCAATTATAGATCTTAACTGTTTCATTTAACTTTTAATTACTTTTTAGTATATATTTGTTCTACTAAATCCTAAAAATAAAAATCACAAGTCATACCCGTCCATCGGACGGGTTTTGCCACTAGTATATATATATATATATATATATATATATTTATATAGGCTCCGGTTCTATTGAGAAGGTTTTTATTTTGAGAAGATTGAGAAATCTTCGTTTGAACCAACTGATTCATGTTTTTGATTTGATTCACAAGTAAACATCATTTTATGGTGAATCGAATCTATAAATCACAAATTTGATTCACAAATCATTGTTAAAATTGAGTTATGATGATGATTCATTAAATTTGTACAGATGATTCAGTATTCTAAATATCAATGTTGCAAAAAACGTGAATCGGTAGTCGGGCGGTCGACCTCCATGTAGCTTGTAATCGGTCTAGGCGGGATTAACCGGTGATTAATCGGATTGGCATTTTCGACAAGTTTTTAGTATTTTCGGCAAATTTTAGGTATTTTTGACAAGTTTTAGGTATTTTCGACAAGTTTATGTATTTTCGGCAATATTTTTCTAGAAAAACATCTTGTAATAGATATAAACAATGACCATAAGTTATTCAAACAATTTTATGGGTAGTTTTAAGTATTTTCGGCAAGATATGAAGGTTTTCGACAAGTTTGACCACCATTAACCGTCATTGACCACCATTGACCATGGTTGACCGATTTACATAAATCGGAAAGGTTGGTGGCCTTGCAGCACCTAATCGGCGATTAATCGGCCTTGTAGGCCTTGTTTTGCAACACTGCTAAATATATCGCAAAATCGAGAGATTTTTAACATTTATTCAAAAAGTTTTTACACATTTTGAATTTTAATCACATTAAAATGAGTTTATGCTTGAAAAACATGAATCAAAGTTAAAATCTGTCGCTTTTGAAAACCTTCTCAATCTTCTCAAAATAAAACCTTCTAAATCGATCCCGATATATATATATATATATATATATATATATATATATATATATATATATATATATATATATATATATATATATATACAAGTGTTATGGCTTCACGTTATGGTTGTGACGCCGTGAGCTCGCCGTCATTAGGGTTTCTTCAATTGCATCGTCGCCGTAGTGACGACATCATTTTGTGTCTTTGATGCCGTCAGGATGTCTGACGTCGTCGCTCTTTAATAAGTCTAAGCCGTCTCGTGTATAATCTTGGTCTTCAAATACAAGTGACGCTGTCAGGTTCTAAACTTGCTCAATTGTACTGAGCCATCACATGTAAAATTTCCATCAAATTATCACGTCCAAATGTAAGTGACGACATCACATTGAGGTTGTGACACTGTCTGGATCCCTTTTCCAGACTTTTTCGTGAGTTGGTCATTTTCTTCGTTTTCTAGTCCAAACTAGCCCAAAACATGTCAGTTTCCAACTTTTTCGTCCCAAGTACCTAAAATGTGAAAATGAACGATTTAAGGCAATAATTGATCATAAATGTACGAGTGTAGAGCTTAAATGACTCCCTAAAAACGCATGTTTTAAATCCTTGTCAAATATCCCTACACTTGGGATTTGCTTGTCTTCAAGCAAATGTGATTTTATCCAATCAATTTACAAGTTAGGGGGCATTTAACATTGGTTAAGTAATTTACAACATCCACAAGCTCTACAATAGTCAAAACAAGCACGAAAATTATATACTAGCACCTCACATAAGGTGTTTGGATTCTCTCATCTCTCGGGTGTGTAAGTTGTATAACATGTATGGAAACGAGAAAATTAAACACTTGCGACTTGTCATAGCACACAAATTACCATAGGCTTGAGAAAATATCAAACTTCCACCGCTTTGGCATAAGCACCTAGAATAAGCTATCAAAGAAAAGGGTTGTATCGTTAGGTGTGAGGGTATGGAAAACACGGTATGGTGGATATAGGGAATTTTATAGGTGGCAAGTCAATCATCTAGCTAATCACATGTGGAACGTGGTGTTGCTAAGCTAATACTCGACTCACTAACTACTAACTCTTTTTGTAATTTTCTTGACACTATCTTGACTTAAACTAAAGATAAAAAGGCAGGATGGTAGTTCGTATGTTTTTCTTTTCTTTCTTTTTCTTCTTTTTTATTTTTTCTTTTTCTATTTTTTTTCCATACACTCTTGCCCTACCATACGCAAAATAATATAGCATAACAAAGGGATTTATAGTTGTATCCCTACACTTGAACTTTCAAATATATAAAAACTAACTAATGACCCGAATTGCAAGGATCAAAATACATGAAGTACTTAAACATTTACGTAGATATGGGGATTATAATTGACTTCTTCCCCATTACTCCATAATAAATATTACTAAACCCATGAGTCCCAATCATCCCAAAGCTGTATACACAAGATATGACTCGACTTAGCAACCATGTAATCAGCTAGACAATTAACTAAGGATTTAACAAATAACAATAATGCACTAAAAATGAGTGCATACAAGGAAGGCTAAGGCGATTTGGGTGTACATTTGGGGGTGGATTGTAGACAATGCTCTTCATTAATATTTTGGAATCCACCAAAATATCACGAGAATAGCGAAAAAGATAGGCTCAGAGGGGTTAACTAGGGTATCTTGTACTAAAAATGAGTACATAGCAAAGGTGTTGGGTAATTACTTGACTGGTGTAGCCGGTGTAATTATATAAATAGGTTTAAAACAAGGGTGATCCTAATGCCTCTTATCATTTAGTTAATTTTAACTACATGAATGTAGTCCCACTAGCGATCTTGGAAAGCATCACAAAAACAAGTTCTAGAATCTATATACTACTGGTATACTCATAAGCATAAAAAATGAATGCTTTTATATCCTATATATCTAAAGACGAACCTCAAATTTTGGGGGTGAAATTTGAGTGGTAAGGTTTTTGTGCTAGCTATATAACTCCTATCCATGAGACGCTTTATTAAGACTAAATTTTTACTCATAAATGTCATAAAAAATTTAAATTTTGTGCTAAAATTGCCCTAACAAGTATTTCTTTCGGTTTATTACACAATTACTAGAAAACATGACAAATATCAAGTAAGTGATTAGTTTCTAAGGTGTCCCTTTTTCCCTCCCTACACTTAAATTGAACATTTTCCCCAATGTTCTTAAAAAGTACCAAATATATGATAATGGGAAAAGTAAAAGATAGGAGAAACTAATACTCCTCTGATTTTCTCGGCATAGACGATATAGAAATATGGTTGAATCGTCCTCCAAGAAGATAAGATCAATGATACGCTTTTGGTATGTGTGTATCAAAACCGGACCCAAAAAACGACCGTTAAATGCCAAATATATGTGTTTTTGTGTTTTTGCAAGTGCAGGTACCGGATATGCAAATTGAACGAAAGGAAAGACAAATCAGACGAAAACGAGCACGAGATTGGAAAAGCGCGTGAAGAGCCGGAACCGCGGAGAGATTTCTACTGATTTGACTATTGTCTCAGCCCAAATTACAAAAATACCCTTACGGATCAATCACATTTTTCGTCACAAATCCCTAGATAAATTACACCTTTGGTCCCTATACTTTATAAAACTTATCCTAAATTTAAAGTTTAAACGTATAAATCCAATTAATAAACTTTTACCCAAATCCTACAAAACCAACTAAACCCAATACCCTTTATATAAATCCCACTAGCCCACACCCGTTTATATACCACACAGCCCAATCCAACTCCCTCACCTTTGAACCCCCACCAAATAACCTATTGAACCCCCACCAATTAACCCATTGACCCGTCTCTTTGGTCAAATCCCCAAACCTAAGTCAAACAATTATAAATTAACCAAACGCGCCATTTACACAGCAGTTTTCCCTCCCCCGTTTTTACCCAAAACACTGAAATTAACCTCACACCACCTCGTTTTAGAATCTTTATGACGTGTCAGGGTGACTGACATCACAGAATGCCACGCTGGCTAATTGGAAGGCTTTGATTGGTCAAAAGGGCGTAGAAGCAATCCAAGGTGCCAAATAGGACGTGGAATCAGATCAAGGGTGTGGATTGAAGGAAGAAAAAGGAATCCCAGGAATCCAGAAGGCTCCAAGTTAGGCTATAAATAGCCTCTTATTCTCATAGATGAAATTATTAGGAATTTAGGAAATTAGGATTAGGATAGAGTAGATTAGCTTATTTGCTTAATTGTCATTTTCTTAGCTTATTGTAATAGACAGCTTTGTTTCAATTAAGAGCTTGTTGTTAACTTAGGTTTTAATGTATTTCCCCTAAACTGCTTTTTATAAAGCTGCTTATTTAGTTAACTGCTTTTCAAACTGCTTATTGTTGTATTTTATGAACTGCTTATCTGCTAATTGAATTGTTATTGTCATTCCTTAAATCTGTTCTTAGTTTTTTAAGATTGATTAGTACTTGTTTCTTTTTTTCTGTTTTACATCAACCTAAGTTCTTACTAAATATCTCTAAAAGCCAAGAAAATAAACTGTCATATGTAGCTTATTAGTAGAGTGCTTTTTCACTTTTACAGAACAGCTTATAAACATCTCTTTAGTCTTGTTAATTAGTTTTAAATTTAGTTTGATTAATAGTTTAGCTTAAACCAGTGTTAAATTGTTATTTTATGTTTTTAAGGGGTGTTTGGATTTAGAATTTAGTTTGGGTAAAATATATGTATTCATGAGTTTTGGTTCTTAAAGTTAGTATCATCAATTTCAAATATGTCATAATAGTAGTTATACAGTTTTTTTCAAACGTTTTTAACTAGATCCAAAGGTTTTCAAGTCTTTTTGCAAGTTTTTTTTAATAATTTCCAAAAAGCCAAAACAGTTTCTGATTAGCTGTTTTCACAGCTCAAATTCCAGCTTATTTGAGGATATTTTAGTTTGAAAAGTGCTTTTTCCATTTCTCTATATGCTATTCTTTATCTATTTTCAGATTTTACAGCTAGGAAGCCTTTTATCTTGCTTTTATTTAGCCTTAAAAATTGCTTAGACAAGGCTGTTTTCAATTAGGGCAAAAAACAGTATGTGCATCCCTGTCACTTTAAAAGCCTTCCATAAGCTCATATTAGCTTCTGTAGGTCTGTAATTTGGTTTATGCACTGTTCACTTGGTTGTTTCCTTAAGTTTAGAATTGCAGCCCTTAGCTTGTTTGATTTTGCCTTATGCACAAGCTCAAAGTTGAGCTTGTGAGACTGATTTTAGATCGAGACTGCACATGGTTCTTATTGGAGTTCAGCTTATACCTGATTTATTAGTTGCTTAAACTTAGATTAAGATTTGCTTATTAATATTAACTTAAATATTTAGTAGCTTAAGATTAGTTATGGAGGCTTATTTGAAGCTTATGGCTTATATCAGTTAGGAATTTCTTTGCTTTAGCTTATTTTTGTAACTCTATTGCTTATTTCCCTTTTGTTCCAGCTTATTCCTTAGTCTTAGTAGGATTGAATAGCTTATTAAGGTACCCTTAGGTCTGTTCAGCTTGTTCTAGACTTGTTTTAGCTTGTAGTAGATTTTAGATAGCTTATGACTGTTTAAAACAGTTATGAATGTTTGTTAAGCTTAAAACCTTCCTGTCACTTTAAAGCCTGCTGATTCTAGCTTATTATCAAGTTTTTATAATGTTTATCTTTACACAAATCTTTTACTTTAGCCTATTGTCTAGATGTAAAAAGAGAAAAACCAAAAAAATAAAAAATATAGCAAAAGGTGAGGCCAGGGGTCGAAGCTGAGACCTCTACCCATCTCAACACACTAGCACACATTCTCTTACCATCTGAGCTCTTAGGTGTTGTATGTTTGTATTTGCACCATTAATTACTTATAGACATTTAGGATAAATTGCTTCTTTGCACTGTTTTGCTTTTTACCAGCTTTTTCCTAAAAGTTCTTTTAGGTTTCTTATTTTTCTTAAGTTTTAAGGTGATTTCCAGAAAAGTTTCACAATTTTCTATAATCATTTACTATTTTTAAACATTTAATTTCTTTATTTTAGATTTTAAATCATAATAATTAAAATCAAAATCAAAAAAATAATTTTCTTTTTTCTAAAATTTTCTTTTATCAAATAGGACCTAGGAAAAATAGATTTTCATTTTTAGAGTTGATATTTCTTAGATTTCACTTTTAGGGCTCGGGATTAGCCCGAGCGTGCTCGTTTTTAGGTTTCCTTTACGTTTTAGCTTACATTTGCTTCATATAATTGTTTTAATAGCTTATTAAGCTGTTTTTAGCTTATGTTCATCAATTTTAGTATAGAAATCCAAATTATCACCTTATTCACTATTCATTCAAACCACCCGGCTTTTAAAAGACGAATCGACGTCCATTTCACCCTCGTTGGGAGAACGACCCGGGAGTTCCGTACTTCCGGTAAATCTTGTATACTCAAATTGAGCAAATCAACTTCTCTTCCAATATGCACTTGAGTCTTCTTGTCCAATATAACCCATAAATTTCTAAGAAAACGAACACGAAACCTCTCATAAAATCAGCGCTAAACGCTATATATAATAAACACTATCCTAGAAAGCGAATAGGATATAATGGTTGCAAAATAAATGTTTACAAATGTAACATATTGGATTTCACAAACACATCATAACATAATAATATTAGGCGTATGGTTTAAGAGTTTAGAGAGAGAAAGTAGAAGGTGGGAGCCTTTCTAGAGAGAGAAAGTAAACAAAGAAAGAAAGGTTAGATTGAGTGAAAGGTCCAACCCTCTACCTTGGGAGGTAGAGGGTATTTATAGTTACATGCAAAACGTCCTCCTACGGACTGTGGATCAGACATACATTGGGTAAAGACCCGTCCTTCCTCCACGGTGTTACACTACGCTAAACTAAACTAATAACTAACTAATAAACTGATAAATAACGATATGTCTACGTGCTAACTTGTGCTAGATAATATTTGGGGTGACCGACTCTTCACTATGGAATTTCTAATTCCTAACAATCTCCCCCTAAGGGAGGTCACCCCATGTTTTACATTTCGAATGCTAGCATTCTATTTTATCTTCAGTCTTGAGCTCGTAGACTTTAATTCTTCAACATTTGCATCTTTGTATTTTAGCAGTGATTCTTCAAAGTCCGATTGCATTGTACTTTAGTGGAGGCCTTTGAACTGATCCACATCTTTGATGATCTTCGAGCTTTCATTGAGATCATCAGCCACAGTAAATCTCTAGATCACCCTTTATTGTGTTGCCATCATGTGATGTTGTGACTTTCAGACCGACATGCTCACACTTTCGATCATGGCATCTTTTCATCGAGTAGCGGAAGCTTTATGGTTCATGATATTTGCAGAAGCGTAAGCATAGTATGAAAATATCGAGCCGTTCTGTAGATATGCACCCATCATGATTTCTTCAATTAAGTGTGGATGCTGTGAGCATGCGGCTTTGGATTGACTCCTCAATTATGATCACCGTGCACTCATCGGGTGTACCCGCATACGACAGCTTAGCAATAAAGCGCACTAAAGTGTCTTTGATCACTTTCGTTGAATTGAGGTACACGGCCCACGGTTCCTCGCTGATCAAGACACGCATCGCCTCGTGATCGGTAGGATTCCTAAGAATCTCCTTGACAGGGTTTCGCAGCTGCTCTAGCCGTTCTCAAACCGAACGTCTCAAAGAAGACAACACGGAGTGAGTGAACCAGCGAATTGAGATTCACTGATTGATGAAAGATTGATTTGAAAAACAATCGCGTATTGCTTAGAAGAAAGAGTTTTGCAATACGACGAAGGTTTTATGAGAAAGATCAACTTTCAATCATAAATACTTTTTATATTTAAAAGAATACACATTCGACGTGCTAGAGAAAAGAAGATTTGCACATCAAACGGTTTTTCCAAAAGTATTTTTTCAATCAGAGATACTTTTTGAATTTGAAAATGAATACACATTCGACGTGCTAGAGAAAAGAAGGTTTGCACATCGAACGGTTTTTCCTAAAGCGTTCGTCAATTCCAATCCTGGACCAAGGTTGATTCAAGAATGAATCGCCCCATCGTTTCTATCCAGTTGTCACAAGCTTGATCTTACGAGAAGATCTCACATGTCAGCCACCAAGAGCTTGTTTGATGTTGGCTCTAGAAGGATTTCCATCTTCATCGTGAATACTTTTACATATCACTCAGATGTTCTGGCAATACCACAAGGATAATGCGTATGACTCTTAATATATTCTTACTTTCCACATTGTGTGAAACAGCAAGTCTTTATTAATTTAGTGTCCTAATGAGATATTATGGACGATCTCTTGGCTCTAGACTCAATAGTGCACATTTGGTTCCTATGCCGGAGACTAGGGAGAGGGTCTCCTTATTCAATATCAACAATCTCTAAGAAAAAGTCGATAGATAATGTCGGTTCCCCGTGAGAATGAAACAAGCCCTTTTAAGAGGGACTTGAGTAGCTTGGGAAGTTTTGTGCAGTGCGTCACTGGGTCCATGACGTCTTGTCTTCAATACCAGTGTTACCTTAGTAACCACCAGTAGCATATGTATTGAACCCGGTTTCTGCCCTAAGGTTGAATTATTGGAGGGCTATTTCTTTTCACCCTTTTCTCATTCATTTCTTTTTCATTCTACAACCCCTTCAGTGCTTACCGAGACTTCATAACTAGAACCTTGTTGGGTTTAATTCCAGTACTAGCTCTGTCTCAGTCCGCACTCTTCCCATGTTCTCATTTTTCTCCTTTTTTCATCATACCTAAGGACTCTACACTATCTAGTGGATTATCCCTGGGTAGATCCCTCCGGCTCTGGTTGGATTGTGGGAATGAATACCTAACCTAACCATCCTTATAACTCCATACATAAAGTAAATTGGTCGGTCTTTTGGTATTGTTCTTTCCTTCATGAAACCAATCGAAAAATAATTTGGAAAAACAATCAAGGTACTTGTGATACGAGATCAAAGCATTTTGTACCTTAATAGTTTTGATCATTTTAGAAATGCTCCCCCTCAACATGTGCATATGATATTAAAGTTGTTTGGCACATGGAGGCAAGAGTTCTTTGAAATAATTTCTTGATCACAATTTCCTTAGAAAAAGCCATTTGAATTTCTTTGGTAAATTCTCCCCCTCAATATGTGCATAGGATATGTGAAATAATTTTATCACATAGAGGCAAGAGGTCATTTGAAGTACATCCACGATCACAAAATCCATTAAGAAACCATTTAGAAAATCAATCAAGGTACTTTATGATGAAACATAGAAATCTTTGTACCTTGATAGTTAATTTTTTTTTGAAATGCTCCCCCTCAATATATGCTTCGAGATTCGAAAGTGTTTAGCACATATGGGAGAGCAACATGCACTTTTGAATCAAGTCGATCATCATTTATCAGATTTCATTATTAAATCACAAATTCTCCCCCGATCAAAAATATTAAACCCTTTGAGATTTTGGATCCCAAGTGATTTAATAAGGTTTAGAAAACATGAGAGAATATGTGCCTGGTTTAAATACTCATCTTGTTTTTTGGATAAATCCTCCTCCTCAACATGTGCATTGTGTATTTAAATCGTTTGGCACATGGAGGCAGGAGTGCCTTTAAATGACTAAAACCAATTCCATTAAAACAGATTTGAGATTTAAATCACGATCTCTCCCCCGATCAAAAATTTCAAACCAATTGAGATTTGTGATCCCAGTTGATTTAAATTATTTAGAAAATTTTAGGGGAAAGACGTGGCATGATTTACTTAAAAAAATGACAGATAAGGACCATTTTAAGACATTAAAGATTGTTAGTGTCAGGTATGATTGTTTTAAGAGATCTTTAAGTAAAATAAAACAATTTCACAATCAAACAAGAACAGAAAAAATTTCATTTTGAAAGATCTTGATTCTAAAGAAAAATCATACCATGACATAACATTAAATCTTTAGATCACCACAATAATACGTACAAACGGACTTGATAGATGAAATATCGTTTGAAAATATTTAATTTGAAATCACTGAAGATTTGACAAAATAACGTCCGGTTGATTTCAAAACTTTGAATCCGATTTATTTTCAAAACAACATTTTTCCATTTTCAAAACAGTATTTTTCATAGTTTTAGAAAAATGGTATCATCACTATTATCCCTGCACAAAGATACGTTATGTGGAGAGAATCATAAGTCGCTTTTGTTGATGTTGTTGCGGGGCTTGGAAGAAAACCGTCTCACGATGCGGGAGATCGCTACGTTGCATTTTAATGCCAACCGAGGTCAAATTCAGCTCGCTTCTTCAATCACCGAGAAGAAAACCATCTGGCGATGCAGTGAGACCTCTTACGTTGCATTTTTCCATGCCAACACTCCATAGAAGTCCAATTAAGCTTCGTTTCTTCATTTGTCAACCCAAGATATAGTTACCCTTTCCTTTCGGCATCCAATCATCTTCAATTGTGGGATCCGGATCGGGAACATTCTTTTAAACCATGATACCTGCATATGTTAGTGGACACAAACAGATATATGGTGGTCGACATCACCCAAACAGGAATCGACTAATAAAAGTCAATTCAACATATCAATCAGATCATAAAAGGTATGGGAATTATGTGTATATCAAACTCTAATCATCTAATCCTAACAATCATATCCTGGGTACCTAGTCCTTCAACGTAGGTTAACATCATTTTTCAGTTAAGCATTTAGGATAATTAGATAAGTCCGATAGATGATATAAATTTGAAAACTTTCTCCCCCTCAATCAATGACTCATTTTCTGAAAATTTTAAAAGAGCTGAAGTCATTGATTGAGTTTTCAATTATTACAAAAACTCTGAATCTGATAGATTTTCAAGCAACTCATTTACCACCAATTTTTTGAAAACACCAAATATTTTTCTAAAGAATTTATAGAAGGAAAAACATTTGTGTAGGAACAGCAGTCCTTCGACATACTTTCCTCAATTTGTTTTTAGGATAAGTGCACGAATTTTGTGAAAATCGTTTGAGCGTAGCACTTTCCTTCTTTGAAAAACGGGTTGCTATCTGAAATAATAGCAAGCCATAGTTTTAAGCACGGGTTACAGTCTGAAGTAACTGTAAGCCATTTTTTGAGACATGTTTTGAAAAGAATATTTACACCTCCTGCTCAAACTTCATCTATGGTCCCGTGCCATTATTGAATGACATTTCTAAGACCGCAGATGTTATTGATACCAGAAGACATGTCTTAAGAAAACATTATTTTTGGTATTTTTCAATTTTCTGATTTTTATGGGTTTTTGATGGTTTTATACTTTTCTATTTTGTTTTGTAGGTTTTATATTTTTGTATTTTGCTTTTTGAAAATTATTTACAAAGAAGATAATTTAGTTTAAGAGAATGATGAAATGAGTACCGAGATAAGGATATCGCTCAGCACGTTGTAGAAGAAGGATATCAACATCTCTTAAACTTTCACCACTAAAGCATTCGAGGCTTCTAAGAAAATCGTCTGAACATGAGCCTTCTAAATCTGAATCTTTGGTAGCTTCCCCCCAAACCGACAAACATCGAATAAAGACCATTTCCCCAAGAAGTAGAATTGAAGACAAAACGGTCTCATTGAATGAAGCTCAACACCCCAAAGAAGACGAGAACACCGAAGTAACAAGATAAAACATGGATCATCGCTGCGGTTATCAAACCCGGAATAAATGATTATTTTCAAGATCACATGAACTTGTTGTGCATCCCCGATGTACACATTACTCTTCGAGATTAAGAAGTTGTCTATTCAAGGGAACAATATAGCAACATCTTCATTTTACCAAGTGCATTCCAGATATCTTCCATATAACCAATCAGCCCATTATGTACACAAGTACCCAACCAGAGTAGAAACAACGACATCATAGTAACTTTATCATCGGAATCATCATTACATATCTCTCCCCTGATGGTTGCAACCTCATCGGAATCATCATTACATTGTGTACATGAAACACTAACCGGAAGCACTTTATCATAAGTCATATAGAAGATGTCGATAAGCAATATCATCTCACGTTCCAAATATTCTTCTTATATTTCTTCCTACTGAAAGCTAAGATAACACATACCAAAAGTATCCAGAGACCACTTCCCCCCAAATGATTGGAATAATATATCCTTCCCCCAAATAGTTGGAATAATACAACTTCTACCAAATAGTTGGAATAACACACCAAAGGCTACGAGTTAAACACTTAGTTTCTCTGTGGTTATGACATTTGTCTTTCCCGGGATTACTTCAAAAGAGAAGAAGTATTAAATTCATCACGTGTACTTGTTGTGTGTTTAGATGTGTATCTCCTTCCCCCTTGCTGGTTTTAATACCTCAGAATCAGCAACACATTATACATGCCAAATACTTTTGAAATAGAGAAGAACAAACAATTAGCTCAACCGAATCTCGTGAGAATCAACCGCTACGTAAACTCTCTCTCGACTATCTTTATCAACCCATATGTAGACAACTTGAAGTGACCACTAAAAGAAGAAAAACCCGATATACCAAACTTGAAACTCAAGTTTAATTCCCACATTTGTATCTTAAGCTTGCATTTGATGATGGAAGAACGGTGTCGAGAATTTATGCTTCAAGAAAATCTCTAAGTACTCACTACTCAAACAAAGTATGAGACATTAACACCTCTTGCAATTTATCCACACCGTCATCCATGTGACACCGAGTAAAACAAAGTAACTCCTAATAGTGATAGTTAACCGGGTCTTCAACCATCCACCCATCGCGGTAACTAGATAAACCAAGTCTTCAACTCAAATTCTTAAGCCCGAGCAAGTTATCAAAAAAGAACACGCCTTTGTGAAAGTCAACTTCAATCTCAAATAAGTGATAAATGATTAACTCCAAAGAAATCAACTTGTGTCAAATGCCCAACATGTGAATAAATATACAATCAGATGTACATTGACCCACTGAATGAACCGGAACAAATGATTCCTCAACATCAATGCATTCTTCCTAAACGTATACATGTAGAGACTGATCTGGAAGATTCACTAATAACTTCGAGTGGATGAGGTAGTCATTGTCCTTGAAGTTCATGTGGTTGATTTATAGCATGCACGATGAGAGGAACAATGATCCGTGAAGATTTGGCAAATGAATACCAAAGAGCGGATCATTATTCATGAGTGCAACTGCAAAATTATGATAGTCATTATCAACGCCTTGAGGAATAACTGGGGATTGGGCTTCTTGAGTAGTCTGATTTGTACTTCTTAGATGATCAACATTCGCTAGCAGTTGGAAATACTCATCAAACATATCTTGAAACAATGAATCCCAAACAATAAATCCCATTTATCCTTAGTGAGTGAAACATTAGGCGTTGGATGAGAGTCATCAAACATAAAGTCGTATGACCATTATTCAAACATCCATCATCATTTAGTATATTCACTCTTCTCCCCCTCAAAAATTGCTTTCGAAGTTGCCATTTTTGATTTAGCAAGTGAATAAGAATATATACCAATGAACGTAGATCCACTTGATGACTAAATGAGCATGAGAGAAGCATAAAGCTTGTTGATGAAGAATGTCGATGAGAATGGTCATAAACATGAGAAGATTTCTCTTCTTCAAGATAAAGCGACCTAAACGCACCTTTCTTTTCTTTGAGGAACGGGGCCGGTGTTATTCGTAGACGCCATAATGATGAAGTACGAGGCCCAACTGATGTGAACAGACGTCATAGCCGATTGAATATCAATGTTGAGTAACTTGAACCCGTGAGTTATGAGATATCAATCCTTTTGTTATCCAAACTTTAAGCCACCCATGTATTGAAGGATCAAGTATTCTGAATCGAGTAAGGACTACCCGCACTAATATTACAAACTTGATTGAATATATTTTGGTTAGTGACATCAGTATCCAAACCCTTTGGGGTTTCACAATCAACTTTGAGATTTCCATTGGTAAACATCTTTCCCGTATGTATCCACCTAAGTCCAAAGATCCTTAAAAATTCTACCAGATGGTATCCACTTATGGCAAGGTCTAGGATTGTTAGGCTTCTTATGCATAGTGGAAGACTTATCCTTATTCCTAGTTTCCAAAGATTTAGCAGTTGGTAACCATCTAGGCGAGGCTTTTGGTTTTATTTGCTTCATATGCATTATGGATGACTTAGTGTAAATCCTAGACTTAACAGGTTGTACCATTGCATGAGCATTTACTTTCTTCAGTGATTTTGTGAAACATTTATCATGATTAGCATTAAAGATACATTTCGCACAATTTTGAGCAAACAGCTTGTTTGGATTGTAAATAGATCTAGATTTCTTAGAGTGATCTGCTATGGGAATAGCTTTAATCAAAACGTAACTACTCTTAGATCTAAGCCAATCCCTAGTCTTTAGATTAGTGTTCCTAGGTAATGGTTTAGAACTACTAGCTGTGCCTTGAAATCTCGAAGAATTCATCATCCTAGGTCTTGCACCTAAAATTCCGTCTTTGCGATTATGTGCCTTCTTTCTAGCCATTTCTAGATAAGAGTTCTGATACAAGTCATTCATATCAATTTTCCTAGGCAAGTGAGGTGAAGTGACTGGTTATGTCAAAACTTGTTTCGCATCAACTTGGGAGGCAAACCCGCTTTTGAAAATTTTGGTCGCTCGATCTAAATGCATTCGGTTGTCTAATAACCGGTTTCCCCAAGTTTGATGGTTTTGAAAACTTAGTGTTCACACTATTCCCTGTTGTTTTTCCGAGCTCATTTTTTAAAGCAACAATAGCTAAACTCTTTTCCTGAAGTTGAGCTTTGAGATCATCAATTTTTGCTATCAAAGAGTTTGTTTCCATTGACTTAGTTCTAGCTTCTTTGACAGAGTCACTTAGTTCTATGTGATGCTTTCTCAAAGACTCATTTTCCTTTAGTAATTTGGCCACACAAACCGCTAATTCATCATTTCTCATTTGAATATCATCAATAGCATTAACATCAGAATTACTTGTAACCAAATTACTTTTCACATGCATATCAGAAATATGTTTCTTCAAATTGTTGATTGTCAAGTTTTTGTCCTGAAGCTGAGCTTTCAAAGTGTTTATTTCAAAAAATTCACAGAATTCAGGAAATTTTGTATTTTTACATGGTTTATGAGATTGTAAACTTTCCTTTTTACTTTGTATTGCAATTTCAAGTGAGATGCAATGTTTTTCAAGTTGTGAAAATCTGTTTGAAAGTTCATTGTACTTTTTCTTATCAACCATAGTGTTAGTTTTGAAAACACTAGTTTCAGACTCAGCTTCAACCAAAGAACATTTGTTAGAATCATGTTCGAATCATGATCGCTTTTTAAGAACATTAACGATTCATTTTGTTGTTCAATTATGGGTACCTCAAGCAAATGACACGGTTCATTTGTTTTTGAAATCCGTGATTCGTTGCTTTAGCACGAGTCACCGACTGCTTGCTTGTATCAAGATTGTCATTCTCTATCTTTGCGCATTCGGTGACAACTGACAACCGATACAAGATCCGATGCATTACCCAAATCAACCATACTACCACTTGATTGCACCCCACATTCATTCATTTTACTGTTCACATCGTCCACTTCTTTTGTGACAGAGTTACCGAAAGTACCGGTTACATCATTCATTGTGGTCTCGATATTTTGCATTCAAAGAACACCACCAATTATCGATACATTAACCGACTCATCACAACTATCTCAACTTCACCAAGTTCATTCAAGTTTTCATACTTTTGTGCAGCTTCCTCAATGTACTTTTCCACATTATCCATGAGTTGGATAAATGTCTCAATGAATTCTCAATTTCCATTCCAAAGATGTTTTTGAAGGAAATTCCACCAAGTGTTGATCGTAATCTGCTGAATATTCTCCATTGATGAATGGCTGAAATTGGTTGTGGATTACTTGAAGTGCAAGATCGAACAATTCTTTTGAACCTTTTCTTTATCAATTTGTTGTTCCCATTGTTCTAAGTTCAATAGTAATGTTCCCGTTAATGTGGATAAATCTTGACGGAAAAGTGCATTGCATGTTCGTTTCATTCCTATCGGTGTGAAGTAACATGAGATGAGTGAAGTAGATGATAAGTTTCAATGCTACTTTCCTTTTGCATGGCATTCTCAGAGTCTAACAGTGCAAATCTTTCTCATTGGACTCAGAGCATGAAGAACTCAAATCACCATTGATTGATTCTATCATCTCAGAACCGCTCAAGATAGCTAATATTCTCATGGTTGTCTACAAATCATACAGTTTGAGTACTTCCAAATCAGAATCGGAGTGTAAGACATGATGTTGATGAATCCACGGGATTTTACAAGTCTATGATTTAAACTGAGAAATAGAATCTTTCGCGGGATTTTACTAAAATCAAGACCAAACCGTTAAGCAATTACCAATGGAACATGTTAAGAAGACTGATGTATTGTCACAATGATAGACAATTGTGTGTTAGGACTTAGGATTGTTTGTAGGATTAGCACAGATGTTGTTTGGTTGAGATTTGGATTGGTTTATGCTCGTTTTTACGGAGAAATTTAGGTCTAAAACATAAAAACCTCAATAACTTCTGTTCGGAGCGGATTTAGGCCTCGAAGTTTGACTCGAATGAAACTTTGGTTGATTTGGCATGCCATTCTCCTCGTTCTCACGGTCGTTTTGATGGGTAGAATGCTGAAAACGGAGTTACGGTTCAAAAGTTATGGCCGTTTGAAGTTTTGTCGAGAAAAGTCAACAAGTCGCTAGTAAGACAAGTCGCTAGAGTCACCAAGTCGCTAAGTAACAACTCGCTAAAGGCTCAAGTCGCTAAGAATTCTTGAACCAAGTTGCTAAGCCCAAGTCGCTAAGACCCAAGTCGCTGGACACAAGTCGCTAAAGCACCAAGTCGCTACACAGTCAAGTCGCTAAAGAGCAACTCGCTAAGGTCCAAGTCGCTAAGAAACTTAAGTACAAGTCGCTAACAAAATTGAAAGCAAGTCGCAACCTTCAAAGAAGTCGCTACCCGTAGTGGAGAATCCACTAAGTGTACTGTCATTGTCGTACTTGTCTCAAAAGACAAGTCGCTAGGACCAAGTCTCTACCAAAAAGCACTACAACTCGCTACTTTTATCAAGCAAGTCGCTAAGATGAAATTCACTACGAGAACCAAGTCGCTACCAAGAAAAACTTCAAAACACACTTTTCAATCCAAAACAAGCTCAACCACATTGATTCAAGCTTACCAAATCAAAACCCAAGCACTTACAATGATTCTAAACACAAAAGTACGCCCAAAATTCAAACTTTAACACTAGAGATGATCCAAATGATGCAAAAACCACAAAACTTTTTCAAACTAAAAAACCACCTAAAACCACTAGAAATCCAAAGATATGTAAGAGAGATGATCAAACCATGGCTCTTGATACCATTTGTAACATATTGGATTTCACAAACACATCATAACATAATAATATTAGGCGTATGGTTTAAGAGTTTAGAGAGAGAAAGTAGAAGGTGGGAGCCTTTCTAGAGAGAGAAAGTAAACAAAGAAAGAAATGTTAGATTGAGTGAAAGGTCCAACCCTCTACCTTGGGAGGTAGAGGGTATTTATAGTTACATGCAAAACGTCCTCCTACGGACTGTGGATCAGGCATACAGTGGGTAAAGACCCGTCCTTCCTCCACGGTGTAACACTACGCTAAACTAAACTAATAACTAACTAATAAACTGATAAATAACGATATGTCTACGAGCTAACTTGTGCTAGATAATATTTGGGGTGACCGACTCTTCACAATGGAATTTCTAATTCCTAACAACAAAATCCTGGAATTTTAATACTTCTGAAAATTTTCAAAAATTAAGTTTCGACTGAAAACAAATATCTGGAAAACTTTTGCTACAGTGTCTGACGTTGTCGTTGTAACTCACCGCCGATTGACTCTGATTGAATTTTAAGTTTCGTTTCTACAAAATTTCTGGAAAAATCAATATTTAAAACCTGGAATTTTATGCAAAACATTTATTGTGACTCGATACAAGTATTTGACTCAAACAAACACACAAATATGATGGAATATATGTTCATCATAAATTGTAAATTTTCATGTTCGATTTTCTTTCTTTTTAACAAATGTGAACGTCCCTACATCTAATTTTTTGTAAAATACCTTTATATGTAAGTAAGACGAGGTTAAAAACAAAATAAAGCATTTTCACAAATTTATTCGAAACATGGAAATTAAACAATAATGATAAAACATATATATATGACACAAACAAATATAAATTAAAAATAAGCAAACAATTTAAAACATGGGTTGCCTTCCAAAAAGTGTTTTTCTTTATTTATGAGTCTTGTAGCTAGACTCAAAGTCATGCCTTTATTTTCCACATATCTCAAATGCCCATTCAAACATTTTGATCCTCCTTTCCTCACGCTTATATTCTAGGCCTAGGGTTAGACAAACTGTATAATAAACTTTATCTTCACAGTCAACCTCAAAAGCCGGTATATTTTCAACATCTAAATCTTCAGTGTCCTTCAACTTTTCATTCTTATAGGGCATTATATACTTAACACTTTCTATTCCATTAGAAAACTTGACCGCTCCTACATCTAGGTCATAAATCATCTTAGATTCTTCTACAAACGGTTTTCCTAGTACTACTTCCCCTAAGAATCCTTCTATAATGCTTTTAACATCTTCTAAGATCATAAAATCACACATATAAGTGAAATTTCCCACGAAGACATGTAATCCTTCTACTCTTCCAACAAAATACCACAATCGATTAGGATTATAAGGATCCTTTCTAGGCTTTAATTCTTCATTCATGATCCAATTATAATAAAGCCTAGACATAATATTCATAGGAGCTTTTAAGCCTATGTAGGTGTGATGCCTATATAGATACCCAATCTGCAAGGGACTTTAATATTCATATAATTTCACTTCTTAATCCGCGGTCTCTTCCGATGTCTCGAGGGGCAAGGGTATTTTAAAAGAAACTTATGATAGTTTAATTCCTCGCGAGTTGAAAGAAGTTTTTGAATATAATAGTCATCCTCTAGTTCCTCTTCCGAGTCATCACTAGAGGTAGTGATATCCATAGAAGGACAAGTTCCTTGCTCAATTTCTTTCTCAATTAATCTATTAAGCTCCCTAAGATCATTGATTTCCTTAACAGTTTGGTCACGCAACAAGGTCATTGCATTAGATGAAACAGATGGATTCGCGTCTTCCATAATGGCAAACAGGATAGTAAATGGAAAAGTTTTACGAAAAAAAAGCATAAAGAAAAGATAGAGTATGAGAAAGCTAATAAAATAAAAATAAAAATCTCAGTTAATAGGAATCTAGTGAGTAGACCTAAAAGAGATAGAAATCGAAACCTAAACTATTCCATTACAGCGGCGACAAAAACTTGATGTGGAATTTTGCAAAACCACTAAGTTTTACAATCCTCCTAGGCAAAGGCACTAGTAGTGCTGTGAAGGTCGAAGTGTATGACGAATTACATATAGAGGTGTAGGATGATTCTTTTTGTATTTTTATAATTTATATGAAAGCAAGTAAAATCTCGGAGTTTGTAGAGTGGGTTTTTTATACTACTTAATTAAACTAAATTAAACTAATTTCAAGATAAGTAAAATTGGTGAACTCGTATGACGGGAAAAAGTGTTTACTGTGAGAACTCGTAATTTCAGGTCATTTTACAAACTTTGAAAATTTCACTATTCATCTCGGGAATTTACTATTCACCAGTTACTATTCATCATTTTACTATTCATCATTTTTTAAGTCGATTTGATATTTTGAAAGGGTATTTCAAAATTTTACTATTCACGAAACACTATTCATTCCCGGAGAAAAATCACTATTCATGATTCATTATTCATCATTTTTCGTAAACTAAGTTTACGAGTATCAAATACGCGTAACCTTGAGGGTTTAGCTGCGTGTTCATGAAAAATCATTGTGGACACTTCATATAGACTAGAGTTAGTCTACATATCATCAGTAACATCATCATCATATCAGTTTATGCATGGGTTTGCATATTTCATTAACGTATATTTTCCTATTAAATAAACGCTATCGCACGATCATTTATTTTGAATAATTGATCCGACACTTCCAAAAATTATCTTAATATATTTTTATACTCATTTTAAGACTATAAAAATTATATTATCAGTTTACCCGATGTTTTAAATTTATTTGGTACATAAATTGTTATATATATATATATATATATATATATATTTACGACGGTTTTCGTAAATTCAACTCGATAATTATTTATTCACTCAATTCTTGCGAGAAATGTATTTTTATAATTTTTATGACTTCGATATATTTTATTTTGTTCCATAAAAATCGATTTCTAGCTAACGCTACGCTAAATAACAAACTATATGTACAAAACATACAATATACAAAACTTTAAATACAATTATACATTAAAAACTCACACTTTTCTTCCCCATTTTTAATATTGCCGACACCCCCTCCTTTTTGTCACCATTTCATTAATAAACATTACATCTAATTGTACACATCATATTAGGTTGAGATATTTTATACAAGTACTTTATTCATTTTTATTTCAAACACATACAAACACATATCAATAGGTGAAAAATGAAAGAAAATCCTCCCTTGTCATTGTGATATTCGGCCATGATCAAGAACAAGAAGAAACATAATATTTTTCAAGAATCAGTGTTTTACAAGTCCTAGTAGTAATCTAGTTTAGGTTTTGAAATAAAAACCTCAAGATTAATTAGGTATAATTGCAACAAAACTCTTCAATCACTCAAGTAAGCTTTTCATGATCTTTACTAATCCTTCATAATTATTCTTGAGTTATTTTTATCATTTTAGTAGAAAACATGCAAGTATTATGTGATTCATACCACTTTTTAATTGTTTTTATTACATATTATATGTTATAATCATCCTATAATTAATCCCTTGAAATATATCATTGTTGATGATGTTTAGGAACCCATGACACCCTAAGAAGGTGTATGGTAGGTTTAGAATAGATTTGGTGTTGATTTGAAGTGATTAAAACAAGTATTACGCAAGAAAAATCATTTTCGACAACTTTATATTATGGTCTGATCGTTTTTGCAAAATCTGGAAAATTCAGCATGTCATGAAGTATTTTGGGCTAGATATTCAGAAAATATACTTTAAAACGAAACTGTGGTCGCTTGAACGGGTTAAAACGGATTTATAACGAAGGAGATACGCTATTTTCAAGTTTAGCGGCAAAAACTATATTTTCTGAAAAACTGCATGCTGTCCATAATTTTTAATAGGTCAAAAATGAGTTTCAAGCATTATTTAAATGAGTCGATTTGTCAAAAATATACTAGTATACTTTAACACGAAGCTAAGGATATATAAAATGTAGAAAACGAACTTATAACGACTAAGTTATACACATTTTAAATAAGGATATCGTAACTATTTTTCAAGTATAACACTTATATATTTTTACTAGACGAAAGTGGTCATCGATAGTGACCGTGTTTGGAGTCATTTTTCATATCGATAGAATGCTTTTGAGAAAACGATGTCTTCTGGTAAAAATGAGTCCGTCTATTCTATTTTCCAAAATAATCAACCGTTCGTCAAACGGAGTTGTAACGAATAATATGCGGTCACTCAAACTTTGCCGAAAACTAACCTTAAACAATATTTTAGTCCGACTACCCTACTTCATCTATGTTTTTCTCTATGATCGAGACTTCTATGATCAAAAGTTAAATGCTAAAACTTTTAGATAATGTGACAAGCTTTCCAAAACCATTGAGTTTGTTTCCTAACACTCGATATTCACTATTTTACGACTAGTTTTCCGAGCCCATTTAGCCATTTCCATGAATTGTCAAAGTGTATTGTTTTACTACGAAAAACTATATTTTCTTGATTTATCACTTAACGACTATCATATGATGTTGTTTCAACGTAAATACTTGTAAAGTATTTTATAACATGATGAGATGTCATAAACTTATATTTCGATGATAAACTCTATTTTCAAAAATGTACAAGTGGTATGGATATCATATGAGTTTGCATGCACAACATTGTTTCATGACTTATATTAGATCATATCATTCATAATAGGTTGCAGTTAGAGATTACTCATTTCATGTATCCACTTTTGCCATCATAATTATTGTATCAAGTGAGTTTTCATAGCCCCGTCTTTCAAGTTTATACTTTATTTCAAACCTACGGGGGAGAATACATTGCACATCATTTTTATTACGATACCAAGTATATCAAATTCATTACATTGCTTAAGTTACCTCATTGCCCATTTGAACGTCCCCATTTCATAATCATGAACCGTTAATTCCGGAAGAAGAGAGGGTGAGTGAATAGATCTATTGAGGGTGACTCCTCCATCCGGGTTGGTGGTCCCAACCGTCAAACGGATGCATTTCATTTAATATCATTAACTGAGTGGTTTGGCAAAACACTCTATTGGGGCGAACATCATGATCAGTCTAGCTTCGGTGTCATGTGCTTATAGCAATTGTAACATTTTTATGTGACATATTTGTCATACATGGCCTATACTTGTGGTAGTCGTATAAAACATTTACATAAACTCTATGAACTCACTCAACCTTTGTATTGACACTTTTAGCAATGTATTTTCAGGTATCAAAGGCATATACTTCATGGCATACATAAGGAGTTATCATAGAGTCGCGGTGTCGACGCGTCTCACATGGATTTTATGCACTTTAAAACCTCGTTTGGATTGTTGCAAACTTATTTCCGCACATGTTGATTTTCATTTGGGACCTATCTTTTGTAAACTCTCAATGTTTTGTTATATCAAACGATGTATTTTCCAAACGACACTTTAGGTCGTTCAATATAATCAGAATCGATGCTATGGCAGTCATCCTCCAGGAATTCCATTCCGCTGCAAAACATGTATTTTGGGGGTGTGACAGATTGACATTAGAGCTTCGGTTATAGAGAACTAGGTTGTATCATTGACCCTAGACTATAACTACATCATCATTGCATCTCATCATTTTATCATAAGTGCATAGTCACTATACATGCGATTTTATACGCACATTATGAGGGTTATTTACTTTCATTTCAAATCGATTGTCACATTAATGTCTTCAGATACCCATCCCATCATACTCACATCAGACTCTGACATGGAGGATACCTTGTCATTCCCTACTATAGTTTTAACATTAGTTGACTCTACACCAGACTTACCACACATATTATCCGATGTGGAGACCGAACCCTTTGAGGAGGACGAAGTTGCACCTACACCACCACGATCACCATTGATTCACCGTAGGATCAGGACAGTTTCTATCAATCAGCCGGGACAGATCGTACCATTTGGTAGGACTTATAGGCTTAGTCCTAATGGACCTATTAGGATGCTTACTACAAGGAAGAGAGTACATTCTCTTACTCTCATTCTTAGATCACCTGCTACTCATGTAATACAACCACTATCAGCTACTCATACCACTATTAGTCTTCCAATAGTGCATACCCCAACTTTACCTTTGAAACGTCGCGAGAAAACATGAAAGAGAGTAGTATTTCATTCACCCTCATCTCCTAACTTACCACTAGGATTTCCATCATCATCATTATCATCTAGAGCACCATCCGTACCATCATATCTCATAGACACTACTCATACATCTGACTTGCAACTTGGGAAGCGTGCAGGATTTGACACACCATTACCATCTATCACTAAGACTATAGACACTACACCATCTTATAGGTTTGAGGACTGTGAGAGTTTCAAACCTCGTTGTCGCTAGACAGTTCTACTCCTACACTTGAGACATGATTAGATCATCAACCAGAACAGATAATAAGTACCTTTCTATCTAATGTAATCCTTATCATTTATTATCTCCATGGTTCGTTCCCAAACTGTCAAGTTTATTACACAAGTCAACCACTTGTGAATGGTCAACCGTAATAAAATTCAAACAGTCTAAAACCAATGCAATTTCCCTTGGAATATAGTGGATTCCCGGGTCGTTAAGTCCCACAGAGGATTAATGGTGCTAAAAACGCTTTCAGAAATAGAATGATCACTAAGGATAATGATGTAAGGATTTTGATTGGTAACTACACTATGATTGATTGGAATGAATTTGGATACGAAACATAAAGTACAACAATCGATTAAACAAACGTGAACACGTGACGCGTTTACTAAATTATAATGTAAACGCATACAAAATAAAACGTAAATTTTAAGAAATAAAAGACTTACAAATATGAAAAATGATATTTTTACAATCCTAATAATAAAATAAAATTATTAGAAAATTAAAATTATTTTTATAACTATTTATTTAATTATTATTAATTAAAAACTATTTTAAACTATTTAAAAATACTCTAAAATATAAGAAAATGTGAAATAAAGCTAGAAAAATAAAATTATGACTTAGAAAAATCTAAAATATTATAAAACTTATTTTAAAACTTAAAATATATTTATTACACTTTTTATCTATTTATTATTAATTAATTACTATTTATTAATTATTTAAAATACACTTAAATACAAGAAAATATAAAATTAACCTGGAAAAATGAAATTTTAACTTAGAAAAGTCTAAAATATTATAAAACTGATTTTAAAACTGAAAAGATATTTTTATGCTTTTTATTTATTTATTATTAATTATTTAATACTTTTAACTATTTTAAATTCTAATAAATACTAAACAAGCTAAGAAAATTCTGAACTTTTTTATAAAATTATCCTATGATAACAGAAAACTAAGAAAATTATAAAAATAGAAAGTGCTTAATAATAAGTTGAAAAAGAAAATTAAAAAGCTAATTTCTATTAAATAAACGCTATCACTATTTTTAAAATGATGTTTTTGTAATTTTTCTTTTATAAACCTACTATACTACTGATAATATGAAACTTTAATGAAAACACAAATTTTGGAACTTGAAAATAAGCAGTTTGAAAGCTAAAAAGCTTAACAGTTTGAGTTTTTGCTTATTTTAATGATTTAAGTTCTAATAAGCTTACAAGCTGGAACCAAAGGTAAAATAAGATACAAATAAGCTAAAGGAACTTATATGAAGCTAAAAGACACAAAGGACTACACTGATAAGCTTAAAATAAGCAAATAAGCAATTACACTAAATCTCTCAAACAAACAGCTGCCCCAAGTCATATCTAAAGCAATTTAAGCTTATGTAATAAGCTAAAAACTCAAAAATAAGGACCGAGGGATTTAGTTGAGCTGGTGGGTGTCCAAAAGCTAAAGCTCTTACTATGGGGACCACTAATAAGCTCAGTGAGCTTGTGAAAATGGCTTAAGTACACCGAAAGTATGCAATTTACACAAGAAATGGACAACTTAAAAGCTAATAGCAGCCCTATCAAATAAGCTAAAAAGGTGAAAATAAGCACTTGACTAAAGAGATGGGTAGTTAAGCTACACAAAAAGCTAAAGTACACAAGCTGGAACTCACTAATGAGCTTTTGACAAGCTTATGAAAACTTGTAAACTGCGGCATGTGGCACTTTTTCAAACAAGGTGTTAAAAGAAACTAAAAATAAGCAGCTTAATAAGCTAATTAGAAATTATAAAAATTGCTATGATAAAGATGAGCAGTTGAATATTAATATCCCAAAAGCTCAAATCTTGAAACTCAAAATTAAGTCCTATATAAAATTATCTATTTTATTCAAAAACCACTAAACTGAAATTTTGACTTTTTAAGATAAACACTAAAGTTGACTTTTATGAGTTTTAAATCAAAGATATTACCGATTATGATGTATTAACCTAAAATAAAATGAAATTAAGCTATGTTAACAAGTTCTAAACAACTATGATGAATTTTAGTTCATAAATCCTAACAAAGGAACAAATAGAGTAAGATTAAAAAGGATTTTGACTTTTGATCAAACAAGGTCCGTTTTATGGTTTCTATGAGTTATTAGATGCTAGTATGACAGATAACAATAACAAGAAACAACACCAACACTCTCTAACACATGTAATAAGGTAAAACCAAACAACCCTTTATAGAACTGATTTTGTGATTTTCAAAGTATTTCACGATTCGCACCATGCACTTGATTAAAGACCTTATATTATCATATGATGAGACTAAATAAGCAATGAACAACAACAATAACATCATTAAACTAAGAAATGACAATTATGCTAATTTAACTGTTAAACTAAGGTTTTTAGCAACTACAAATTCTAATGAACAAGCAACTTGTTTTAATGCTTAATTCTACTTAGTTACAACTCATAAACATAGAAACACAAAGTTTTAAGTTAATTAATGACTTTAACAATGAAATGCTAAAATTGAGCAAAAGGCTTACAAAATGGATTCCAAGTGAAAATTGAGAACCAAAGCACAAGACCACTCCTAATAGCTTTCCACAAAGCTTCTAACCCAAGGCAATCCAATATTCACCCTGCTCCAAATTTTGATCTTCATTTCCATTGACTTTTTTATCTTTCACTAATTTTTTTTTTTTTTTGGTATTTTTGGTAATTTTTTCTTTTTGATACTAAACTAAGTTTTAAAAGTTTCTAATAGCTTACATAAGCTATTTAGGAGCTTATATGAGCTTATTCAGTCCTTAACAACAACTAACAAGAACATTCGATCATTTTGAGAATTTGAACAAGGAAATTTGCATAAACTTGAAATGAAACTTAACAACCAAATTTATGACTAAAAAGATTCACAATACATCGAGATTACTTAAAAAGTACTTGAAAGCTAAGAAATACACTGGAATTTGAAAATTAATTAAAACGACATACATTAACTAAATTAAAACTAGATACTCTTCTACATGGCTCCAATCTTCTTTATATTGATCTTTTAGGCTCTTGTCGACATCTTCGAATCTTTCCCACCTATTTCCAACCATTGAATCCTTCAAACTCATCATGACTGTCCATTTGGCATTTTGGCGCCAAAAGTCACTTAAGCGGTATTTGCAATTAAAGAAGTTTGGGAGGATGTGGAGGTGGAGGGAGCGGTTAAACATTGTATAACAAGTGGAAAGGTGGAAACCACTCGGTTTTGGTTTGCGGGATTGGGTGAGGAAGAAGCACAAGATATCCGGTTTTTGGCGCTGACCGCTTGACCGAGTATTAATAATACGGGTGAGTTCAAAATGGATATTGGCAGGGTTCAAAATGGTTTTGACCGCTCAAGGGTCAAGGGGTTTGGGCTTGGGTTGCAAGTTGGGCCAGCTGGGTTTTTGATTTGGGTTTTGGGTTATTAATAATACAAGGGTCCGTTTGGTATAGATTAAGCACAAGAACCATTCATGTAATTTCGCAATCTTGAGGGATCAACCTCGCCACTTTTCCAAAGTTAACACAAGGATCAAATTTTCCATATATGAATAGTACAAGGACCACATTTGATTATTTTCACTTTTTAAATATCCGAGGACCTTTTATGACAATTTTCAAACTTTAGGGACCTAAGTTGCAAATATGCAATTTTAACTTCAAAGGACTATTTTTGACAACTCATGAATCCCTAGGGACTTTAAATAACATTTTTCTTTATTTTGATTTACTGTGGACTATATTTGACAACTTTTGAAACTGGGGACTAAACTGCCAATTGTGCAAACTTGATACGCTTTTTCACCGATTTTGGTATTTTTGCATTTAAAACACATAAAACACTTATTTGTGATATTTTTATCATTTTGATGCATTTCTGAGTGTTTTCAGATGTTTTTGCAGTTTAAAAGGTATAAAAATGATGAGTATTTGCACACTCATCAATCCCCCACACTAAGATATTGCTAGTCCCTAGCAATCTTTTGAGAAAACTTAATGGATTTCATCTCTTTAACAAAATCCATTACTTCTCGAGTAGCCAATTGTTTTAGTTCAAGTAAGAACCTTGGTACAATGATAACCAAATGATTTTGAGCAAATCACCAGCCTTCAACGGTTTTGATTTGTCTTTACCGCCGCGTTTGCTTCGGACTAGCCAACTCTTAGATAAATTATCAATATTATCTTTGGTGAGCCGATTACCAATTATGGTTTTCCAACCGCCTTTACCACAAGCCATAAACTTGCGGGCTAGCCAACTCTTCACTAATTAAAGATATGGTGAGCTCAACACCATACAATTTTGGGCAAATTGCAAGCCGTCAACGGATTTGAGATATCTTTACCAAGAGCCGCTTGCTCCTGGATTAGCCAATCCTTATGTGGGTTAGACATGGCGGACCGATAACCGTAAGTAGTAAGTGTAAACCGATGAGTGTGTAAATACTCATCATTTTTGGTTAAATCAACTACAAAACGCTTAAAAATGCTCGATATGCATCAAAATATCAAAATATCTCAAAATTGCATTTTATATGTTTCGTATGCAAAATGTTTAAAATCGATGAAAAATGAGCAAAGTTTGCATAATTGGCGCCTCACCCCCAAGTTTCAAAAGTTGTCAAAAACAGTCCCTGAGCACATAATTTCAAAAGTAAAATCACCAAAGGTCCTTTTAAAATCAAAAGTTGTCACAATAAGTCCTTTGGTGAAAAATATAAAAAGTTTGAGAAAATTACAAGTTTGGTCCTCCAACTTTGAAAATTGGCAAAAATGGCCCCTGGAAAATTGAAAATGGCAAGTTTGGTCCTTATACTTTGTGAGATTGTCACTTTTGGTCCCTTGAAACCTCTTTGCTTGAATGGCAGCTTAGGTCCTTGTGTTTTCAGAATTTACATCATTGGTCCTTGTTATTTAAGCCTTTTTGACCCCTAGACCCTTGTCAATCCAATTGTGACCCTTGCCTATCCTTTGACCCCCTGTCAATATGCATTTTGGACCCCTGCCTATTACTAACACCTCGGTCAATCCAAAAGTCAAACAAACACACCCTACGCGCCTTTTCTGTCTTCCCCAACATCTAGCCTGTAACACCATCCCCCAAATTTCACACCTTTTCCACCTTTACACTACCATGTTCCCCTCTCCTCAACAACATTCCAAAGGGCATTAAATGCACCCAACTCCCACACTCAACCCTCACCAGAAAACAACCTTTTCCCACCAAAACACAATGGAGGGCCAAGATTCATTTAAATCATCCAAGGGTCTGAAATAAAGGTGGGAAAAGCTAAAGACAAGTGGAGAAGCAGTTTGGAGGTATAAAAAGAAGCTAAGGGAAGAAATGAGAGGAGTTAGCTAGTTTTAGTTTTTCTTTAAATGTCGTTTTTAAAATTAATGTTTTAGTTTAAAAGCAAATGTTGTAATCTAAGTTCTATGTGTTAAATTTAAGGTAACTCAAGATTTGTAATCAATTATAAGTGCTAATTCAAAGTTTTATTTAAAGTTGCAATTCTTCATGGTAATCGTTGAAAATCCATTTTCAAATTCATGTATCCAAAGCATTATTAGCTTATTTTTAAGTTGAGACAAGCTCATTTAAGCTCCTGATAACTTTTTATAAGATCACATTTCATTTTCAAGTAAATTTGAAGGATGGTCAACAAAAGTCAAAATGGGTGCATTTGGCAATGGTGATGAATATTGGGTTGATGCAAAGGGTACTTTGGGGTTAGATTTAGTTAGGTTAGAGTAGGATTTGGGTTCGGTTTTGGCTCGCATAAGCCGGACACAAGTGGTTAGTTATATTTCACTTTTCATTTTCAAGCAAATTTGCAACTTGCATTTGTATATGTATCTGTGGTTATCACTGGTTTAATCTTGTCTATTTAATGATAATGAGAGTATTTAAAACCATTTTGAGTATCTGCTATATCTATATCAAGAATTAGCTTTGTTAACTTGGTTTATAAGTTCATTTAAGTAGTGTTTGGAATTGCTGTTTGATCAGAGGTTTAGGGTAGTTCAAGACAAGATTCTTGTTGTTTCATGCTTAGTAACCTTATTTGAGTTTATATCTGGCTTTACTTTTGTGCTTGTAACCACCAAAAGTCAAAATTGTATGAGAATCTGTCATAATCCTTCACTGTTGAGATTTATAATGAGCGCATCTTTGTTTTGTGTTCAAATTCAATAAACATAGCTTGAATTAGTGTCATTACATCATATTACTTCATTTCCAGTCCTTAAATCCAGATCAAAACTCAAGAAAGTCAATCTTTCAGCTTTGCTTAAAAGTCAAAATGCACAAAACCAGTTTTGAGCTCAACTAGAGGGAATTTTCATGGATTCATCTCTGGTCAATGTCGTGTAAATTGTGGTTTTAAAAAGCTCTCTTGGTCTATTTTATTATTACCATTTTTCTAGATTTTTACAAATTTTTCTTAAGCTCTTAACTAGCTTGTTAAAATGGTGTTAAATCCCCAATAAGCACTGAGCTCAGCATGGGGTTATGCAGGTTTTGCAAAGTCCTGCAGGTCTCATTTGAGCTCACCTAGGTCTGATATTTGGTTTATAAGGTCTCACCCAGGTCTATTCTAGGTTCCATTTGTTGCTTTTCTGTTTCCAGCTTATTCTAGTGCTTATTTTCTTCGCAAGTAGGCACCCACAAACCGCAAATTAGCCTTATGCTCAATTTCCTCAAATCTGCTGAGTCGGTGAATCAGAGGTTTAAGCTTGTTGTTACTAGTTGCATTTTGGTTCTTAGAGTATATCCAAGCTTCTGTTTCAGTGTGGTTGTCATTTGGTAGCTTTTGGCTTTTTTAAAGTGCTTATTTTTAAGCACTTTCCACATTAGTTTCTATTTCCTCCACATAGCCCCATGTTTTTCCATTTTTCCTAGCTTCCTTATATTATTTTAGACTTTTCCTGAAATTTTCAGATTTTTCCAAGTTGGTTTGCTATTTTTCTGCATTTTATTTAGTTTTTAAGCATTTTTAATTAGCTTTTAATACAAAAAAATTAAGAAAAGGTTCAAAAAAATAATTTTTCATTTTTCTTAAGTTTAGATAAATATAAAAAGCCAAAAAAGTATTTTTCTAGATTTTTCTTAGTTAAATTTATATTTTTAAATAATTTAATTAGTTTTTAATAGTATTTAATTCCTAGAAAATCCAAAAATAATCAGAAAAAGTCAAAAATAGTTTTGAAAATTTTATTTTGATATTTTAGATTTTTCTAAGTCTTAAATTTATTTTTCTAGCTTTGTTTCATAATTTCTTGTCTTTTAGGTAATTATTTAATAGTTAAAAATAGTTTTTAATTAATAATAATTGATTAAATAGTTGTAAAAATAATTTTCTTTTTCTTAAAATTTTATTTTATCATTAGGATTGTAAAAATGTCATTTTCATATTTTTAGGACTTTTATTTCTTAGATCTCACGCTTTATTTTGACGTTAACGTAGTTTTTAATTTAAACGAAGTTTTAAGTTTTAAACGCTCATCATTTTAAAAATAGTGATAGCGCTTATTTAATAGTTTTTATCTTTTTAATTTCCTTTAATTTGCATTTAAGCCATTGTAATTTGTTGGCTTTTCCTGTAGTTATAATAATCCAAATTCTCCTTTCCCGTTCAAATCTCTCGATCACTATACGTTTGATAATCCATTGCATAGCTCGCTGGGACATAACGACCTGGGGAAACACTATACTCCTCAGATCTTCATTGCATTCGTGCTTAGGCAGTTTTAAGCTTATTACGGTCTGCCATTCACAAGTGGCAGGCTTGAGTGATTTAGCTTGACTGTTTGGCACGCATCAAAAACACTTACTCCAAAAAAAAAATTTGGCCAAAAATGGGGGAATTGGGTGGTATAATTACATGATAAAATTCGTGAGAATTCCCCCCCCACACTAGAAATGAATATTGACCTCAATATTCAAAGTACCGGCGGTTATGCCCAAACATAGAACATAAAAGGGAAATACTACGGCCATTATTTTATTTTTGATATATACACATCCTTTTTTTTTATAAAACTTATATACAATAGCGGGGAAACTCCCCACACTAGGTGGTAGAAAATAGAAAGAAGTCAGAAATACGGGTGAAAACCCATATGGTGTGCTATCGTTTTGATTCCCGAAGTCACTAGCTTGACTCGATCCCCGCATTCATTGGTTCATGGGGAAAGTTTGTAAATCTGGGACAACCATGGGTGGAATGTCCTCTCCAAAATAGTGTTTCAATCGATGACCATTCACTTTAAAATTTGGACCATCGGGTTGAGATAACTCAATGGTTCCATAAGGAAATACTTTATTGATGGTGAATGGTCCGCACCAGGGATTTTAGTTTTCCAGAGAAAATCTTCAATCTTGAATTGAAAAGAAGGACTCGATCACCGACGCTGAAAACGCGGTTCTTGATTTTGGAGTCATGAATCTTCTTTGTCTTTTGTTTGTAGATTAAAGAGTTTTCGTATGCTTGATCACGGAGTTCATTTAATTCATTCATTTGAACTTTTCGTGATCACCGTCTGAATATCGGTTGGCATGTTTCAAGGCCCAAAGATGCTTTGTGCTCAAGCTCAATCGGCAGATGACACGCCTTTCCGTACATAAGCTTGTATGGAGTACACCCGATGGGTGTTTTATAAGCTGTACGGAAGGCCCAGAGTGCGTTATCCAGTTTATCCGACCAGGATGCACGGTTTTCGCCTACTGTCCTTTCAAGAATTCTTTTAATACCACGGTTGGAAACTTCCACTTGCCCACTTGTTTTCAATTCAAGAATTCTTTTAATATCTCGGGGTGGTACGCAGTAGAGAGACGGTGAGTTACACCATACTTTTGCATGACTCGATCAAACTGGTCATTGCAGAAATGTGTACCACGATCACTAATTATAGCTCGCGGAGTTCCAAACCTAGCAAAAAGAGATTTTAAGACTTTCACAACAACTCGGGCATCGTTGGTAGGTAAAGCTTTCGCTTCAACCCATTTTGACAAATAGTCAACAGCTACAAGTATGTATTTGTTTCCCCGAGATGATGGAAATGGCCCCATAAAGTCAATGCCCCAGATGTCAAAGATCTCACATACTTGAATGGCGTTTTGCAGCATTTCATTTCTTTGCGAGATATTTCCGTGACGTTGACAAGCATCACAGGTTTTGACAAATTCGTGGGCATCCTTGTAAATAGTGGGCCAATAAAACCCGGAATCAAACACCTTTTTGGCGGTGTAATTTGGACTATGATGGCCCCCGGTGGGTCCAGCATGGCAAGCCTTGAGAATGTCCATAGCTTCCTGTCCATAAACACACCGTCGGATGACTTGATCCGCACAGATTTTGAATAAGTAGGGTCGCCCCAGTAATGTTTAACATCTTTGAAGAATTTGTTCTTCTATTGGGTCGACATTCCTTTCACTATGAAGTTACCCGCATGGTAATTTGCGAAGTCAGCAAACCATGGGGTAGTAGAGTTTCCTCGAAAAGTAACCGCATTGAGTGTCTCGAGAGGAAATGTTTCATTTATTTCCTTTTTTCGAAAACACATCTTGGTGAGGGTTTTCTAGACGCGTGACAGATGATCACCCATGTTCTCGGCTCCTTTTTATCACGTATAATGATATCAAATTCTTGTAGGAGGAGAACCCAACGGAGCAATCTCCGCTTTGCATCTTGTTTTGCAAAGAGATATTTGAGAGCCGAGTGATCCGTATACACCACACATTTAGTCAAGATTAAGTATGGCCGAAACTTCTCAAATGCATACACCACGGCTAGTAGCTCTTTTTCTGTAGTGGTGTAATGGGTTTGAGCTTCAGACATAGTCTTACTCGCGTAGTGGATAGGCTGAAAATGCTTGTTTCTCGTTGGCCCGGGACTGTACCGATAGCAAAATCACTTGCATCGCACATGAGCTCAAAAGGCAAGTCCCATCGGAAAGGGAGCAACGAGAATGGGTGCTTCAGTAAGCTTTTCTTTAATGTTTCAAAAGCTTCGATGCACTCAGGTGAGAAGATAAAAGGAGCATCTTTTTCAAGAAGATGAGTCATAGGCCGGGCGATTTTAGAAAAATCTTGTATGAATCTGCGATAAAAACCGGCATGACCTAAAAAACTCCTAATACCTTTGACGGTAGTAGGATGAGGCAATTTAGCAATAACATCTACTTTTGCTCTATCGACCTCAATCCCGTTTTTTGAAATCTTATGGCCAAGAACAATGCCTTCTTTGACCATAAAGTGGCTCTTCTCCCAATTTAGACAAAGATTGGTGTCTTCACACCGTTTGAGCATTTTTCTAAATGGGAGAGACATGTTTGAAACGAGTCCCCAATGACCGAGAAGTCATCCATAAATACCTCCATTGTTTCCCCGATCATGTCGTGGAAAATGGCCATCATACATCGTTGGAACGTGCAGAGGCGTTACATAGGCCAAAAGGCATACGTCGTGAGTAGGCAAAAGTTCCTTATAGGCGGTGAATGTGGTCTTTCTTGATCCCGTGGATCAATGGGGATCTGAAAATAACCCAAGAAACCATCAAGGAAACAATAGTACTCGTTCCCTGCTAATCTCTCAAGCATTTGGTCCATGAAGGGTAGGGGAAAATAGTCTTTTCGGTGGCGCATTCAACTTACGATAGTCAATGCAAACACGCCATCCGTTACCAATAGAGTTGGAATTAACTCGTTTTCTTCATTTGTGACAACAGTTATGCCACCCTTTTTCGGAACACAATGGATTGGGCTAACCCAAGGACTATCAGAGATCGGGTAAATTAATCCTGCATCAAGAAGTTTGAGAACCTCTTGTTTAATAACATCATGGATTTTTGGATTTACTCTTTGTTGGGTTTTAGGTTCCTTGGATTTGATGAGACAAAATAAATACAAGAATGAAACAAAGGGACTTAAAGTGACAAAGATGAAACCTACAAAAAGATGGAAGGACTTGCTTGCAAAAGAAGATTTATTATTTAGTCCTTCATAGTATTTTGTAAACCCTAATCCTCTAGTATATAAAGAGGACATGGGATGTAGGTTTTAACATATAAGTGTTCCATAATGTAGTCTAAAGGTGTGTGTATGTGTAACCTAGACGTGTAGTTTATTGTAAACGTCTAGGTTAGTTGTTTACCTCCAAGATCTAAGGTGTCTTAGATCCTGTATGCTTAGGTAACACGTATTATTCTGATCAAATAATATTTTGAGGAGATTGGGTGAAAGTAAAACCTTGTGTCAATAATATATAATGTTCTTATTATTCCGCTGCGTATTGCATATGTTATTGTTAGCTCTAGAGCTTATAAACGATCACGAAACTCTCTTCATCACGTTTTTAGTACCCACAATTGGTATCAGAGATTGGGGAGCTCGTTACCTAGGGATTCGCAAGGTTTCTTGGCGAAAAAGAATGAAGAAAATCGGATTTATGTAGAATTCGCAACTTTTCTCGGTAAAGACTGCTTTTAAAACGATGATAACTTTTTTTACACCGTTGGATCGTAACAAAATTTTCGGTGGACGTTCTCTATATAGTCATCTAACTTTTCACCGAAGGGATTGTCGATCTGAGCTTTCTATCAAAAGTTATTCAATGTCGAAGTTGGCTGCAGAAACTGGTTTAATAATTCAAATTTTTGGGTTTTCATGCATATTCAACTTCTTGAATTTGTGTTACTTGTTCTAATTCTTGATGGAGGTTGTTTATACATTGTGTGGTGTTTATGATTCATGGTTAGAAGCAGCCTTCCTAGTGTTTTTACTGAAACCACTTCGAAACCACGATAGTGTTTTCTCGAAACCACCTGATAGTGTATTCTCGAAACCATCGATAGTGTATTCTCGAAACCACTGATAGTGTATTCTTGAAACCACTGATAGTGTTTTCTCGAAACCACTTCTAGTGTTTTTCTGAAACCACTTCTAGTGTTTTTCTGAAACCACTTCTAGTGTTTTTCTGAAACCACTTCTAGTGTTTTCTCGAAACCACTCCTAGTGTTTTCTTAAAACCACTGCTAGTGTTATCTCAATTCCACTGCTGGTGTTTCTTGCGTTATTTGTTTTCTTGATGAGGTTTGGAATTGAGGGAAGTTGTACATGTTTTTGGTACTGAGATTTTTGGTGACACACACATGGATTATTGGTTCACACACACAGGAGGTTTTTGGTTAATTTGTTCTTAAAGGTTTTAAAATGCTCGTTTTTGGGATTTATTGACTAGTTGATTACGAAGACGGTTGAATATCACTAATTTGATGTTGTAGTTGAGTTTCACAGGTTTGTGTTCTTATCATATCTCAAAGTGGGTGTTACACTTTGGAGATAACTTGTTCGTGCTTAAAGGATGTTGACGAAGACTTGCAAAATCTAGTTTTCATAGGTCAAGGGGTGGATGGATGAAGACCTAGTTAACTATCACTTAAAGGAGTTACATTGTAGTGCTCAGTGTCTCATTGAAGATGAGGATTTTGTCAAGAGATTGCGATCTACTTATATGGTGTTAGTATAAGTTTGGAGTCACGTGGATAGTACAAGACATAAGACACAAGTTTGGGTTATTTTACTTCTTCATCAAATTCGTTATACTTGGTTTTCTTCACAAGTAATCATTACAAGGAGCTTACTGATTTGAAGAATCATTTTCATGCATCACTCAAGGGGAAGTTTTTAATGTTTACATTCTCTATTTGTTGATAACAAAAAGGGGAAGAAATATTGGAGTGGCATGGCATGGATTAAGGGGAAGACAAAGGAAGACAAGATTTGTTTCATTTAGGGAGATGTTTACATCTCAACTTCTGCTACTTCGTCTAGGGAAGTTCGTACATGACTTTGTTTGTTTTGTCATCATCAAATAGGGGAAGATTGTTGGGTTTTAGGTTCCTTGGATTTGATGAGACAAAATAAATACAAGAATGAAACAAAGGGACTTAAAGTGACAAAGATGAAACCTACAAAAAGATGGAAGGACTTGCTTGCAAAAGAAGATTTATTATTTAGTCCTTCGTAGTATTTTGTAAACCCTAATCCTCTAGTATATAAAGAGGACATGGGATGTAGGTTTTAACATATAAGTGTTCCATAATGTAGTCTAAAGGTGTGTGTATGTGTAACCTAGACGTGTAGTTTATTGTAAACGTCTAGGTTAGTTGTTTACCTCCAAGATCTAAGGTGTCTTAGATCCCTGTTACAGTTAGGTAACACGTATTATTCTGATCAAATAATATTTGGAGGAGATTGGGTGAAAGTAAAACCTTGTGTCAATAATATATCATGTTCTTATTATTCCGCTGCGTTGCATATGTTATTGTCAAACCCTAAGGCTCAAAATGATCTCAAGGAGTCTTAACAAACTCCACACTCTTCTCTGATGTTGAATTGCTGGTTTGAAGTCATCCTCCATCAAGATTTTGTGAGTACAAAACTCAGGGTTGATACCCTTAATGTCGGAGAGTTTCCAAGCAATTGCTTGCTTGTGTGACTTCAAGACCTTTATGAGAGCAGTCTTTTCATCTTTACTCAAATTTCGAGCAATAATGACATGTAATTTATCATCACCCTCAAGAAATGCATACTCGAGATGAGGTGGTAAGTCCTTAAGTTCGACTTCAGGAAATTCTTCAGTTTTCTCAACTGACTTGACTTCCTTGTTATGAAGCTCGACGGGAGGGAGTGATGATGGATCATCATTAAGCAACTTCTCAATGAGAAGAATATCTCCCTCGATGTCAATTGGAGCGTGATCAATTTCCCATGAAACCGAATCACTAGACAAGTATGCTTCAATCTCTTCCAAGATGAAGTCACTTTCCTCAAACGGAGTAAGAGAATGAGTAGAATTGGCAATGATGGGTTGAGATGAATGAGTGAGATTATCACTCGAAGAATTATGATCATAACCGAGAACTTCTTGAGAGTACTCTTCAGAAGCAACAGCAATGATATCTATTCGTTAACAGGCTTCGGAATCATAGTTTGCAGAGTACCTCGAAGTTTGATCAAGGTTAAAGGTGACAACTTCATTACCCACACGTAATGTGATTTCTTGCTCAAATACATCAATGAGAGCACGGCCGTTCTCGTGAATCCTCGTCCAACAATGAGGAACCCGATGATCGACGCCGAAGTCAACAACCACAAAGTCACCGGAAAATGGAACTTTCCTACTTTCACGAATACGCCCTCGGCAATGCCAAGTGGACGGGATATTGTACGATCTGCAAGCTCGAGAGTCATGCATGTAGGAGTAAGGTCCGGAAGGGAAAGTTTCTTCCATCTTGAATAAGGCATCGATTGATGCTTGCACCAAGATCGCTAAGGCAAAGCATTCAACCATTCCCTGGAAATACACAAGGTAAAAGAAATTTTCCAGATCTCCAAGCTTCTGGGAAGCTTCTTCAGGATAACTGCAGAGCGAGTTCGTTCAGAGGAGTTTTTGCCATCTCAAACACTTTTTCCTTGTTGCTTAACATGTGTTTGAGAGTTGATGCAAACTTGGGCATCCGCATGATAGCATCCGCAAAGCTTATGTCAAAATGTAGTTCTTGGAAAATTTGAAAAAATTTGTCCCTTTGATGATCGCTTTTTGAAGAGCTTCTGCCATTCAAACGTGATGGGTAAGGAATAGAATATTTGGATTTGGGGTTTTCAACGGAGCTACAGGGAGTTTCAAAACAACTCCGGATTGAATTTAGGTTTGGGACAACTTGAGGATGGACATCATTGGTACCTTCGTTATTAGTAGGAAGTTCCTTGTCCTTTGTTGCCTCAGGTTCACTTTCCACTACCTTCGAGAGAGAAGAAGAAGAGGTAGTAGGAATAGCGGGTCCATCGTATGATACACCACTTCGGTTTGTGATCGCTTTGCATCAGCCGGGTTAGCGATCGTGTTGCTCGGAAGTTTTCCGGAGCCCGAGGGTTGATCATTTAAAGACTTCTTTAGATCAGTCGGACCGAACAACCTTGCTCATTTCATCTTGGGATTTCATGAATTGTTTCAATAACTCATCGATGATGGTACTCGGAGGAGGTGGAGGGAAATTTGAGGTCGTTATGTTTTGATTATGACCTTGTTGTTGAAAATTCCCATGGTTAGGATTTACATTTCCCTGAAATTGATTCCTCGATTGAAATTGTTTTGATTAAAGTTTCCTTGGTGTTGGAAACCTTGATTTGGTCCGGGATAGAAATTACCTTGGTTTTGATAACCTTGGCTCATTCTAGGTTAGTTCGATTCGGTTTTGTATGTTAGGATTCTGGTTAAAACCGGTGGTCCCTGATAAGTATTAGCACGGTAGTTTGGTTCATTTTGAGGACGGTATTGATTACCTCCCGGATGTGAAGTACCGGCATAGCATTGGCTTCAAATGGACTACCATCGGTGGCGATGATTGTAGTATGCATGAGGGCCACCACAAGTAACCTGAGACCTCGACTTTCTTTACTTCACCATGTGATGGTGTCTGAGTGAAAGTGACTTTCTTTTGGTTAGCAAGAACCAAAGCCCGAACAATATCTGTGAGTTTGTCAATCTTAGCATCGGTGCTAGATGTACTCACGTGAGATGTAGTAGAAGGTCCGACATTAAATGAGACCGAGATGTATGTCTTTTCTTCGGAAAGTGGACACGGACTTGTTTTCTATGATTTGCAAGGCTTCTTTTGTGGTCTTGCTCAGAAATTACCTCCATGGGCATTTAAAGAGTCTTGGTTAGTTTGGTTCACACCATTGTAGAAAGTATCCATTTGCATTAACTCGGTAAAACCATGATGTGGACACTTTCCGAGCAACTCTTTGTAACGATCCCATGCCTCACCGAATGATTCATCAAATCTTTGAGCAAATTTCATTATCTCATTCTTAAGACTTGTAGTTCGGGATGGAGGATAGAATTCGTTAACAAACTTAGTGACTAAATCCTCCCATGTCTCAATGGAACGAGGGGTTGTTTCTCAAGCCAATTCCGGGCTTGTCCCTCTAGAAGAATGGGAACAGGAAGAAGCTTAATTGCTTCATGTGGGACATTCTTGTATTTGATGGTAGATGCAATCTTGTTAAACCATCGAATATGTGCATGAGGGTCATCCCTCTCAAAACCATAAAATTGGCTTTGGGTTACAAGATTAAGCAACCGGTTTTGAGCTCAAAGGTATCACCACTATGGCTTGGGACAATAATGGCATCTCCGTAACCCTCGATGGGTGCTTGGGGAAGCTCATTCATCGGTTTATCTTCGCCATTACGGCGGTGGTGGTGCTAGACGTTCTCGACCACGGTGAAGGAGCGAACGTCCTCGCCTCTACGCGAAATATTTGCAAGCTCGAAAGTGATGACGGTGGAGCGGAAGAACGAAGTGCGCATGCACTAAGTTTAAAAATCAGTTTTCAAAAACAAATGCGAGGCAAAATGACAAGTGAACTTAAACCAATAATCACAAATGAAATGGCTTCTTTGAAAAAGGTACACCAAATCATAAGGACACAAAGGTAAGTTTTGATCTTTAAGATTGGGAACTTATTAATGTTCACACCCCAGGTTGGTAGGTGTTCGCGCCTTGATTGCGGTGGTTGATTTTTATGTATTAAGTACCACTAAAAGACGTGGGTATGGATTTGTGCTAAGGGTTCAAATACTTTTGGACAATATTTTTGGTATCGTCTCGTTTAACCAAATCGTACTCTTTAAGAATCACCTTAAAGAATACAAAATAAAAACGTTACGTTGTTTTGTTGTTTTATATTTTGTTTGGTGTTGTTTACTGAAAAGTGTTAATGAACTTTTTGATTTTGATAACTTTACAAAAAAAACGTTTACAAAGGTGGTATATTTGCAAATGCAGTTCTGAAATGTTTAAAACACGCTAAAGTCCTCCGGCGGCCAAAAATTTGATTCGTTCCCAAACTGTCAAGTTTATTACACAAGTCAACCACTTGTGAATGGTCAACCGTAATAAATTCAAACAGTCTAAAACCAATGCAATTTCCCTTGGAATATAGTGGATTCTTGGGTCGTTAAGTCCCGGAGGATTAATGTGCTAAAAACGTTTTGAAATAGAATGATCACTAAGGATAATGATCTGTAAGGATTTTGATTGGTAACTACACTTCATTGGAATGAATTTGGATACGAAATATAAAGTACAAGAATCAGATTAAACAACGTGAACACGTGTTATAATGGCACGTAAAATAAACGTAAATTTTAAGAAATAAAAGACCTACAAATATGAAAATGATATTTTTACAATTCTAATAATAAAATAAAATTATTAGAAAATTAAAATTATTTTTATAACTATTTATTTAATTATTATTAATTAAAAACTATTTTAAACTATTTAATAATACTCTAAAATATAAGAAAATGTGAAATAAAGCTAAAAAAATGAAATTATGACTTAGAAAAATCTAAAATATTATAAAACTTATTTTAAAACTTAAAATATATTTATTACACTTTTTATCTATTTATTATTAATTAATTACTATTTATTAATTATTTAAAATACACTTAAATACAAGAAAATATAAAATTAACCTGGAAAAATGAAATTTTAACTTAGAAAAGTCTAAAATATTATAAAACTAATTTTAAAACTTAAAAGATATTTTTTATGCTTTTTATTTATTTATTATTAATTATTTAATACTTTTAACTATTTTAAATTCTAATAAATACTAAACAGGATAAGAAAATTCTGAACTTTTTTATAAAATTATCCTATGATAACAGAAAACTAAGAAAATTATAAAAACAGAAAGTGCTTAATAATAAGTTGAAAAAGAAAATTAAAAAGCTAATAAGCTTAACAGTTTGAGTTTTTGCTTATTTTAATGATTTAAGTTCTAATAAGCTTACAAGCTGGAACCAAAGGTAAAATAAGATACAAATAAGCTAAAGGAACTTATATGAGCTAAAGACACAAAGGACTACACCGATAAGCTTAAAATAAGCAAATAAGCAACACTAAACCTCTCAAACAAACAGGTGCACAAGTCATATATCTAAAGAACAATTTAAGCTTGTAATAAGCTAAAACTCAAAAATAAGGAGAGGGATTTAGTTGAGCTGGTGGGGTGTCCAAAAAGCTAAAGCTCTTACTATGGGGACCACTAATAAGCTCTGTAGCTTTTGAAAATGGCTTAAGTATACTGAGTATGCAGTTTACACAAGAAATGGACAACTTAAAAGCTAATAGCAGCCCTATCAAATAAGCTAAAAGGGTGAAAATAAGCACTTGACTAAAGAGATGGGTAGTTAAGCTACACAAAAAGCTAAAGTACACAAGTGAACTCACTAATGAGCTTTTGACAAGCTTATGAAAAAACTTGTAAAACGTGCACGGGGCACTTTTTTCAAACAAGGTGTTAAAAGAAACTAAAAAATAAGCAGTTTAATAAGCTAATTAGAAATTATAAAATTACTATATGATAAAGATGAGCAGTTGAATATTAATATTCCAAAAGCTCAAATCTTGAAACTCAAAATTAAGTCCTATATAAAATTATCTATTTTATTCAAAACCACTAAACTGAAATTTGACCTTTAAAGATAACATACTAAAGTTGACTTTTATGAGTTTTAAATCAAAGATAATTACGTTATGATGTATTAACCTAAAATAAAATGAAATTAAGCTATGTTAACAAGTTCTAAACAACTATGATGAATTTTAGTTCCTAAATCCTAACAAGGAACAAATGAGGTAAGATTAAAAGGATTTGACTTTTGATCAAACAAGGTCTGGTTTTATGGTTTCTATGAGTTATTAGATGCTAGTATGACAGATAACAATAACAAGAAACAACACCAACACTCTCTAACACATGTAATAAGGTAAAACCAAACAACCCTTTATAGAACTGATTTTGTGATTTTCAAAGTATTTCTGATTCGCACCATGCACTTGATTAAAGACCTTATATTATCATGATGATGAGACTAAATAAGCCTCGAACAACAACAATAACATCATTAAACTAAGAAATGACAATTATGCTAATTTAACTATTAAACTAAGGTTTTTAGCAACTACAAATTCTAATGACAAGCAACTTGTTTTAATGCTTAATCTACTTAGTTACAACTCATAAAACATAGAAACACAATGTTTTAAGTTAATTAATGACTTTAACAGTGAAATGCTAAAATTGAGCAAAAGGCTTACAAAATGGATTCAGTGAAATTGAGAACCAAAGCACAAGACCACTCCTAATAGCTTTCCACAAAGCTTCTAACCCAAGGCAATCCAATATTACCACCTTCAGCTTTGATCTTCATTTCCATTGACTTTTATCTTTCACTAATTTTTTTTTTTTTTTTGGTATTTTTTAATTTTTGATACTAAACTAAGTTTTAAAGTTTCTAATAGCTTACATAAGCTATTTAGAGCTTATATGAGCTTATTCAAATCCTTATAACAACTAACAAGAGCTTATTCGATCATTTTGAGAATTTGAACAAGAAATTTGCATAAACTTGAAATGAAACTTAACACCTAAATTTATGACCTAAAAAGATTTACAATACAGAGATTACTTAAAAAAGTACTAAAGCAAAGAAATACGGAATTTGAAAATTAATTAAAACGACATACATTAACTAAATTAAAACTAGATACTCTTCTACATGGCTCCAATCTTCTTTATATTTGATCTTTAGGCTCTTTGCCGACATCTCCCAATCTTTCCCACCTATTTCCAGCCATTGAATCCTTCAAACTCATCATAACTGTCCATTTTTGGCATTTGGCCAAAGAGATCACTTAAGGTGTATTGCAATTAAGAAGTTTGGGAGGATGTGGAGGTGGAGGGGGTTAAGCAATTTGTATAACAGGTGGAAGGTGGAAAACCACTCCGGTTTTTGGTTTTGCGGGATTGGGTGAGGAAGAAGCACAAGATATATCGGTTTTGGCCACGGCAGGTTTGGCCGATATTAATAATAATGGGTGAGTTCAAAATGGATATTGGCGGAGGGTTCAAAATGGTTTGGGCTGGCTCAAGGGTCAAGGGGTTTGGGCTTGGGTTGCAGTTGGGCATTTGGGTTTTGATTGGGTTTTGGGTTATAATAATACAAGGGTCCGTTGGTATAGATTAGCACAAGGACCATTCATGTAATTTCTGCAATCTTGAGGGACTGAACCTGCCACTTTTCCAAAGTTAACACAAGGATCAAATTTGCCATATATGAGTACAAGGACCACATTTGATTATTTTCACTTTTTAAATATCCGAGGACCTTTTATGACAATTTTCAAACTTTAGGGACCTAAGTTGCAAATATGCAATTTTAACTTCAAAGGACTATTTTTGACAACTCATGAATCCCTAGGGACTTTAAATAAAATTTTTCATTATTTTGATTTACCGGGACTATTTTGACAACTTTTGAAACTTGGGGGACTAAAATGCCAATTGTGCAAACTTGATACGTTTTCACCTGATTTTGGTATTTTTGCATTTAAAACACATAAAACACTTAATTGTGATATTTTTATCATTTTGATGCATTTCTGAGTGTTTTCAGATGTTTTTGCAGTTTAAAAGGTATAAAAATGATGAGTATTTGCACACTCATCACTCCACGATAATCACAACCTTTGTTTATTTCATTCCCTATTCCAATTGCCCAATTTTCAATCATTTCGCGACAATGCACCACTATCTTACTAGGGTTTAGGGCAACTTTATTCTTGACTAATTAGGAGACTATTACCATTTATGAGGTTCTCCATGTATCCTACAACCACTCAACAAATCTTATTTCAAGTTATTTTGCTACCACTTTATGAAATTATTTCACATAATCTTATTTCAAGCTATTTTACCACCCTCTTAGGAAAGTGCTCACAAATTCTAAAACAAGTTGTTTTGTTACCAACCTATAAATTGATTTTCAGGTCATTTTATCAATATTTACTACCAGTATGCGAAACGATTTCCTGTTACTTGAAATTGTTGAGCCTTAATTACAAACAAAACGTTGAATAACATCTCAAAACTTCGGAGAAACATAATACCATTTCAACAAAACCAAGCATCACGTCATTTGTCCTCGATTATACATAGCCTGATCACCTATGTATAATTCAGGAAAGATTATGTCATGAAGGAAACAAGCATCTTTTCAAACTTCCTAAAACAATTTTCACTCAAAAGCAAAGCTGTAATCAGTAAATTGTTCATAAATATCTCTTTTGTTAACACTCTATAGAACCTACGCATTCATCACTCACTCAAACGATAAGTTGAATTTTTACCAATGACCTTTTTAGGAAAGACTTTCTATACCATCTATGAGGAGAATCCCTCGATACAAGAAAACAATGAAAGCATTTCAGGACTACCAACAAGGACTAGAAGTATGTAGTAAGATGATTTGAAACTCAACAAAAATCTTAAGATATCACGAGACATTCCGAACCACTATCTTTGGACTAGAAGCCAAATTATATCATTTCAAAAGTGCCAGCTAGGCCGAGTTACAAGAAATTGTACAAAGCAAATACTCACTACGTAACACTATAGAGATAAACCAAGTCTTCTAACCAAGACTGCAGAACATTCCATTAAACATGGCCTCAGCAATATGTGAACTTCCCTACAATAAGTTTCCCTTAAAGGAAAATTGAGTTAAGTTAAGGTTATTGATATAAACTTCCCCTAAGGCATTGTGTTCTCTAGAAATTCTAGATAACCTCACTTCCATATCAAGAGATGCAACAAGTCTGAACATATCAGACAATCAATGACTCTCCATTTACAAGTGAAATCAGAACAAACATTCTTTGACATAGTATGAGCTGATATCTAAGTTTTTTCTAGCATGATAACAATCTCAGTGATGAACCATTTTAGAAGCACTCAATATCGGAAGAAATCTTGAAAATCAACCACCACACCACATCACTTAAATATTTAATGTTTTGTGACTTGACAACATAGAGCGTGGAAATATTTTGATAAGAGAAATTAAGAGAGACACCATCAAACAATAAACATTTTAGTAATGGAGACTAAGCACCTTAGGCAAGAAAGACTCAAGTTATGATATTCGCTAGAACTAGAAACGTGAGGCATCACAATTGTGACCCATGATCTATTCTTTACAATAATGCCCTTTTCGACAGACTTGACATTATGGAATTTATCATGAGATACGTGGTATCAATTTCAATTATACCTAATATAAGGTAGCCGATTCACCTTAGACTTCTGACAATCATTTTAAGATTCCCATGGAACCTACTGGGACATGAGTACCTCCTATTATCCTCAACTCAATGGTCAGAACGAGAGAACAATTCAAACATTAGAAGATATGCTCAAAGCATATGTGATTGTTTCTGGAAATGATTAGGCAAATCATTCTTCATCGAAAAAGTTCCCTTACAACAATAGATATCACATGAACATATTGACTGCACCAATTGAGGCACTCTATGGTTGAGGTGTCAATCACTTATTTACGGGCCAAAATCAGGAAAGTCCAACACACTAGTCCATAACATATTCATGAAACAACAAAGAAATTGTATGGATCAAGAATCAATTACAAGCAACAACACATAGATAGAAAAGCTACGTCGATATACGACGCAAAATATTGGAAATGTGTTCCATAACTCGAAAACCATTAGAATTTCAAGTTGGCAACATATTTATGTTGGAAGTCTCGCCTTGGAAAGGCGTAGTACGATTCAGAAAACGCGGGAAGACCCGATGTGACTCAGATATTCCCACCTTTTCACCGATAACACCGTAGAAACCAACATGGACTGAATTCAGGGACTGAATTCCTTTTTGGGTGGGCGAATGTGACAAATCGTAATTTCAGATCATTTTACAAACTTTGAAAATTTCACTATTCATCTCGGGAATTTACTATTCATCGGTTACTATTCATCATTTTACTATTCATCGTTTTTGAAGTCGATTTGATATTTTGAAAGGGTATTTCAAAATTTTACTATTCATAAAACACTATTCATTCCCGAAGAAAATCACTATTCATGATTCACTATTTATCATTTTTCGTAAAGTAGGTTTACGAGTATCAAATACGCGTAACCTTGAGGGTTTAGCTGCGTGTTCATGAAAAATCATTGAGGACACTTCATATAGACTAGAGTTAGTCTACATATCATCAGTAATATCATCATCATATCAGTTTATGCATGGGTTTGCATATTTCATTAACGTGTATTTTCCTATTAAATAAACGCTATCGCACGATCATTTATTTTGAATAATTGATCCGACACTGCCAAAAATTATCTTAATATATTTTTACACTCATTTTAAGACTATAAAAATTATATTACTAGTTTACCCGATGTTTTAAATTTATTTGGTACATAAATTGTTATATATATATATTTACGACGGTTTTCGTAAATTCAACTCGCTAATTATTTATTCACTCAATTCTTGCGAGAAATGTATTTTTATAATTTTTATGACTTCGATATATTTTAATTTGTTCCGTAAAAATCAATTTCTAGCTAACGCTACACTAAATAACAAACTATATGTACAAAACATACAATATACAAAACTTTAAATACAATTATACATTAAAAACTCACACTTTGCTTCTCCATTTTTAATATTGCCGACACCCCCCCCTTTTTGTCACCATTTCATTAATAAACATTACACCTAAGTGTACACATCATATTATGTTGAGATATTTTATACAAGTACTTTATTCATTTTTTTTTCAAACACATATTAATAGGTGAAAAATGAAAGAAAATCATCCCTTGTCATTGTGATATTCGGCCATGATCAAGAACAAGAAGAAACATAATATTTTTCAAGAATCAAGTGTTTTACAAGTCCTAGTAGTAATCTAGTTTAGGTTTTGAAATAAAAACCTCAAGATTAATTAGGTATAATTGCAACGAAACTCTTCAATCACTCAAGTAAGCTTTTCATGATCTTTACTAATCCTTCATAATCATTCTTGAGTTATTTTTATCATTTTAGTAGAAAACATGCAAGTATTATGTGATTCATACCACTTTTTAATTGTTTTTATTACATATTATATGTTATAATCATCCTATAATGAATCCCTTGAAACATATCATTGTTGATGATGTTTAGGAACCCATGACACCCTAAGAAGGAGTATGGTAGGTTTAGAATAGATTTGGTGTTGATTTGAAGTGATTAAAACAAGTATTACGCAAGAAAAATCATTTTCGACAACTTTATATTGTGGTCTGATCGTTTTTGCAAAATCTATCAAATTCAGCAGGTCATGAAGTATTTTGGGCTAGATATTCAGAAAATATACTTTAAAACGAAACCGTGGTCGCTTGAACGGGTTAAAACGGATTTATAACGAAGGAGATACGCTATTTTCAAGTTTAGCGGCAAAAACTATATTTTCTGAAAAACTGCATGCTGTCCAGAATTTTTAATAGGTCAAAAATGAGTTTCAAGTATTATCTAAATGAGTCGATTTGTCAAAAATATACTAGTATACTTTAACACGAAGCTAACGATGTATAAAACGTAGAAAACGGACTTATAACGACTAAGTTATACACATTTTAAATAATGATATCGTAACTATTTTTCAAGTGTAACAATTATATATTTTTACTGGACCAAAGTGGTCATCGCTAGTGACCGTGTTTGGAGCCATTTTTCATATCGATATAATGCTTTTGAGAAAACGATGTCTTCTAGTAAAAATGAGTTCGCCTATTCTATTTTCCAAAATAATCAACCGTTCGTCAAACGGAGTTGTAACGAATAATATGCGGTCACTCAAACTTTGCCGAAAACTAACTTTAAACAATATTTTAGTCCGACTACCCTACTTCATCTATGTTTTTCTCTATGATCGAGACTTCTATGATCAAAAGTTAAATGCTAAAACTTTTAGATAATGTGACAAGCTTTCCAAAACCATTGAGTTTGTTTCCTAACACTCGATATTCACTATTTTACGACTAGTTTTCCGAGCCCATTTAGCCATTTCCATGAATTGTCAAAGTGTATTGTTTTACTACAAAAAACTATATTTTCTTGATTTATCACTTAACGACTATCATAGGATGTTGTTTCAACGTAAATACTTGTAAAGTATTTTATAACATGACAAGATGTCATAAACTTATATTTCGACGATAAACTCTATTTTCAAAAATGTACAAGTGGTATGGATATCATATGAGTTTGCATGCACAACATTGTTTCATGACTTATATTAGATCATATCATTCATAATAGGTTGCAGTTAGATATTGCACCTCATTTCAGTGTATCCACTTTTGCCATCCTAATTATTGTATCAAGTGAGTTTTCATAGCCCCGTCTTTCAAGTTTATACTTTATTTCAAACCTGCGGGGGAGAATACATTGCACATCATTTTTATTACGATACCAAGTATATCAAATTCATTACATTGCTTAAGTTACCTCATTTCCCATTTGAACGTCCCCATTTCATAATCATGAACCGTTAATTCCGGAAGAAGCGAGGGTGAGTGAATAGATCTATTGAGGTGACTCCTCCATCCGGGTTGGTAGTCCCAACTGGTCAAAAGGATGCATTTCATTTAATATCATTATTTGAGTTGTTTGGAAAAACACTCTATTGGGGCGAACATCATGATCAGTCTAGCTTCGGTGTCATGTGCTTATAGCAATTGTAACATTTTTATGTGACATATTTGTCATACATGGCCTATACTTGTGGTAGTCGTATAAAACATTTACATAAACTCTATGAACTCACTCAACCTTTGTGTTGACACTTTTAGCAATGTATTTTCAGGTATCTAAGGTATATACTTCATGGCATACATAAGGAGTTATCATAGAGTCGCGGTGTCGACGCGTCTCACATGGATTTTATGCACTTTAAAACCTCGTTTGGATTGTTGCAAACTTATTTCCGCACATGTTGATTTTCATTTGGGACCTATCTTTTGTAAACTCTCAATGTTTTGTTATATCAAACGATGTATTTTCCAAACGACACTTTAGGTCGTTCAATATAACTGTAACTGTGATGCTATGGCAGTCATCCCCCAGGAATTCCATTCCGCTGCAAAACAAATATTTCGGGGGTGTGACATTTACTTAGATATCTTTACACCCTAGTTATCTCTTATTAATTAGTCGAATTGTCACGTCCTTGCTTAATTGGTACGTTGTATTCCGGTATTATCGCAGGGTGGTGTCGAATTCCCTAACTCTATGAATGTATAAGTCTCCTTTAAAAAACCCTAGATCTACAAGTGATAATTAAGTCATCTCCCTAGAATCTCCTAAGATCTACAAGCCGCAATTCACGCAATAAATACAACAAATAAAAACCACAAGTCCACTCTAGGGTATAATGCGTTTAGTCAGATTTACAAGCTAACACATATAAGATTATAACCAGTTTTCTTACTCCTAACGTGAGACAACCAATTAAACAAGAGACGAAAATTAATAATTAATAACTATGTTTCATTCAATCCAAGCAAACACTAATTAATTTATCCTATCATATAATCAAACAACACATAGACATATTGAATGATTAAAGGGGGATTACTTAACTTCAATAAAACATGAGCAAAAGTGGTTATAAAAGCCTTACAAAAGCTGTGAAATTTGTCTAGGGTTTTGCCTCGAATAAAGGAAAATATGTGAAAATATATATATAAATTTACAAGTGTGACGGCATCACGTTATGGTTGTGACGCCGTCAGCTCATCGTCATTAGGCTTTCTTCAATTGCATCACCGGCATTGTGACGACGTCGCCTTGTGTCTCTAATGTCGTCAGGATGTCTGACACCGTTGCTCTTTAATAAGTCTAAGCCGTCTCGTGTAATTTTTACTCTGAATCTTGGTCTTCAAAGACAAGTAACGCCGTCAGGTTCTAAACTTGCTCAAATGTTCTGAGCCATCACATGTGAACTTTCCATCAAATCATCACGTCCAAATGAAAGTGACGGCTTCATGTTGAGGTTGTGACGCCGTCTGGATCCCTTTTCCAGACTTTTTCGTGATTTAGTCGTTTTCTTCGTTTTTTAGTCTAAATTAGCCCAAAACGTGTCGGTTTCCAGCTTTTGTGTCCCAAGTACCTAAAATGTGAAAAGGAACGATTTAAAACAATAATTGATCATAAATGTACGAGTTTAGAGCTTAAATGACCCTCTAAAAACGCACGTTTTAAATCCTTATCAATGTGTATCAAATATGTACGAAGAAGCATGCATACATCTTCGTATCTTATTGTTTTAATAAAAAAAACTTTACACAATTAGTTCTTTTATTATAGCGTATGTTCTTTATGTTCAAATACTTTGAACATAATAACTTTACACCTTTAAAATTAACGATTCAACGTGTTGTTAAGAATAAAGTAAATAGCTTTTAATCTAGACATTGTTGTATCAAAAGTCCTCGGTAGCTCCATTGAACGCACAAAGAAGCGGAGAAGCGGCTCAGCGCGAAGCATATTAAAAACCCGACTTCTTTAGGGAAGCAAAGCAACCCTCCTTATACCTCTCTTATAGTTTGTTCACAATGGGTAAGCCGATTAATTGACTTATGATACAAATAACATCAATCGAATAAAAGTTTAAAACTTTATTTTTAAAACACATTATAAATCATTAGATTTTGCGAATCTCGACGCGAGAATGCATTTAACGCATTACAGCATGTAAGGCCAATCCCTTAATATCATATAAGATTCTTGCAAAATCAACAATTTATAATAAATCTAATTTAATAGACATTAGTCATGTTTATTTTGTTTTCATAAAAACCATTTGTTTTTACTTGAGTCAAACTAATAAAAACAATCAAAACACATAAACACTAATAAAGCACATATAACAATTATCAACAATTAACAATTAATAACATCATAATTAAAATCAAGTAACATGTATATATTTAAATAAGACTTCAACTTTTTTATCGAGCTAGGTACAAAGTGGAACACATACACCAATAAATTGGTAGCATAACTCTTATAATAAGATATACAATAAATACATAAGTTTATTAAAGTAAGATAAATATGGGGTCTTCCCCAATTCTAGAATTAATTAAACATATATTAATTATATGTCATACAATTTAATTAACTAACATGGCTTAATTAATTATCTTATCGTCTAATTAAGCATGTAAAATAATTAACAATTAATACAAAAAAAGTAATATCATATATCAAGATTCAACATCCATGACAAAAATATGCATGTTTTCATCATGGATCACACATTAACAACTAACATTACGTATTAACAATTAATAAAGTAACAAGGTCGTATTTAACGTCAAATTATCTATAATTATACGTTAACTACCACATAAAATTGCATCTAACCTAAGGTTTCTACAATTTTCAAAACCCTAATTTTTTATTTTTTTGTTAAAATATCCGTATGCCCCATAGGGATTTTTAAAAACCAAGAAACCTAAAAAACATGCAATAATCAATCAAGATTCGATTTTTATGTGTTTAGGTAATTAATTACACTATATAACGACTCGCGATGCCACTGTTGGAATTATACTACTATGACAATCATAAATATAAACATATAAACACGAGTCACGCAACGGAAGCAAAGATCAAATATAGTGTACATAAATTAACCAAGAAAGCGTACCTTGTTACTTCAAATCAGGTTAAGAAAATGAATCTAGAAAACGGGTACTAATTTCCCCAAATTGATCAATAACCCTAATTAGGGTTAAGTGTTGATCGATCCAACAAAACCACCAATAATCAAATAGTTGATTCCTCTATGTTTTCGCACATAGCAATTCAATTAGAATGCTAGTTCTCGATCACGTAACAAAACCAAACACTTGTATTCAAGAACCAAAATCGAATCCCTTGTCCACTAGGGTGGAATCGATCGGCCAAGAGAAAGAAGGAGGAGAAAAAGAAGATTGGTTTTCTAAGCTTCACAGGAGATTAGTAAAATAATGAAACTAATGGTTTATATTTATACTAATCAAAACTTGGAGAGCAAGCAAGCCCAATCCATCTCCTTAGAGGGGCATTCGGCCGATTATGGGGAAGGGGGGTCTAGAATCTTATCGTCTAACGACCGTTAGTAAATACCGTTAAGTGTTTTATGGAAAACTAGAAGGGGGGGTTGAATAGTTTTACCAATTTAAAACTTTCTTTTAAATATTTAGATCGACTTATGTCAATCTATTTGATTGTTTATGTTGGACGTTGATAGATGGATATATAAACGTGTAATGAAATATAAAGAGTAAGAAGCACATCACCACAACACAAGTTATTTATAGTGGTTCGGCTACAAGGACACCTTCCTTGCCCTACTCCACTCCCCGAGTCACCTACTCGAGAGTTCGTAAGCACTACACCAACTCCATATGGCGGAGAAGCCTCACAAGCCTTAAAACGCTTAACCTTTTTCCGGTACAAAGCTAAATACCGAGTTCTTTCACACCAAGGCGAACCACACCTAACACAACGTCGCCTACCCTTTATACGGTTCTAGGCTAACCACCGAGTTCTTTCACACCTAAGGAGAACTAATCCTTCACAACGTCGCCTACCCTTTATTAGGTACTAGGCTAAGCACCTAGTTCCATTACTATGGAGGAACTACTACCCTTCACGACACAACACCTAATCTCAAGGAGATCTTCTCCTTGTTACAACACCATCAAGGATATCACCATCCTTGAAGATAAACAAATACATATATGTATAACGATGCACCTCATCGATTATACGACCTAGGTATTCTTCCCAAATGCTACTTGATTTAATTCTTTGGCATCCTTCACTAATGCCTTTAACACAACGCTTGGCACCCTTCACTAATGCCTTCGTCTTGACACCTTTAACATCCTTCACTAATGCTTTGACACGGATGATGAGCACCTTTCACTAATGCTTTCATCTTGACTCTTTCGGCATTCTTCACTAATGCCTTCAACCCAACATCTATGGAGAAAGGAAGAACTATCAACAAGAGAACCTTAGTAGTCTTGATGATGACGAAGCATGGCAACTCATGGACTTGAGCTTGCACGTCTTCAAGAAGTGGTGATCTCTCCTTTAAGAGTAACCTAGTAGATCACAAAAACACAAAGACAAACTACATAGATCACTTAGATCTGAGGTTAGAGGGTTAGAATACTTTGGGGAAGTATGTGTGTAAAGTCATATCTAGAGAGGGAGAAATGGCTCTCTATTTAGAGGAAATCTCTTCTGTTCCCGGATCACACGGATCCCTACCACAAGGGATCCGGCTTAGCACACGCTAGGGATCCGTGGTCCGCTCCTCTTTGCCCATGGGTACTTTTGGTTATGGGTCATGGGTATGGGTTGATCCATGGTTTTCTTTCTAGATACAATGAACTTGGTTAAGTGGTATATATAAAACCATGGGTTATGGGTCAAAACCATTTGCTTGTATTTACCCATTTAGTATATACTTGTATTTACCCATTTTAGCATATACTTAGTTTTTTACCCATTTTAGTATACTTAGTTTAAGTATATGTTTAACCCAATATGTAAACACTAGTTGTTGTACATATGTATCTAAATCATAAAATCACTTATACTTGTTTTAGTGTTTTATGTGAAAACGTAAGTGTGTTAGAGAACTATTAACTCAAACTATTTACGTACTCTATTTGTTTCGTTAAAATGATTTTACATTTGTTATCGACAAAACATAGAAGATCGTAAAATATAAATAAACGTTTTTACGGCTTATTTGTATTAACAATCTCCCCTTTTTGTTGATGACAAAACATAAAATTATTTTAAAGAAAAGCTAAAATTTAAATAAAAGTTGAATTTGTAGTTTTTACTTTCTTCTCCCCTTTTTGTCGAAACAAAAAGTGTTAAAAGAAACTAACACAATTTTTATAAGAAAAATGTAAAAAATGTAAAGAGAGCAAGTGACGGGAATGGTACTCGTCTTAACTCCCCCTTGACGAGTCCATCCCTATGTAAGTGCGTCAAGGACATAACGTAAAATAAACTAATTGTGTTTGCAATAAGTTTGCAAATGGTTCGTCTAAGTGCGAACGTGTTCCCCCTTGAATATTGCAGTGTGCAATGGGGTGTCATGAAGTGTAATCCAAAATTGGATTAAGTTGCAAATGATTTTGCAATGTTGTTTGACATGAAGCTCCCCCTAGCTTTATGGTGTCAATATCTTCATGTGTATTTTGAATAACTACAAAACAAAAGTTAGAAAACAAGAGTATAGTGCATAATTTCCTGCAAATAAGACTCAAGTTAGTAGAAATTTGTGCTCCTGTACCACGGATCCCACGGTTCCCTTCAAGGAGGGATCCGTCTAGTTATCTGGAAGGGATCCGGCTATCTGTTGACAGTATCTTCAGCAGTGAAAAAATGTCAAGCAATGCTATTTGAGAAAATGATATATATGTACAATATATCAAGCACAACACAAAATAATCATAGCATATAAGTATTCATTCAATAAAACAAGAGATACACGACCAAATCTCTAAAACTAAGAGAATGAACTTTAGCCATATAAGCACTACTAATGCTAATCTCATTACGAGACTTAGAATGTGACAATGTGCTTAAGTCTAGGGATGGGTGGACTTGTTGAATTGATCCAACTTTGCAAGAAGATGATTGAACATGAAATGTATCTCATTTCGTACTTCTTGAACAAGTCCTTGAGTTTTTAGACAATTTGAGCAAATATTGTCTTGGTTTGGCCCCGAAGGGAAAGGGATGTTTTGAGGGGGCTCAATGTGTGTTTGAGGGTCTTCATTTTGAGAAGTAGGGAGAGGTTCTAAAAATGAGGGTGGTAATGGAACTTCTTCCATATGATCAAGGTTGTTCCTTGTCTCCCATGATGGGCTAGTTGGTGTTGTAGGTGGTTCCCGATTTAATGAAAATGTTGGTGAATGGGAGGTTCTTGGTGATGAATGGAACAATGAATATATGTTTGGATGAGGAAGAGGCTCATTCAAGGAGTGTAGTCCATTTTCAATGAATGAGGGTTTTGATGGCTTGCTAGAACTAGCCATGTTTGGTTTGGAACTAGATGATCCTTTTTCTAGTTGGAAAGGTTTGATGCTAATCCTTGTGGTTCTCTTAGCTTTTGTTGGATGGGTTTGATGAGGTGGGATTCTAGAGTCATTATCTCTAACGGGAGATGTTTCGGTGGATGAAATTTCATGGATCATTTGACCCTTTCTTTTGGATGATCCTATGTTTGAGGAGTTGTTGCTAAGAGCCTTAGTCATGGTGATGAAGGTGCTAATGTGAGATTCTAATTTCTGATTTTGAAAGGTAATTGAGGATGGTGCCATAAACCTAAGATTGTTTGGTTTATAAAGAGTAATTTGAATTTGGGAACTAAATTCTTGACCACTTAGAAGACTAAGCATGCTCTTGAGGTTTTGATCAGCTCTAGGAGGATAATTAATGTATGCTAAGAGTGGTTAGAGAACCAAAAGGTGACATGAGTTTGAATATAGGAGCTGATTTATGCTCTCTGCATCTACGGATCCCGCGGATCCCTCTCAGTAGGGATCCGCATGGTTAAAGACCAGGGATCAGGCTATCAGACAGGGTCTAGGTGAAATCATTATGCTTTTGTAAGGTTAGTTATTAATGGATTTCGAGATTTTGACTTAATTTTGAAGTCTTTAGCTGTTGGATATCTCAAATCCTTAACCATAACAAGTAATGGTGCTTAATGATGGTTTTGGCCAAGAAAATTTGACCTTGGGTAGTCTAACTATATGTTTGACAATGATTCCATTTAATTTGATGTGGAGAAATGGTGATAACAAGTCCTAGAAGTCAGATGATGTCCTAATAGGAATTTACTAAAATCCTTAAAAATAAAAAGAAATGAAAAACCAATTTTTGACCTTAATTTTGATTAAAAGATGATTGAGATCAATTTGCTAAAATTGAAAGATATACCCAACTAAGTGCTATCAAGAGTGATAGATAATGTGTGAGTGTTGTTAGCGGAATTATGGTGAGTTTTGACTAGTTGAAAAATCAAAAATATTTCAAAGATGTATCCTAGATAGGTCATGGATGAGAGTGAGATCTTCAACTATTTGAGAAAAACTTAGTTGGCTCTAGTATCTTATGTTTGACTTTTTTTGGAGGTGATCTAATAGAATGTTTTGATGTACCTAAATCTGTATTGCATATCAGATACCACGGATCCCACGGTTCCCTTCTGGGAGGGATCCGTCTAGTACAAATGCTGGGATCCGCCTACTGCAGATCAGAAGGCTTTCAGCAAATGTGCAATTTTGCACTTCTTAGTAAATGCTCTTCCTAGTTGTTTCTATGGGAACTAAATGTACGAGCACAACTACTATGATGTATGGCAAAGTAGAGATAGCTAGAATAAAATCTCATTTTCCAAGTACCTACGTTAGGATTGTTTAGTGCCATGATATGGCAATACCTACAAACTACAAGCATAATTTAAAATGTTTACAAACCATTGTTTGAAATTGTTCATCAAAAGTTTGATTCTTCAAACCTTACCTTTCTCCTCCTTCTTCACTTCTTCACCCGTCCTCCACTCTTTATCAAACTATCTCCACTTCTTCTTCTTTAAGAAATTGGCGAAGCATTTGAAGATTCCCTTGGTTTGTTTCCATTCGGGTGATTCATTTGGGATGTTTGGCAATTCGTTGATGTAGTCCAAGGGGTCAAGATCAATATTTGCGAGTGGGTTGCTACTACTCCCTTCATCTCCACCTTCTCCTTGCCTTTCCCTTTCGTCCGAGGAGTCCGTGGGTGGGTGTGGTCTCTTGCCTTCCACCATAAACCTTGTTGTTCTACCTTCGGTCAATGGTACCATAACCTTATTGCAAAAGCTATGATCAAGGGATTGTGGATAAGGGTCTAAAGCAAAGATGAATTTGGCGAGACGGGTTAAAAGCATTGCGTATGGAAGCACCATCTTGTCCATGCTTCTAACACTTGCCATTCTTTGACCATGTAGTAGTAGCAAGGTTGAATTGAGTATTGGTCACTAGGCAATAGATCATGAAGCTTAGACATGCGTTGGGGTGGTCCTTGTTCCCTACTAGGCACACCACATTTTTTCTTATCACATCCTCCCACTTCCTATACAATGCATACATTTCCGAAGCTCCATTTGAAAAGGATCCCTATGGATCACTTTTGACTTCCTTGTGACACTTGATGGTGAGGCTCTTGGCATGAACACGGTGTCCCTCACCGTGGTTGCTTCCTGGATCAAATTGTAGTAAATATCATGATGATCAACCATTGTGTGTAGTTGTTCCAAAGACCATTCATTTGAGTACATACAAATGCCTTGATATGGAACTCTTATAATTCTTCCAAACTCTATGAGTGAAAGACTAAACTGCGCTCATTGATGGTGAATTCAATTGAGATGGACCTGTCATCATTTCTAATTATCCCCATTGTCTTGTAAAACTCAAGCACAAAGACCGGGCAAATTTGTTCATTTATATCCAATAAACAATCAAACCCAATAGTTGCAAAAAATTCCCTTACGTCGGTATTTGCAATAAATGATGGATCAACAACTCCACCTTCATGAAAAAGTCTCCTTTCGAGCAACTTAAAGTCCTTTCTATCGTCCGGACTTAGACCATTTTTTCTATGATACATGGGTATGTAGTGGGCGGTGTCTTGGTAGTCTTGTTGCTTGTTGCTAGGCATGTTATCCCTAAACAATACAACCCCAATGTGGTGTTAATGGTGAATAGTAGCCTAGAGGGTTTGATCACAATTTTGCTCTCATCATCTTTGTTAAGTTCAAGAAATGTGTTTAATTTGTATTAACAATGTTAATTCTTTGATTTAGATTATCTTAGAAAACAATGTGGTGACAAATTATAATAGACCCATTTGAACCCAACTCTTAAAGATGAAGAAATTGTAATTCTAAGAATCAAGGAATTAAATTAACAATGTAGTGAAGATTATACTTACACAAGTGATTGTTAGACTTGAGAAGAATGATCAATTTACTCCTATGAACAGTATCGGGTTTTGTTCATGAGTCTTTGAGGTGAGTATTATTGTGGAACATCCACAGTGATCATTCTTGATCATATCCTGTCTTCTGTTGCCGGATCCCGGGATCCCTCTCATTTGGGATCCAGCTAGTGTAAACCGAGGGATCCGGCATAACAGCAAAAATCAGCTCAAATATTCCTTGATAACTAAGGTTTGAGAGTTCTAAAAAGTCTAATGTTTTGGTGTTTAAGGTTCTAAAACTTGTGATTTGAGGTTTTTGAAGATTCAGTACTATTCCTATTAGACGATGTTTCCTTTTTAAGAATTAGTCATAATTCTTGGGAAGCTTTTCAAACATTATAATAAAATCCCATTTTATTATAACATAAGAATTTTCACATGGAAATTTATTGACATGGATGAAGTGTCAATAAATTCTTTGTGATGAATAATGATAATGGTTATCAAATGACCAAAATGTCATTATTACGAAATTGTAGTGTAGTTTCTACAAATAAGTCGAAGAATACTATTTTTGATGATGACTTTAATATCGATAACTACTAAAACAATTACTAATAAATCATGCAACTAAGATTTCAATAATAAAATTAAAAGAAAGTGATTAGTAATCATACCTTGGCTAAATATTCTTTTTGCGAAAGAAAATATTTAGATAAGTTCTTTATGCTCTTCTTGGTAACTCTAAATCCAAGTATGGATAATGCTTGGCTAAATATTCTTTTTGCGAAAAGAAATATTTAGATGAATTCTTTATGCTCTTCTTGGTAACTCCAAATCCAAGTATGGATAATGCTTAGGAAGAAAAAAAAAACGTTAGAGCATTCTATCATTGTCCAACAATAAACAATATAGTGGTTTTAAAATATGGCGAAGATAATCCTTCTTTGTAGTTTTCAAACATACATGGATCGTATCAAGTTTTTAAAGTACAACATACTCTATGAAACTTGGTAACGAGGCTCTGATGCCAATTGTGGAAAACTAGAAGGGGGGGGGTTGAATAGTTTTACCAATTTAAAACTTCCTTTTAAATATTTAGATCGACTTATGTCAATCTATTTGATTGTTTATGTTAGACGTTGATAGATGGATATATAAACGTGTAATGAAAGATAAAGAGTAAGAAGCACATCACCACAACACAGTTATTATAGTGGTTGGCTACAAGGACACCTTCCTTGCCCTACTCCACTCCCAGAGTCACCTACTCGAGAGTTCGTAAGCACTACACCAACTCCTTGTGGCGGAGAAGCCTTCACAACGTCGCTTAACCTTTTTCCGGTACAAAGCTAAATACCGAGTTCTTTCACACCAAGGCGAACCACACCTAACACAACGTCGCCTACCCTTTATATGGTGCTAAGCTAACCACCAGTTCTTTACACCTTAGGATAACTAATCCTTCACAACGTCGCCTACCCTTTATTAGGTACTAGGCTAAGCACCTAGTTCCATTATGTAGGAACTACTACCCTTCACCGACAACACCTAATCTCAAGGAGATTTTCTCCTTGTTACAACACCATCAAGGATATCACCATCCTTGAAGATAAACAAACATATATGTATAAACGATGCACCTCATCGATTATACGACCTAGGTATTCTTCCCAAATGCTACTTGATTTAATTCTTTGGCATCCTTCACTAATGCCTTTGACACAACGCTTGGCACCCTTCACTAATGCCTTCGTCTTGACACCTTTAGCATCCTTCACTAATGCTTTGACACGGATGATGAGCACCTTTCACTAATGCTTTCATATTGACTCTTTCGGCATTCTTCACTAATGCCTTCAACCCAACATCTATGGAGAAAGGAAGAACTATCAACAAGAGAACCTTAGTAGTCTTGATGATGACGAAGCATGGCACCTCATGGACTTGAGCTTGCACGTCTTCAAGAAGTGGTGATCTCTCCTTTAAGAGGAACCTAGAAGATCACACAAAAACAAAAGACAAACTACATAGATCACTTAGATCTGAGGTTAGAGGGTTAGAATACTTTGGGGAAGTATGTGTGTAAAGTCATATCTAGAGAGGAAGAAATGGCTCTCTATTTATAGAGGAAATTCTCTTATGTTCCCCGGATCCCACGGATCCCTACCACAAGGGATCCGGCTAGCACAACGCTAGGGATCCGTGGTCCGCTCCTCTTTGCCCATGGGTATTTTTGGTTATGTGGGTTATGGGTTGATCCATGGTTTTCTTTCTAGATACAATGAACTTGGTTAAGTGGTATATATAAAACCATGAGTTATGGGTCAAAACCATTTGCTAGTATTTACCCATTTAGTATATACTTGTATTTACCCATTTTAGCATATACTTAGTTTTTACCCATTTTAGTATACTTAGTTTAAGTATATGTTTAACCCAATATGTAAACACTAGTTGTTGTACATATGTATCTAAATCATAAAATCACTTATACTTGTTTTAGTGTTTTATGTGAGAACGTAAGTGTGTTAGAAAACTATTAACTCAAACTATTTACGTACTCTATTTGTTTCGTTAAAATGATTTTACATTTGTTATCGACAAAACATTAGAAGATCGTAAAATATAAATAAACGTTTTTACGGCTTATTTGTATTAACATGTTTTTACGTGAAATGATTAATAATACATTATTAATACTAGTTATATAATTTAATCTTTAAACATAACGTGTGCTATCCCAAAGGCTCGAGTTCGAAACTGGACATACGTTTATAAATATGTTCATAATCCAACAGCTTCGACTATTTGGATATTTCAAATGTTGATCTTACTCTTTTGTATGTGGCTATCGTTCTAGAAATGATAGTTGTATCCTACTTGAAACACCACTAGTAACATCTTTGAGGCAGACGAAATGACTGATTTACGCTTGTGATTCGTTTGTTTGATTCGTTCTTAATTGAACATAAACTTTTGTTTACATATTTGAGTTATTTGATTGTAGAAAAACTGGATATAAACAGTTCATCTGAGTGTTTTGGTAACGTCTACTAAAATCATTGAGGCTATTTTGTGTGGGAGTATTCATAGAAACTTGGTTTCAATGTAATACTATTTTTAGAGGCTACTATAATAGAAGTGATACAATGGATTGTCTTTGATGGCAAAGTTGATTATTCTTTCTAAAACTTTGTTGAATGGCTAGGAAGACTTGTTTATAACTTTGTGAATATGATGACACCTTACTTTTTTATAAATGTTTTAAACGAAAATTTTAAAATAGACCAGCCGTCTTAGTGCATATCATTTTCTACCTCTTATTTTTTAAAAGTTCAAAATAAACTGGGGCGACTCTTATAGGGATCAAACTTTCTACAAAAGGTGTAGATTGGCGAGAACACCCTGACCCTAGTGCCTTTTGGCACCAGCCATTATTCACACAACAAGGAATAGCTTTGACAACTCTCCGGGCCTAGTGGGGCACCAACTGGAGTGAGCACGAGCCAAGACTCGGACTCCTGAGCTCTTAATCTACAAAGTCTATCGTGTGCTAAAGTTTTGCGTAGTGGGTACCTATCTGAAGAACTGCCAAGAATGGGACTC
>OU343217.1:67842550-68162960 GCA_910596185.1 Chrysanthemum makinoi | reverse complement strand
TCAAACTCATATTAAATAATAAAATAAATCCCCTCATCATCTATGACATCGAGAGTGAGCAAAGTCCATCTATGACCCTCTAGTTTCCCAGCACTAAACCGCAGGTTCTCACCGCTTCTAACAAAGGAAACCGACTCAAAATGTTGCCGATCACTATATCTAGCATGTTGCTAATAATGATCGACGTATTGGTATTGTTGGAAGTCATGGTCTTTGAGTTCCGAAATGAGGATTTAGATTCGGATTTTGATTTTCGCCGATCGCTTCCGATAAGGGTGTTATTATGATTGGCAGTTGTTTGTTCAAGGGTTTATAGGTTATACAAAATTAAATGCTAGCGTATCGTGGAAGAAACGGCTAGTAGCCATAATCACATTTGGTCCCTGGGTTGAAGGTTGGGTTAGATTTTAACTATGGCATGTTAAAATTGTGAATGGTCTATTATACCCTCGATGTAAAGCCAGAAAATTCATGTTGACTTTGGCAATCATGGTCAAGGGACTTGTCTAGGGTATAAAACCCATGTTTTGGACCTCCAGCGATGAAAAAGCCCAAGTTTGGTTAATCGTGATGCGCAGGTACAAGTTTAGGGACGAACGGTGTATTTTACTCTAAATTTTATAACTCTTTCTTTACGATTACCTTTTGCGAGGACGGTGTGTAATCAAAATGGTTATGAATTTATATAATTGTTATGTAGTTACAAATTTAAGCAATCCATATTTTGGATTGGATCATGCATCTAAGAGCTAAGATCTTGAATTTAATTACAATATGAGTATGATTGAATTGAGATAACTCTTGGTACTTCTGACATTAAGTGGGAGTAATGTGTTTTTCATCAAAAATTTATATGATGAAGATATCATTTCATTTAAGCTAGATATTGATCCTTAAGCTTGGAATGAAACTTCGCTTGAAATTTAGGGAATAAAACAAACAACCTTGAAATATATGTTTATATGGAATAAACAAAAGCGGAAAATTAAGTTTGACACAAATGCAATATATCATTCAAGCAAGTCTTAAATGGTATATTTCACTTGGAATAATTTATTACATGAATGAAAACCTTATGTTGTTTTAACTAAAGATTTATCATGTATATATATTATATTGTGTATAGGACTAGTTGTTTCTTTTGTACAAGAACAAAATAAGCTGACAACAACAATATCTAATTGAGAGTGTTTAGATTATTGTTATTACAGATGTTTACGAATTATAAAGCATAGTGTTGTATAAGTACAAATGATGCTAGATGATTATTAATACTAGTTGTAGTAGGATTTTATCATTTATGATAAATCTGCTAACTAGTTATGCCAACAGAGAGCATTGTTGCATTACACATTAAAGAATGAGAATACTTTTACACTTTTTAGAAACTCAGAAGATGACTTTCAAGATGTCGTTGACTTTACTACCTCATGCAAGGTAGGCTTACATCTCCATACTATAACTCTTGCAATAGTATGAGCATATGAGATAAGACACTCATCTTATATTTCAAATCACTCACTATACGTGAAATTTGAAACAAGTATTTGGAAGTTTACTCAGACGACTATTTAGTTTTTCTTGTAAAGAAAGGTTGAGAATTTTGGAAACATTAGGCTTTAACTTACTAAACTAGTCTCTCATGCATATCCTGCTTTTAGTATTTGGATAATTGGGATTGAAAGACAATTTTTACTTTATGATGAATAAAGATACTTGGTATTTGTTATTCATTCATATAATAATTGTTATCCTATATTTGCATGTTTGATCCTTGAATAATTTTATTGTTCTAAATATGTCCATTGTCAGTTAACAATATGGGAATATTGTTATGTAAGGCAAATGTGAGTGTTGGTTATATTCTAACGAGAATGTGGATTGTTCCCACCAAACTCATGTGTATTCACAAGGGATGCATATTGGATACCTCAACTTTCAAACATTTACTTTTAGATCCTTGTCATAAGTAAAATATTGAAAATGGTTTGTTAGGTCGCCCTTACTCGGTGATGTTGCACAAGTTATGTTATGTGTGTGGATATCATTTTTTGTAAGTATATGCAAAACGCTATCTAAATAAGTTAGGTATAAAGGCTATATTTCGCGGATGTGAAGCAAAGATCCACAACACTTGTAGTTGAATAAAGGATTTGTTACCCACTTGATATGTGTAGAAAGATACCATGGAGCCTCTCCGTAATTAATAAGATAATTGTTCGTTCAACCCAAAGGGTAATGCAAGATGATACTTGATTACATTTGGTATATATAATTAAATTCTATAACGAGATTCTAAATGGTTAAACTATATGGAATGATTTGAGATCTATTATCCATGGTTTAATATAGATAACAAAGTATGATTAAAGCAAGACATTGAATGACCATGCTATCGAGAAACTTTATGAAACTATTCTCTCGCATTTTTTAAAAAGCGCAGTGAGAGCGCTTTGTTGTATGCTTCGTCATAGTTTTGTGTGCCATTAGACACACCAACTCCCAAGTGGGAGCTGTTGGTTTGTGGGAGTTGTTAACACACGTAAATGGATAAGAGTGTGTGAGCCTATCGGGGCACACACGGTAAACACGAGTGTACGTGTCGAACGTAATATATTCTTGAATTATACACACCCGTTTTGCATGTTCTTGACTCGATTAATTTGAACGCCCCCCATGGACTATTCTTGGATATGGACTTGGGTCGAATATGGACTGGCTTGGGCCCTTGGGATCTATCATCCGATTGCAAGCTAAGAGGGCGTGGGTTTTGATTGGGTTTAAGACTTGTTGACCAAGTTTTGGCTAAAAAAAGAATCATTTAAGTTTGCTATATAAGAAAACACATTCCCTACCTCAATGGCATGCGTATAACGATCCACTAAACATCCCTAAAACCAATCCATAAGCTTCCTCGCTTTAAATTCTAGTCGACTTCTTTGTAAGTCGATTAGGTTTTAAGGATGTTTTGTTCAATCCTTACTTGCAATGAATTCAAGGTGTTTTAGGTTTGATCTATTGGTGTTCATGTTGTGATATGTTTCCTGGTCGAATTGGTTTGGCAACAAAGGGGTTGTATTCTGTTCGTGGACTTCTCGGACAAAGAGCAAAAGATATCGGAAAACTCTTGTCCAATATCGGGTGGTATATATATATATATATATATATATATATATATATATATATATATATATATATATATATATATATATATATATATATATATATATAATCCGCTTGTTTGGCGCATTTTCGCTCGACAAAGAAGCAAAGATAGTTTCTTGGGTTTCTAGTTCGTGATATATTCAAGTGGGTCAAAGGTTGATTGGGTTTTACCATCGCTCGACTAGCTTCTTTATCAACGATACGTTTCGTTGTGCATGATACCGTAGAGGTGTCTAATTTAGATACTTGGGTTTCGTATTGGTTTCTTGTTCATTAAACTTGCGTTCAATTGCCACGAAATGTTAGGTTTCTATTTTACCTTTTATTCAAATTGTTTATTATACGTGTTAACCTAATTGCGATTACTAGATCTATATCCGATGCGTACTCGTATGCGTTAAATGATTAACGTAGTTCTAAAATCCCAACACTTGTAAGTGGGGTACCCATTCATGGGTGGTTTCCCGTTGACTTCTCATTCCAGGATCTCGAAATTGTCTTGTGTAAGTCAAAGTCAAATTCATGAGAATATTTAGTATTCATCGGTACGTTATCCATTGTTCGCCTGCCATATCAAGAGTTCTTGTATGTTTAATCTTATATTCAACAGAAACGGTAGAGAGAAGTATGTAAAGAACTTCTAATTACGAATGAATTAAAATAGAGAAAACTGTATTTAATTTGTTGAATAATAATACATACTATTTTTAACAGAATATATTATTTTATTCCTAAGTGAGACATTTGATGAGCCATGCGATAACTTTACTGAAGTCAGTCACGATGATAGCTAGCATTTTACATGAGACTTCTATTGCACTGCGTACATGCATGTTAAATCGTGGCTAAAAACTCAAACACCACTCTCATTGATTTTTCAACTATTACCGTTTTTTTACTAATATGGACATATTTTGGAGAAAAAAAGGATGACTTGATGATCAACTCCCCTTACACAATTTTTTATATATAAATGTGATTTAGTACTATTATGCGTTATCACAGTCCGGGGTGGCTAGGTAAGATGTGAACTACAGAACTACATATATGCACATGCTACATCGACCCCTGCAGACGACATTAAGGAATACCAAGCTATTGTTCATTGTTTTGGCCAGAATAAAGAGGTTAATGATCGCGTAAGATGACCCCCCCAACACTTAGAAGGGTTAGACGCGGACCAAGAACGCAACCCACTAGATGTCACTCGAGCATTGTCTATGTCCGCGTGGCACCACCTGGACAGGGATGACAAATCCGCGGGTAAGAGATACTTCCGGAGGAAGCCCCAACCGCGCCCCATACAAGGGGTCAGGAATCTCACCTAGGATTGAGGTAATCGGACTCGCAAATTCCTAAAAGGGAAAACGGGTAAACTCCCCTACCAAAAGCATCATGTCATGACAACGAGACAAACTCCTGAAAGCCGCTTACGCCATTTCATTACTTATAAACTGCCGCTCATGTCCGTGACCATGAGAACATGACGAAAGGTCAACCATATAAATAGGGGTTTCACCAAGAATCAAACGTAAATACACACTCACTCTCTAGAACTCACTTTATCTCTAAACCCTTACTTACTCACGCCGAGGTTGATCAAGGAACCCTGCTCAGTGGAGGCTAACGGTGTCTATTTTCTTAGCAGCTTTCAGCCGAGATTCATACTTAGTACAAGATCTATTTCCCAAGGAGTTAGCATACACTAATATCTGCAGGGAAGTGCCCAGATTTGTATTAACAAGTTGGCTCCATCTGTGGGACCAGTAACATAACTGCATTTCCAAAGAAACTCTCATGAGTTATCTGGCAGACAACCCTTCCCCTTCCCCTAAGCCTTCCACGGTCAGGAACACAGGTGGAAAAGAAAAGGTGCACGACGCAGAACCATACCCCCTAACGTTGCAACCGACGCAGCAATAAGGGAATTCTGCGAAAGACACTACAATCAGATCTTGCCCCTAATAGCAGAAAAGGTTCATCAAGAAAAGCTAGACCGGGTCAAGACCCGTCTGGATTTTGACGATGAGAACAGAAACGAGAGATCTCGAGAGCATGCCTGGAATACCCGCCAAGAGTCTAAAAGAAAACGAATACCTAAAAAGAGGCAAAGGGCTGCCCTAGCGCCAGATCAGACCCTTCGAAGTATTCCAGGTCGCAAAGTGTCTTCTCGAGACTTAGCAGTCGAGAGGACGGGTGTTCCAGGGAAAGGAGCCCAGTGGAGGTTAGGAGATCACGGCCGAAGGTGTTCTCCAGGGTGGAAAGAGAACGTCCGCATGTGACCACAAGGCCTGGACCAAAACCAACAGGTTTTCCGTGCTCCAATCAAAGGTGTCCTCCCACAGGCAACGCAAAAGAGAAGCTGAAAGGCTCAGAAGGAAAGACGCGGCAGCAAGGTATTCGGTTGAAAGATACCAGAGAAGCCGAAGCGTGACCCGTGAAAGTGCTTCCCACTCAAAGCATAGCAGGGTGGAGACACATCACTCATACCGCAGCAGGACTAGAGAAGTGCCCCCCATGGAAAGTGAAGAAAGCACGGGAGGGCATTGGAAGTCCACCCCAAAGAGCAAGCCGGGAAACGAACCTGACGAACTCTACTCCCCGTACGACATAGCTGACGCGGATCCCTTCACCCAGCGGATACGGAACTTTGAATTCCCAAAAAGGACGAGGTTGCCAGCTCACATCAGAACGTACGATGGGACGGGGGACCCGTTGGATCATCTAAAAATTTTCCATACCGCAGCCAAAGTTGAGAGGTGGGCCATGCCCACGTGGTGCCACATGTTCAACTCCACCTTGATAGGACACGCCCGCGTTTGGTTTGACGAAGGCGACCAGAAAGTATTGATAGTTTTGAATAGCTAATATCAAGCTTTCTCTCGTATTTCCTTCAACAAAAGAAGTATACGAAAGATCCTGTCGAGTTGCATCACATAAAGCAGCGAGAAGGAGAGTCTACAGAGGCATTTGTGGAACGCTTCAAAATGGAGAGCATGCATGTAAAGGGGGCTTGTGAGCGCATGGTATCGGTTTCATGCACGGGATAACAAACCCCGAGCTAATCAGAAGGCTCAATGATAACATACCCCAAACACAGGACGAAATGTGGAAGGTAACCAAAGCATTCCTCCGAGGAGAGTTGGCCGCAGCCAACCAAACAAAAAAGAAGCATCCCCAATGGAAAAACCACGAGAGTGGGCAAAAGAACATCCAGATCTTTGAGAGGAAAGGAGAGTTCAAGGGCCGCCTGAGACCAGAAAGGAAGCGGGCATGATTCACCCCCCTCACAAAAACACCAAAGGAAATCGTGGCTATGGATACTGTCAAGTTCACGGCCCCTCCGCCAATGTCCAGTCCAGCTGAGTCTCTGAACAAAGATAAGTACTACGACTTCCACAGGGAAAAGGGGCACAACACGGACGAGTGTTACCAGTTGAAAAAACAGATTGAAGAAGCAGTTAGGTCCGGGCAACTAGCACACTTGGTCAAGGAGATTAAGAATGGGACTCAAAATAATGGTGGCCCCAAAGGCTGAAAGAAGGATGCCGCACCCAAGGACAAAGGCCACGCCATATTCATGGTTCAAGCTTGGCAGTGGACAGTCAGACCCAGGATGACCGTGGACACGTCTCCAAATATGGAAATATCCTTTCCCCCCATATCCAGGGATGACCATCCGCGTCAAGGGCGTGTTGAGGATGCACGTCCACGTAATGTGTGTGGACAATGGAAGTGCTTCGGAGGTCCTATACGAACATTGCTTTAATAAGCTAAGCCCGGACATCCGGAAGAGAATGATCCCCGCCTCATCACCATTATTGGGTTTCAATGGAGAGCTTTCATGGCCGTTGGGACAGATCCTCTTAGAAGTGACGTTAGAAGACGACAAGAAGACAGCCAGCGCCTGGATGAATTTCATGGTAGTGTGATCCCCTTCTCCGTACAACGGGATAATTGGACGGCCAGGCATCAAGCTATTGATGATAGTCCCATCCACGGCACACGGAATGTTGAAGTTCCCCACCCATGAGGGAATAGTGACTTTGCATAGCGACAAGGTAGTTTCGGTCGAGTGTAGAATGGTCGCAGAACCAAAGCCCCACCAGAACGCGGAAGAAGCCAAGACAAAGGATGGAATCAAAGTCGCGATCCACCCCAAGTTCTCCGACCAAAAGATCACCATCGGAGGGGGTTTAAGTGAAGAGGGAAAGAAGAACCTTTGCGACTTGATTAAGAGAAACTTGGACATTTTCGCCTTGAAACCCTTCGACATGACCGGGTTCCATGACGATAGGAGCACAAGTGAATGTCCGGGAAGGCTACAACCCAGTGCGGCAAAAGAAAAGAGGGAAAGCCCCGGAAAGGAACAAAGCCATCAATGAGGATGTTACCAAGCTTGTCGCAGCTGGTATTATGAAGGAGGTCCATTACCACGATTGGCTATCTAATCCAGTCTTAGTTAAAAAGACTGACTAAGCCGAGAATGTGTGTAGATTTCAAAGATCTGAACAAAGCTTGTCCAGGACTGCTATCCCGCGGAGATCGACGGAAGGTTGAATCCTCTCGGGTATCCCTTCAAATTCCTCCTTGACGCCTATAAAGGATATCACCAGATACAGATGGCATCCGGGGATGAGGAAAAGACGGCGTTCCATACAAATCAAGGCATTTTTTGCTATACAAAAATGCCATTTGGTTTGAAAAATGCCGGAGCCACATACCAAAGGCTAGTGGATAAAGCTTTTGATAAACAGATTGGAAGAAACTTGGAAGTTTACGTCGATGACTTGGTCATGAAAAGTCACCTAAGAAGAAGTACTCGTGATAGAGGAGACCTTCGAAATCTACTAAGGATTAAAATGAAGCTGAATCCCAAAAAGTGTACGTTTGGGGCGGAGCAGGGAATGTTTCTAGGCCACGTTGTAAGCAAAGAAGGCATCAGAGCCTGCCCGGAAAAATCCGAAGCCGTAACCACGCTCCCATCCCCAAAAACCAAAAAGGAAGTACAGAGTCTGAATGGAAAACTTGCAAGCCTCAGGCGCTTTATGTCTAAATCATCAGAAAAGTCCCTCCCATTCTTCAAGACACTAAATAAGTGCATCAAGAAGAGTGACTTTCATTGGACAGCCGAGGCAGAGCAGGCGTTTAGAGAAATGAAGGCACACATTGCCAACTTGCCAATGGTCATTGCACCGCGCCCAAAGGAGAAGCTGATTATGTATCTGGCCGCGGCCCACGAAGTCAGTAGTGCGCCTACTAGCCCAGATAGAGTCATGTGCAACCGTATTTCGGCAGCCGCGCCTAAAAGTCCTTGAAGTGAATTACACCCAATCGAGAAGCTAGTCCTGCACTGTGTACACATCCCCACGCGAGGTATTTCCAAGCACACCCGGTGGCGGTTATCACGGATCAACCACTAAAGCAAGTTCTGACCAAATCAGAGAAAAGTGGAAGAATGGTCGGATGGGCAATAGAACTAGATGAACATGACCTCAGTTTTCGGCCCCGGACAGCCATCAAAGGGCAAGTACTAGCGGACTTCATTGCCAAAATTCCAGAAGAGGGGATCCCCGACAAAACAACAGACAAGCAGCCATACTCAGAACCGTGGAACTTGTTCACAGACGGATCCGCGTGCCAGGAAGGTTCCGGGGCGGGCTTAATCCTAACGATCCCAGAGGGGAAGGAATTCACATACGCCCTACGTTTCGAATTCGAAGCATCCAACAACGAGGCCGAGTATGAAGCATTGATCGCAGGTTTGCGGATCGCATAACAGATGCAGGTGAAGGACATGTCAGCAAACGTTGACTCCCGTCTCGTAGCAAACCAGATCAACGGCTCGTACGAGGAAAAAGAAGCAAGCATGGCGCGTTACTTAGCCAAAGCTAAAGCCCTAATTGAAGGATTCCGGACGTTCTCTATCAAACAGATCCCCCCGGAGCCAAAACAAGCAGGCGGGCGCGCTAAGCAAGATAGCCTCTACCAGCTTTGCTCACCTGAAAAAATAGGTACTGGTGGAAGTCTTGAAGGAAAAATCCATTGAGGAAAAGGAGGTCTTAACGGTCATGGAAGAAGACGGAGACACATGGATGACCCCCTTAATTGACTACCTAAGGGATGAGACGCTGCCAGCGGATGACAAAAGGGCCAGAAAACTATGGATCAAGGCAAGGCAATACGCGTTAAGGGACGGCGTCCTCTTCCGAAAATCCTTCCATGAGCCATGGATCTGATGTGTGGGCCCCGTTCAGGCCAACTACGTGATGCGAGAGATCCACGAAGGATCATGTAGCATGCACTCAGGGCGAGCAAAGTAGCCAAAGCAATCCGATCCGATATTATCCGACAATGCATAAGGACGCCCGAGAGCTTATACAGAAATGTGAAGATTGCCAAGTCCACCGACCGGTACCAAAGAACCCGCAGTAGAATTTGACTTCGATCACCTCCCCTTGGCCCTTCTACAAGTGGGGCCTGGATATCTGCGGTCCTTTCCCAGAAGGACCAGGCAAGGTAAAATTCATGATCGTAGGAATCGACTATTTTACCAAATGGATTGAGGCTAAACCTCTGGCCTCCATCAAGGGGAGACAAGTGAAGAAATTTGTCTGGGACAACATAGTTTGTCGATTCGGTTTGCCGGGGGAAATAGTGTCGGATAACGGAAATCAGTTCCGCGACAACCCATTCAAGGACTGGTGCGAAAAGCTCAATATCAAGCAGCGATTCACCTCTGTTAAGCATCCACAGGCAAATGGGTTGGTGGAAAGCGCGAACAAGAGTTTGGGAGAAGGCATCAAAGCAAGGCTTGAGAAAGGAAGCAAAGATTGGATAGAGGAGGTGCCGCATGTGCTCTGGGCCCACAGAACCATGATCAAGACCAGCAATGGGGAAACCCTATTTTCCCTCACATACGACACTGAAGCAGTTATCCCAATGGAAATCGGAATGCCAAGCATTCGATGTACGGCCGTGAACCAGGTCTCCAATGACCAGAACCTCCGCCTGAACCTAGACCTCTTGGAAGAAAAGAGAGAAGCTGCAGCGATAGAAGAAGCATGCAGCAAGGCTAGGATGGAGAAGTACTACAATGCCAAAGTCCGGAACACGACATTCAGGCCTGGAGAGTTCGTTTACTGCAACAATGAAGCCAGTCGGATGGAAGACACTGTAAAGCTGGGCCCAAAGTGGGGAGGACCATATGAAGTGGTGGGGGCATTAGGAAGCGGAGCGTACAAGCTCAGAGGAGCGGATGGGGAATTACTCCCAAGAATGTGGAATGTCCGCAACTTGAAAAAATGCTATATGTAAGTTTATTGTTCCCACCTTTTGTAGTTGATCACGGATCAGATCCGGAAAATGGGGGAAGTAGTTTCCATTTTCTATCTTAGGTTTTTCTTGTATCATTTCTAAGTTATCAATGAAACGTAGAGCCTGGCCCGCTCTACAAATTTTCCAAACATAGTTTATTTTCCAATTTTATCTTTTGCACATCCGCGACACACACGTCGCACATAAAGGACGAGCAACCTCACAATTTACTCAGGCATGTAAGTGGTATTGCAAACACATTCACCAATCTATATTACCCCCGGATGACTAAAGTAAGGACACGGGTACAAAACAAAGCCCGGAACAACTAACACCGGCAACCAACAAAAGCACATATGTAATCTAAGCATAATAAAGTATTTTCATTAACAATCCAAAATGTCTGTACAAGATACATGGGGGCATACCCCCGGATTAAAAAATTAAGGGCACCACGGCAACCGTAGCCCCGACCCAACAAAAGTGCAACGCCCAAAACATAAGATGTTAACAAGCTTCATAAGGATTGAAGGGCGGCATAGTCTAAATGCCACCCGTAAAAAGAACACTTCAAGCATCCCCATGACGATCAAGAACTCCTGTGTCAAACATGTCGTCATGGGTTGCTTCTTCCTTTTCTCCTTATTTCTCTTCCTCCCCGGTTGGACCAGTGACAGGGGCAGACGGGGTAGGCCCCGAAGGAGTTATAATCATGGTAGGCTCCCCGGAAGAAGTGATTTGATGGGAACGTTATAAATTTCCAGATCAGGATTCCAGAAGTCAAACCCGATGCCCTTCGCGCGGAACTTCTTCTCCTTGTACGAGGAAATGGCCCGCGGGCGCCTCGCAACGGCCTAGAGCAAGGATATGAGAAGTAGCACCTCCTCTGTACTGGGGCAGCTGTACAAAAACTCCCCCGACCCACTAGGCCGCTCCTCCTGCAAAACTAACTTAGCCATTAAGTATTCAAGGGGAGCGTCCTTGCAAGCCTCCAGGGAGTCAAGCAAGGGAACGGAACATTGCTTAACCGCACGACAGACCCGCGGTAGCGTTCCTTGGCCTGCGGATCATAGGCTTTGATCATCTCTAGCTTGGTACCCGCGGCCCCGTGCACAACCCCCCACCTCCGCACTCGCCTTAACCCTTCCATGATGGCTTTTAATACAAGTCCCCCATCGGTCTGCACCTTCGATTGTTTGAAAGCCATCCATGCTCTACGAAAGCCATGCCCAACCACCCACCTCTTACCCTCAATCGCGAGAAGGGTACTGGAAACAACTCCTCATCAAAGTCACGGTTTAGATCTACCAACAGCTGATCTAACTCCGACAAACGACCATCATAGGAGCTCCGGACCTGTTGCTCACACTCCTTTAACCTTTCCCCAAACAAACCTACCTCTTTTACCTGGGCCTTCAGACCATCACAAACCGCGGAAAGCCCAGCGACTTGACCTTTTAATTCTACATTATCTACAGACAATGTGGCCAGCTGCGCATCTTTGGGCACAATCATGCCCTCCAGCTGGGCCACACGCTCACGGAGTCTCCTTACGTCCTCCGATTCGGACTCCAGAATGCCCACACGCTCACGAAGGCCCCTTGCCTCCGCAGCCTCACCTTCTAACTCCTGCACTTTCCCCTTCAAACTCTCAATCCTTTTTTCCCTCCTCTCCAGCTTCCTATTTAGCTTGGCAGTCTGGTTTAACTCAAACTCCAACCATAGACGCACCTCGGAGGACATGCACGTCTGCTGCGTGGTTATCATATTGTACTGCTCAAGCAAGTCTGTGTGTGGCATGTTGCGCAGCACGGACAAATATCCAGGAGTTGAAAGATTGTCCACTAAACTCCGACAAATCCAGGGATCCTCCATGCAGAACTCATTGGTGGGAAGCCACTTCGGAACATAGACATTTTTGGCCTCCGAGGTATCCACGGACATGGACTGATAAAAGTCCTCGTCAGATGCCGCGGGGCGGTGGATAGATTGCTCCTGTGGAGGTGATTCCGCTTCAAAGCCATTTTCTTGATGACGGGGTGGTGGCTGAGAAGGCCCAGACATATCAGTGTCCAATTTTTCAAGAGGAGCGCTGGTAGAAGTCTTAGAGGCAAGATCCGGTCTCCTGCTGGCGCGAGAAGTCGTAGAAGTTTACATTAGTCTCCAGTGCTGAGGTCCGAATCGACTCATCACGGCTCCAAAACAAAGACGCACTCGGTCGCCTCTCGTATGTAACTAAACATACTTAGATCTTCCTTTTGCATAACCAAAAAAAAAAAAAAAAAAAAAAAAAAAAAAAAAAAAAGACAACATAAGAAGGGATTTACCTGCAGTATTTCCCGAGCCTTGCTCCTAACTAGAAACACTCCTCTTCTTCTCCGCCTGCTTAGGAGAGGTCTGAATCCTCACCCTCTTCCTTCCAGTGGTCTTGTTGGCTTTGGCCACCTTCACGGAATCCACAATGGTCTCCTGGACCAAAGTGATTAGATTTTCCGAGGGCTCTATGACGCGCCCTGCAATCTCCTCCTGCAGGGTCTTCTCACCATCCTGCAGCGTTCTCTCTCCAGACTCCACGGCAAACGGATCCGGTTGGTTAATAAATGTGAAAAGAGACATCTTTGAACATGAAAAAGACAAGTGTTAAAAAATAAAGTGGCAAGGATAAGACGCGACAAACCCTAAAAAGAAAAAAAAAAACAAAAAAACCCCACCCTCGGTATCCGACACCATAAAAGTAGGGCGCGCCATCGCGTCATCCCAAGCACGGCTAAGGCCCACTACACACAAAAACGGCTCCGAATATTTCTTGAACAGAGCACGCTTTGTGTCAAGGAGAAACAATAGATCCAAATCCACATCGTCATCCGATGAGGGGGGGGGTCACAGTCAACCGAAACGTTATCATTCCACGAAATTGCTAATGGGAAAACAAATGCCAACCTGTAGAAGTACTCCTTCCAATTCTTCACAGAATCTAGAGGAGAAGTATGACACACCGGAACAACTAAAGATTTAGGACCCTTACGCTTCTCTAGGGTCACCCATCCATCCTTCATCCCGGAATAGTAAAACTTCCTAAACAGCGCTACAGTAGGAATATCCCCATGAACGCGGCATAGGATCTCAAAGTGACTAACCCTAGCCGCGGCTAAAACAGAGAACTGGGATAGGTGAATTTGAAAATACTCTAAAACGCTGCACAGGAATTTGGAGAGAGGTATCCTAAAATTGCAGAACTCAAAAAACCTAGTATATACACCTATTTTACCCTGAAGAGAATCTCTTATGGTATCATTAGGCCCAGGAAGAAGGGGGTGCACAGTTTTGGAAATGTTGTATTTAGAACAAAAATTATCTAAATGTTTCTGGGACAAGTCACAAGTGAAGTCACTAAGAAGTTTCCTAGCCATGGTAAGACAATAAGGGGAGAAAAACCTAACCTGAACAGGGAATACGCACGAAAAGGACTTTGGTTGCTTTTTTCTTTTTTACACGCGAAGACGAAAGGGCAACAGTAACCAAGAGGGTAAAAACGGGGGGTATTTATACCCTCCTAAAAGTAAAATCAACCGATCAATCGAACGGTTGAGAAAGCGCCACGTCCCCGATCCGTATCCAACGGCTCAGATTCACCTAGATCAACGGATGAGATGGGAGCAGCCAAAACGTCACGTCAGAAAACGCGCGGTCAAAACCAATTCGCGACTCCCTAGGGACAGCTGTAACGCCTATCTGTTATATAAGTGGAATATACAGTCAGCAATGACAAGGATAGTCCGCAGGACACCCAGCCGCGGACAAGAAAAACGACTTAGTCTAGAACACTTGTCCTGAACCAACAAGCATACTAGACTGGGAGGACTTGATCCCGTATGACCCCCTGACACTTAGAAGGGTTAGACGCGGACCAAGAACGCAACCCGTCATATGTCACTCGAGCATTGTCTATGTCCGCGTGGCACCACCTGGACAGGGATGACAAATCCGCGGGTAAGAGATACTTTCGGAGGAAGCCCCAACCGCGCCCCATACAAGGGGTAAGGAATCTCACCTAGGATTGAGGTACTGTAACCTGCAGTCCCTAAAAAGGGAAAACGGGGTAAACTCCCGCCCAAAAGCATCGTTGTCATGACAACGAGACAAACTCTTAGCTGACTTACGTCCTTTCCCACTTATAAATTGTCGCTCTCATGTCACGTGACCATGAGAACACGACAGAAAGGTCAACCATATAAATAGGGGTTTCACCAGTAATCAAACGGTAACACACACTCACTCTCTCTCTAGAACTCACTTTATCTCTCTAAACCCTTACTTACTCTCACGCCGGAGGTTGACCGCGGAACCCTGTTCCGCGGTGAGGCTAACGGTGTCTATTTTCTTAGCAGCTTTCAGCCGAGATTCATACTTAGTACAAGATCTATTTCCCAAGGAGTTAGCATACACTAATCTCTGCAGGGAAGTGCCCAGATTTGTATTAACAGTTAACTAAATCGATACTTATTAATAGTCATTAATTATAATATCTACTTATTTGCATCAAGTATTTTTTTTACCTGAACTTGATGTAGCAGTGGAGAGTAAACTAAACAAAATCCACAATAGGACACCTTATAATGGGAGTTGTCGGTGTTGTGGAAGCAGTTGCAGCTATACAACTACTAACATAAATAAAATACTTTTAGTTCCGTTATTCTTGGACCAAACTTTTTAAATTTTTGTGTTGATATGCTATGTAGTTGCTAAGAACAGGTTGGATACATCCAAATCTAAATCACACCTTCCTATTACTTATACTGTTTGTTTGTTTTTTTTTTTAAACTTATTAGGTGTTCACATACTTATACTGTTTGTTTGTTTTTTTTTTTTACTTTATAATGGACATTGGTTAATCACAACACTCACCGCACACATTTACTCTTCAAGATCATCAAAATTGGACATTTATTATTTTAATACTAGTAGTTACAAACCTAATTGTTTATTAAATTATTAACGTATTACTTATTATTCCTTTAAGAAAATAGTAGAACATGTTTACGTTCGTCGTTGTTTATTACTTTATTCACACACGGAACTTCTTAACAAAATAATTTCTTTAACAATCCCCATAATTCCACGGGTCTATAAGCTAATAGATGACTATACACTCGATCTCCACTTAGAAGTGAGGACAATAATTTTATTGTTTTAAGTGTTGTGGATTATTATTCTTAATCCTTATAAAAGAGTTGTAAAGTTTGAAGTCTCTTTTACAAAAACTTAAGAGTTCATATAATTCTTTAAAACTCGGATATGCCTTTGTTATCATGACAAAGACAATACACGAATTTTGAAAGCATAGTATTAGCTTTGAAGATTTTCCTTCATCTACCTATGTGGGACAAATAATTTTATAAAAAGTAACCGATCTAATAGGCTGATACTCCTATCGTCTACAACAAAACATCGTTTCAAACATTAAGTAACTAGTCCAAATTTACTCTGATCCGGATGAAAAGTTGGTTGATAAAGATTATCGGGGTATACAAACACATATTTTACTATGTTAAATTAGTGACACATTTGGCGACTCGGCTTGCGATATCATCATCTTAAAGCATATTGTGCGACGATACTTATTTTACACCTCGATTATACAAGGTAGTGTTTGGATGTTTGTGGGTTTGTTTTCCACACCTGTTATGAACACGATGCAAATTCTTTTATGACTAGTTTGTTGTGCTGTACAGATAAAGTTGTTTCTAAACAATGTTATACTATCAAAAAATGCATAAAATGTTAAGGTAATTCTAAGTTATATGGAATATAAAATTAGACATAGATTTCGAAACTAAAGTGGCTTATAACGATAAGTACAGTTCACCTTCTAATCCGATCCTCGTTTGATGTCTTAGTTGTCTTAGTTATAAACTGCAATAATGATTGCTTCAGCTGTCTTAGTTATAACAAGGTAAAGATGGTACAAAAATTTCACCTACGACGGACAAAACCAAAACTCATTTATATCTTTGAGGTTTTGTTGCAAATGCTTCAATTCCCATTTAGATTAGCTTCATGTTGAGCATATATTAGCTCGTTAACCGGCTTCTTTCTTAACGTTCCTCTCATCCATTGATTTTATAACTTTTGATCTTTCTTGCCAATTACTAGATGTTGTGTACTTCATAAATGAGACAAACAATTCATATGCACTATGGAAATAAAAGGGTAATTAATGTTTTGTATTAAACAAACCAAAATGACAATACAAAAGTAACAATTTCCATAAAAGAGTTTGACGTGTTGATCAACTTATATATATAGATCGAAAATTCAATACATCAGCAAGTTACTAAACTATGTTTCAATTTTACTGACACGTCTCATTACTAATTCGAACCTGAAATTCTATTAACATACATTTCCATATTTTGGAACAACTATGAATCTTGCTTGTCGTGTTGATCAACTTATAAAAAAGAATAGGTATACTTATGTTGGGCAGATGAAACATCACTAGCTAATATTGCTTTACTACTTAATTTCTTTATGAATAACACGTTATTTTCTTTCGAATGTCACGCATCATTTCATTTCATACCGAGAAACATGGAATTTTTCAGTTATACAATTTTTATTTTATATGTTAGAAGTTACTCTAATTAGAAACGTTACATAGACATTGTACAAAGTCGGAATCTTTATATAACTTTTACTTATAAGAAAGTATATGTGGTATATATTTAGTATTCGTATATGTTATAGTCTAGATGTCATTATATCAAGTACAACTTAGCAAACATTAAACTTTGTACAGTCTTTTTCCGAATTTATGTATGATTTTTGAAAAGGTAGAGTCGTGCTCTTATGATTGTTGAAAACATTCGGGGTTTCGTTGCTTCACGCCTTCATCACAAATCGGTTGCTAATGTGAAGCCAACAAGTACGTGACGTGTAGCCATCGGGTCTGTAACGATGTTTTCAGACAAAATTGCGTGATAGATTTATATAATGTTGTTGACAACTTGACAATGAGATGACTCTTTAAGTTATGTGCATCCTCTAAAAATAGCTACTTTTACAATGATATATGGCACTTGTCTTATCTTTGGTTACTTGTATCTATCCTTTGATTACTAATTAAAAACCTGTAGTTTGATATATAGTATATATCACATGATTTTTTCACATAATCTAATAAACACATGTCTATTGATCAAAATCTTGATTTCTCTCTTAATAATATAACAATCAAAGAAAGTTGTAAGTGAAACTTAAATTATCAATATCGCGTGATTATCACCATTGTCATCTAAATTCACATGTATACTAAAAAGCTAATGGCTAGCCCAAGTCTTTAGTCTAATGGTATGTTTAGTGACGTTTGGAAGATAAGTGGTATATTGAGTGACGTTTGGAAGATAAGTGGTATAGGTGCGTAAAAAGTTGCCATTAAAAGAAAACGGAACAAATTAAAAAAGCAAATATAATGTGCATGCCCAGATTACAAAAAAGGTATTTAGTCTCACAATAGATAGCCACTTCTCTATCTTATACAATAAAGAATATGTGATTTTAGGCCAAAATAAATAAACAAATAAGTTTTATAATTTTTATTGAAAGTCCATAAATTGATGAACGTAAGATACATAATTGTGTAACGTGTTATCACAAATGAAACACCTTTTATGTTTAGTTGCAAGAAGTGATGTAATTTTCCCTTCGTTTAAGGAAAGACTTGTATGAATCTTTAAAGAACCGTTTGCTAATTGAAGAGTAGAAGCCATCACAAAGATCAAACATGTCATTCACTACCAACATCACTCGTCATATATCCTACTTTTAATCTAAGATACTTTAAAAAAACAAATAAGTATACTTGTTTACTAAAATTAGTAATTTTAGTCAAATTAACTTTCTACGTATATAAATATATATCAACTCCTTAATTTACACAAGCTAGGTAGCATAAGCTTTTGCACATACATACATCTATTGATCTATATATAAATGTCATCTGCTAAACTCTTAAGCTCAAACACACAAAGATCAAACATGTCATTCACTACCAACATGAAGAACAAGACACTTTCCGGCGTCGGAAACCTAATAAAGCTCCTTCCAACCGGGACCGTGTTCATGTTCCAATTCCTCAACCCTGTTGTTACCAACAACGGTCAATGTACAACCGTTAATAAGTACTTGACTTCTATTCTCATCGCCCTTTGTGGATTGTCTTGCATCTTCTCGACCTTCACGGATAGCTATACAGACGAAAATGGTACTACCCATTATGGAATTGCTACTCCTAAAGGCTTCTGGCCATCACCCGACTCATCTTCAGGTTGATAACATATATACAAATACTATTAAGACAAAGGGTTACAAAATGAGTAAAGAGACATGTGAAATATATCTTTACATGTTTTCATAAAACACTATTTTAATATATAAATACATACTTGCCATATTTTAGGATATATGGCAATACAATGCTTACAAGTTTTATTAATTTGAATATAGGTGTGGATGTTTCAAAGTACAAGCTTCGAATAGGAGATTTTGTGCATGCTGCTTTCACAGTTGTAGTTTTCGTAGTTGTGTCATTGTTAGATAATAATACAGTTGAGTGTTTGTACCCATCGTTTGAGACGAATGATAAGATGTTGATGATGACCGTGCCGCCGGTGATAGGAGCTCTTTCGGGGTCGGTTTTTATGGCGTTTCCTAATACACGCCATGGGATTGGGTACCCATCTACAAGCCAGAGTAAGGACACAAGTAACACATGAAAAAGATCTTTGATTTTATGCTTAAGAAGCATATGCATATATATTGTTGTTATATTGTGTGTTACTGTATTTGGCTTTGATTTTTTGTGTGATTTGGATATTTTTTGAATTGAAACTGATGAATGTATTTGATGTATAAAAGATGATTGTATTCAAGATTTTAAAATTTAAAGACAATTTTCATAGGAGTACTGGTAAAACTTGTTATTTTTTCCACATTTAGTAAAAGGTGTGATTCAATTTTTATAGTATTAATTAATTTTTTTCATTTTAAGAAGAAAAAACGGTAAGAAAATGCCAAACTTATTTTCACTTTTAGTGCCACTGGATTCTAAGAGTGAACGGTGCAATCCGTTATACACGATCGTTATACATTTTTTATAGCGGGGCGGCGGTGCCATCATTCCACCACTTTTCAATGTTATAGGTTCTTCGCCAACCTCATCACTAACGTTTCTTTTCTTTTTTATTTTTGAGTGAGTGAGGTATTTTTGAAAATGTGTTATACGAATTTTATTGGAAAGGGTGTTTATGTTATAGTGTTGTTATAAGGTAAAATGGTAGATGCTGAGGTGGTTGTAGATAACACACCTATATCACCCAAACTGCACCTAGCTTTCTAAGTCAGTTCTAGTTTTTTAAACATAAATAATAAAATGGGATGTATTATTCCTACTCTCCATACTGTGGAGGGTTTGTACTTTATATTCCCTTTGTCCCCTATTTGTTTCAGTACAACACAGTTTTTTGTCAGTTTCGTATTTCTGAAAGTTTTGTCAATTTATTAAACTTTATATTTTTTGTCCCGTATTAATTTATAGTTTTTTGATATAAACAAAATTATAAAAATAAAAAATAAATAAAAAAATGCAAAAAAGTAGGGGGGTGGGAATATAAAAAGTAAGGATGGTGGGAATATCTTGTCCCTAATAAAATATGAACTCTCAAGTAAAGGTTTGATTGTATACATTTTGTCTCTTTTAAAAACCGTTTCTTCGGATTAGTTATTGTCGTTGTTGTAAAAATAAAATATAAAAGAGAAAATTACGTCAAAGACAAAATTATATAGGCATTGCACGTTTTAAACAAAATCTCGAGGGCTTCAAATTTAGACTTTTGATCTGCGTAACTTGTGAGAAACCCGTAAAGCCATGTGGCCGGTGGCCCAAAAGATAAATGATATGTCACCATGTTTTGATTTAAAAAAATGATTTTCTATTTTCTCTATTTGGTCCTCGAAAATATTTACGAGAACACGGTAGAGTATATGAATGTCGCTGAGTTATATTATGCTACGTGACTCAGCGAATTCCTCACAAGTTCTTACGTACACCAAAAAGTCTAATTTCCAAAAGCCTTTAAAATTTAAAATTTAAACCAGAACATACAAAAAGTCAAAAACCCTTAATTTTGATCTCTTGCTATAGAATTCTCACCATAAAATACACCTTGGTGAGTTAGTGAAATAAGGACATGCCCAATTGCATGGCCACATATACAAATACACCCAGCGGACATAAAATACATATGATCACAAGAAACTTCAAACAAAGTCTTGTTACAAAGACATAGAACCGCGTTAGCAGAAACATATACCCGATCGAAACCTTGAACATCATTCAACTCAAAGATAGAAACATGCAGGACCATTGTGCGCTGATATGTCCATGTAAACTCGAGACTTGATATCCATGCCATGTCCTTATCTCCACATAATCTATAGCGTGACCCAATGAAATATGTCCACAAACACGAACCATCATATTCAAGGAACAATAAATTTACGTTTGGTGGGCTGAAATTCACTACAACAATCGTGTGGACGGGCGAGGAGGCTTTCGCCGGGGACGCGATGTCCCCGGCGAAAATCGCTAAACGACAAAATCAAAGCTGACGTGACACATGAATACGCTGACCTGTTGAAGAAAATTCGACCAGATCTTTCGCCGGGGACTTGTCCCCGGGGAAAGTCTGTTAACTATTTACTATTCTTTGACCGTCCGGTCAAAATTCAACGGTACTTTTCGCCGGGGACGTGTCCCCGGCAAAAATTGTTTACACTTTGACGAAAATTTGACCAGAGTCAATAGCATGTTAATTGTTCCCGCCAAAACTTTCCCCGAAAACATGTCCCCGGCAAAAATTGTATTTGCAAAAATATGCTAAAATTATATGTTAAAAATACACAACTAAAACCCCGATTAAATGTTAAAAATATGAACTTAATTATATTGTGGTTCATTCAGATGTTAAAATGACCTGCTAGAGATGGGTCGGATCAAGTATGTTCAAAGATGTTTGTGGTGGGAAAGTTTCTTCACTAGTTAAAATCAAGACAGATTATTCCAACAACTACAACAACATTTCATTCTCCTTTTAGTTAAACATACTTTTTATTCCAACAACGACTACAACAACTACAAGAACAACAACAACAACAACTACAAAGAACAACAATTACTACTACTAGTACTACTACATACGAAGATTTTCTATGTCACCTAACAGCTCACGAAGTAATGCATCCGACTGACGTGCGTGGTCGTCAGGAATCCTTGCCATTTCAAGTCTTGCCTCCAAAGATCCTTACTCTTGTCTCTAGCACCTGTTTTGTGATTCCAAAGAAGTTTATCCTAAGATCTTTGGCAAATGCTCGAGCACTCTGTTGGTGCAGATCCAGAACCTTGAGATGTTGAACCATAAGAGATTTTTCTTAAGTACTCGTCAAATTCATTCTTCCACATAAAATTTCCGCACCCATTATCTTCTTTTCTGGGCTGTTACATAATAAGAAAATTATAAGAGATTACAACCCAATTATTTGTATATTTACATAAATAAGAAATATATGATTGTTTACCTTCGACGAGGACGCATAATATTGTCGCCAAATTTGAATATTCTCTATGTGATGTTCTTAATCTTATATTTTCTGCTCCACGAGAACACATAAAAGGATTAAATGGCTCCATCTCAGGTTTTGAAATTTGTGTGAAGATAAGAGGTTGTGAGGTTGAGTGGTTTTGAGGATAAGAGGTTGTGAAATTCTTGTAAAGATAAAAGAACTATATAATGTGTTTGTCATGTTGGTGAGAAGTTTTGGCGCCATTTTTTTTGTGGGAATTCTTGGCGCCATTTTTTTTGTGGGAAGTTGAGACCAGTAGACAACTGCAATAATTTGGACCTATGTAACAACAACAACAACAACAACAACAACAACAACAACAACAACAACAACAACAACAACAACAACAACAAACCTACGCCCAGCTGACTTGTTACTTTACTCGTGGGAGAGAGGCCTTGATGTATGTGTTGATCTTACGGGGTCATCGCCCTTGACGCAAACTGGCATGTCTGACTTTGTGGCAGGGCGTGCCGTGATTTAAGTTGCACAAAAACGTGTCAAGTACGAAACCAAATGCGCTGATATTGGATATGGGTTCATCCCCTTCTCTTTCTCTTCCTTTGGTGAACTCGAGAAGGAGGCGGTGACCCTGCTGAAGCGAATCCGAAAGTTCTCGATCACTCAAGATATTGGCGCGCGTGGTGCTAACTATATTTTTAGTAGGGTTTGTTTTGTTATTGCTAAAGGAGTGGGAGCCCAGTTAGTTTCTCGGCTCCCCACCAATTTCTTGTAATTTCTTATGATTTTCTAATGAAGTGATGGTTTTTTTTATAAAAAAAAATAAAAAATAAAAAATAATAATAATAATAATAATAATAATAATAATAATAATAATAATAATAATAATAATAATGTATTGATGTATTGATACGTATACCATAGCACCTATACTCGGCCGTTTAACATGATACGTATACCATAGCACCTATACTTGGTCGTTTAACATGATACTTATACCATAGCACCTATAATTGGTCGTTTAACATGATACGTATACCATAGCACCTATACTTGGTCGCTTAACATGATAATGTATACCAATGCACCTATACTTGGTCGCTTAACATGATAATATACCAATGCACCTATACTTGGTCGTTTAACATGATACGTATACCATAGCACCTATAATTGGTCGTTTAACATGATACGTATACCAATGCACCTATACTCGGTCGTTTAACATGATACGTATACCAATGCACCTATACTTGGTCGTTTAACATGATACGTATACCATAGCACCTATACTTGGTCGTTTAACATGATACGTATACCATAGCACCTATAATTGGTCGTTTAACATGATACGTATACCATAGCACCTATACTTGGTCGTTTAACATGATACGTATACCAATGCACCTATACTTGGTCGTTTAAAGTATATAAATACCTATAAAATATATATATATATATATATATATATATATATATATATATATATATATATATATATATATATATATATATATATAGACAAGCGTTCAAATGAGAAGTCTATTTTTTGTGAGAACGCGAGAAGAGATCCTGGCCCTCCATCTAGTCCCTTCTTTTTTAAGATTTAATGGCTATGATCAAACTTCAATTTACACTGATCAAAAATATTTTCTAATTTGCTATTGTTACCTGCTATAAAAATTAAAAAAAAACACACAAAACACCACATTGAAGGTGAAAAAAAACGCAGAACACTTCCCCACCATTTTTCAACTCAACCACCAATCTTCAACAACCAATCACCGATCTTAATCGCCGATCAACCACTTCCGTTCACTCTCCGTTCAACTACCGTCGTTCACTCTCCGTTGAACCGCCGTCGTTCACTCGCCGTTCAACCACCGCCGTTCAACCGCCATTAAAACACCGTTCAACCGCAGTATGCCACCGTCGTTAAACCGCCGTATGTCACCGTCATTCAACCACAAAGAATCACCGGAATATTAATGAAGAAAATGTGAATCTAGATGAAACTGAACCAGATGAAACTGAAATCACTGAAGAAGATTCCGTGTTCAAATCAGATTACACAGAAATATCAAGTAATTATTATATTTTATTATTATTGAATTAATTTTTATAAATAAAGGTTTTGAATTGTGAAAATTATTAGCGGATTTAACTTTAGTTATAGTATCTTCGCATGTGAACTCGTTTAATTTTATTATTGTATTAGTGTATTTAATTTTAGTTATAGTATCTTCACATGTGAAGATTATCAGATAGAAATGAAGTTTTGATGCAATTAGTCGATTCAAGTTTCTTCGCATGTGAAGATTATCAGTTAGGAAGTTAGGAATGAAGTTTTGATGCAATTAGCAGATTCTAAGTTTGGATTACATTATCTTCACATGTGAAAAATATTAGTAAGTAATGGATTTTTGAGCTTATAAGCGTATAAGTTTAGTTATATTATCTTCACATGTGAAGATTATCAGTACATTATCTTCACGTGTGAAAAATATTAGTAAGTAATGGATTTTTGAGCTTATAAGTGCATATAAGTTTAGTTATATTATCTTCACATGTGAAGATTATCAGTTAGATTACATTATCTTCACGTGTGAAAAATATTAGTAAGTAATGGATTTTTGAGCTTATAAGTGCATATAAGTTTAGTTATATTATCTTCACATGTGAAGATTATCAGTTAGGAATGAAGTTTTGATGCAATTAGCGGATTTAAGTTTGGATTACATTATCTTCACGTGTGAAAAATATCAGTAAGTAATGGATTTTTGAGCTTATAAGTGCATATAAGTTTAGTTATATTATCTTCACATGTGAAGATTATCAGTTAGGAATGAAGTTTTGATGCAATTAGCGGATTTAAGTTTGGATTACATTATCTTCGCGTGTGAAAAATATCAGTAAGTATATTTTTGAGCTTATAAGTGCATATAAGTTTAGTTATATTATCTTCGCATGTGAATATTATCAGTTAGGAATGAAGTTTTGATGCAATTAGCGGATTTTATGTTTGGATTGCATTATCTTCGCATGTGAAAAATATCAGGGTCATTAACTATGTGATGTGACATATATGAATGTTTTTTGTCAAATAGATGAAGAAGGAAAAAATCCTAGTTTGTTCATATGTTTATTTATTCAGTTGTTTTAGTACAAAGTAATAACTTTGTTCATGAAGTGGTGTTTCTTTTCTTTCATGGTAATCGTCTTTTAAAACAAGCGTGAGGTCCCAAGATTTGTGCCTTGTTGATGCAACCATTTAATTTAGAAAACACTTTGGGATGTAAACAGGTGCACACTATTATCTCGGGTCAAATGTGTTACTTAGTAGCATTAGATTATTATAGGGATTGACTGATTTCTATATATTACTGAATTATTCATACTAACTAGTGTCAGAATTTTCAGATATCCCAGAAAGATGCAGGTGTATCTCCTGCACAAGTGATCACAACTTCCAAGCAACAAAAGAAGATTATTTCTGTTATGGCACCACAAACATCAGAACGTAAACCATCAACAACTGGCTCAGTTGGGTTCTTTTCTTTTTGCCCATCCTTTATTTTGTGTATATTATTAGTATCATTGATTATCCGATTATGCTTATTTCAGGTGAAGACGGGATGACAATGACGAGAAAATATGTGCTCGGCTTCGAAAAGTCAAAGGTGAGCCCCGTGAAAATGTTTGGGTTAACGTTGACGTCCTGATGACACATGATGTTTGTGGCCCTGGTGCTATTGGGGTGTTTAAGAAAGAGTTTGGGGACAATGCTAAGGTATAGCCTTTCCGCTTATTTGTTGCAGTGTAATTTGAGATACTTATGATTTATGGTCAGCTTTGAGTGAGCTTTTCATTGAATTCTATACATAACTTTTTATTGAGGGTTAATAGTGGAGACTAACTCACACGGATTCCATTTAAGGCAATGTACTTCTCAAAATAGCAACACCCAAACAGTTTCTTCATCAATCACAGCCACATTTGTTGGAAGTATCTTAATATGATTGGTAATAAGTTGTATTAGTAGTTTGCTAGTTTGAGTAATTTTATAGAACGGTGTCTCGATCGGTAGAAGTATGGAATTACGTGTGTTATATCCCATTTATAGGGGACTTATTACTGCATACTTTGTTCATCACTATGTCTAGCAGCAAAAAATGTTTGTGTTATACACCGATTTTAATGTTTTTATATATGGACATGTTTCTAGCAGCAAAAAAAGTTTAGATTAGTAGTCCGCTTGTCTCTGTAGCAGACATACAGTATCTAACAAACCTAATTAAATATGTTCCGATTCTTATTTTTGTCACTTTTGCATTTGGATGGGATGCTCAAATCCGTTCTTTTGAGGATTAACTTTATATGAATGAATTTGAACATTTTAAGGTTTGGGACCGTGAAAAGGTTGTCTTAATACCTGACCAAGTGATGAAAGAGCAAACAGAAATGTTGATATCTTAAGGGATTTTGCCAACGAGCAAAACATCAAGTATTTCTACGATATCACAGATCGTGGTAATTTCAAGGTACAATTATAGTAATTTTCCTACAACGTGTAATGTGGCACACAAAGTGGAATTTATTAGATTACCATGCTTTTGTAGGCTAATCCTGATTATAAAGGTGTATGCCATATTGCTCTTGCACAAGAAGGCCATTGCAGACTGAGAGGTGAGATTTGACCAATGTGATTCAATATATTTCAAAGAGCGAATATGTCCTGGTGTTCATTTAGGTATAAAATTAAATTTACACCCAATAAAGGATCAAACTCCCGGTATGTGTTCCCCAAAATAGAAAAAGATTTGAAAGTTTGATCCTTTTTTGGGTGTCAATAAGACAATAACTACTACCGGCTGTGCATTTTGGCCTTATTAGATATTAAGTTTATTTACAAAACTGTTTCATCGACTCCTTCGCATGTTACTTTTTTCCTTCAGTCCTCGTTGGTACTGATTCCCATACGTAATCTGCCTGGAGCATTTGGCCAATTTGCTACAGGAATTGGTAACACTGATGCTGGTTTTGCGTTGGGGACTGAAAAGCTTTTGCTTAAGGTTTGTAAATGCATTGAAAGTCTTCCGTTGTTTGATAAGAGATATAAAGTCAATGAAAAGATATCATCAAATGAAAAATTGCACTTTTTTTTGGAACGAACAAGAACAACATGTGTATACTTTTGGAACTGTGTATCTATTGTATCCAACTGACCATCTCTACTTTTTTTCCGTGATTGTGCTCAATAGGTGCCTCCAACCTTAAGATTTGTGCTGGATGGAGAAATGCCAAGATTATCTGCTTGCAAAGGATTTGATCCTCCAAGTAAGTGTGTATTACCCTATCTTGATATATTCTTAATCCAATAATCTTGATACATACTATCATGTAAAACTGATGGTTGTATAAATTACTAGTTGAGGTGACAATTTTCACCTATTTACTAATAAATTGGCTGTTTTGGACTGTATTATATCTCAAAATGGGCAAATGGATATACCAACTACGAAAAGCTTCTGTTAAGGTATAATATTTTTAAAACCCAACAATTACCTTTAAATCATCACCTTGCCGATGTATCTTAATAGTGATTTTGCGCGAAAAACATATAAATTACATGGGTAGCAATTTTGACCCATTTACTTATGAATGGTTGAGTAAGTTGTGATTTATCCTAACGGGCAAGTCAAAACTTATACGAGGAGCTAAAATGGGAACAGTGAAATCGTTCGAAAGGGTCAAATGGGTTGATAGTCATTCAAAGTCTGTTTTTAAAGCATGGAACCTCCTAAATAGTTTTATCGAAGGATTTAGATTAATGTAATAATATTGTATTTGTTATCATAATTAGTTATTTGTAAAATGTTTTAAAAATGGACAAAAAATGCTTGTGGAGTTGCTTGTCAGTTTGGCCTGGCCCGCCTGTTTACCGCACAAAAAACAAACAGTTTTAAACCGCTACTGCATACGCTCATTTTGCCACTTAAATATATTCATGTCTAATGTGTGCTCAACTTTAATCTGTTTGTGGATGAAACAGGGGAGACGCGGATCAAGGTAAAACATCTACATTGTACAAATCCGAGAAGAGACAGGAACTCATTGATGAAGGTTATAGAATACATGGCAACTCTGGAGACCAATGGAGTGATTTAATGGGTTTCGCAACAGGAGAAAGATCCTTCAAGCTTCCAAATCCATGTTATTACATCGCTTAAATTCTTAGACCAATACAATTGTTGGAATTTCGGTCATTTCATTCTTTGTCATTGATTGGTTTCATGTTGCAAGCCACGTTTGCTGAATTCAACTTTGTGTATTCGCTACTATATCGTGTAAGCACTGTTTTATTTGTGGGTATTTGATGACTATTTCTTCATTAGTTCTTAATCTAGCTTCAAATGTTTCTAATGACAGTCTTTGAAAAGCAGCCATGGGCTCAAGCTCCATAGCTTCATAGCTTCGGCATCATCATCACCACCACCACCATTTGGTAATCTATTTGTCTTAATATAGAAGCATCATGCACTGATATGCTCATCTCTTCCTTGCTAAATGTGTTATTATTAGAAGCTCTCACAGAAATTCCTATAGCATTCTTGTTGACTGTTGAAGACTAAAGTTGTGGTCTACTAATGAATAAAAGTCTGAAATGTAGAGAGGTTTATTATTAGTTCCTGTATTTCCCAAGCTATTTTTGAGTTAAAAGGTTAAATCATGTAAACCATTTTTTTTGTTTACTTATGGTTTATGGCTGCTATCTTTGTTCTAACTTTGTGTTAAGGAGTCCAATTTTTACAAAACTATATCGATGAAACAATATTTAACCGCAAGCCAAAAAAATATGATCTAATAATTTGTTGTCTTTTAAAGCTAAAGGGAGGTAAGTAGCAAGCCTAGATATTAATGCTAACTTAACGGATAACGTGTTATTCGTATGCTACATCAGCGCCACATCTTCCTTCCCAATAACATACCAATAACTAAAACACTCATCCTTCATAACACACTAATAACATCACCTATAGGTCTCACAAAATACCCCACCAAATATACCTACCCACTCACAATACACAAAAAAAGACGAAAAAAAAAAAAAAAAAAAAAGGACATTTTGCATGAGCCATTCGAGTGGCTCAAAACCCTTTGGCACATGTTTGGCATGTTGGCCGGTATGGTTGGCTCACGATTGGCACGAAAAAAAGGGACGAAGAGCATGTTATTTGTAATCATACCGTGTGCTCTGACAATAATAGAAATTTGAAATATGATTTTTCATAAAACTATAATGTTAATTTTAATGATTGATAAATTATAGAGGTGGCAAAATGTGCCCAAAAGCAAAAAGATGACTAAATTGGTAAAATTTTAAAAGATTTGAGCACATTTAGCCTCATTTTTTTTTAAATGGGCACATATAGCCCATTGAAAACTTAAATGAGCACATTTTTTTTTTCTCAATTGTAGAATGTTACGATCGTTTTAAAGAAATTTTTTTATATAAAATATTTAAGTTTTTTTAATATAAATAAGATATTACGTTTAAGAAATTTATTTCGTTGTTTTAGGTCTTTTATTAAACGATTTGTATAACATGTGCCCGTTTGGCCCGTGCCCGTTTAAGCCCGTGCCCATTCTAGCCCGTGCCCGTGCTCGCCCCGGCCCGCCCGTCCGTTTTGCCACCTCTATTAAATTATAATTAATTGTTTCCGAGTGTTATTATCACAATAGAAGTGTTTATAAGGTCATTTAATGTTTATAGCAAAAGCAGAGACACAATCTTGTTACTAGTATTCATATGCGAAAATAAATGTATATGATCATCTATAATGTACATATATTTACTAATGAATAAAGTTTATTCTTTTTTAATTTATAAATGTATGTGTACTTACTAGTTAAGAAAGTTTATTCATACGCGAAGAAAAAAAATTTATGCTCATATATAAACGAACTTGTATTTACTAGTAAAAAAAGTTTATTCACACGCGAAGAAAAAAAATCTATGAATGTACGTGTCTTTACTAGCGAAGAAAGTTTATTCACATGCGAAAATAAATTTATATGCTCATATACAAATGTTCGTATATTTACTAGTGACGAAAGTTTATTCACACGCGAAGATATATGTATATGATCATGTATAAATGTACGTGTGTTTACTAGTGAAGAAAGTTTATTCACGTGCGAAAAAAAATGTATATAAATTTATCGTTTTCACATAGATAAAAAGAAGTTCATCCTATAGCACCCATCATTGATTCATCCCATAGCACCCATCATTGATTCATCGTTTTCACATGTGACAAAGTTGTTCACAAATCTTAAAAAGCTACGAGACGTATATTTTCAAATGTGAAGAAGTTCTTAAAAAGCGACGAGACGTCTATTTTCACATGTGACAAAATTGTTCACACATCTTAAAAAGCTAAGAGACAAATTTTCACATGTGAAGAAGCTCTTAAAAAGTTACACGGCGTATATTTTCACATGTGACAAAATTGTTCACACATCTTAAAAAGCTAAGAGACAAATTTTCACATGTGAAGAAGTTCTTAAAAAGCTACAAGACGTATATTCCCGTCTTGTGGTTCAGCTAATAATAAGTCCTAACTTAGAAGTCCAACCTATCATCACAAACTATCGTGTTCATGCAAGGCTAGACCATAGGCGGTATTCCTGTCTTGTGGTTCAACTAATAATAGGTCCTAACTTAGAAGTCCGTTCACGCATCTTAAAAAGCTAAGAGACATATTTTCACATGTGAAGTTCTTAAAAAGCTACACGACGTATATTTTCACATGTGAAGAAGTTGTCCACACATCTTAAAAAGCTAAGAGACATATTTTCACATGTGAAGAAGTTCTTAAAAAGCTACGAGACGTATACTTTCACATGTGAAGAAGTTCTTAAAAAGCTACAAGACGTATATTCCCGTCTTGTGGTTCAGCTAATAATAAGTCCTAACTTAGAAGTCCAACCTATCGTCACAAACTATCGTGTTCATGCAAGGCTAGACCATAGGCGGTATTCCCGTCTTGTGGTTCAACTAATAATAGGTCCTAACTTAGAAGTCCAACCTATCGTCACATGTGAAAAATAACTATCGTCACATGTGAAAAATAACTCCCGTTTCCTCCAACATTTAGGTAAGACCTTAAAACTCATAAGAGGTGTCGGTACATAATAATAGGTCATAGCTTAGAAGTTCAACCTATCGTCACATGTGAAAAAACTATCGTCGCATGTGAAAAATAACTACCGTTTCATCAAACATCTATGTAAGACCTTGAAACTCAGCTGATGTTTTCGCACGTAATGTGATACCCCCTTATCCTAAGTATTTTTTATTTTTATCAAATAAGTTACACTACTACAAAAAATCTCACAGAAACCGGTCAAAATGACCCATGAAGAGTAGTTTTGGAACCACTCTCTGAAGGGGGTATCTCCATGATCGAAATATAAATAAACCGGTTTGGCAACCTATCTCTATTACAAGCATCGACACTGGTTTTCTCCTTAAAATTGGTCTCCATTATAGATTAAACAAACATATTTTTATTGGACATTGACACTGGTTCTCGCACAACCTGTCTTTATAAAAGCATCCAACCTATCTTTATATATAATAAAAAGATATGTTTTTAACAAAAAAACTGTCTTTTTAGTAAATCTATTTTATTAAAAAAAATCATTTCTAAAATTTTCCAATAAATTAGAAAATTTTAGAAATGATTTAAATAAAAAAAACTATATATGAATGTAGCAAATATATATAAAATGATTAAAATAAACCACAAGAGTTGAACTCAACAAAGTAAATTAAGATAATACGTCAATTCAATGAAACATAAGACAAAATCCAAATTAAAACACTAGATTTCAACAAACTATAAAGAAAAACACTAGAATTCAACGTAACTGAACATCATTATATGGGATTAATCGCGCCACAATGTAAACCATTCACCAATGATGGCGTTCAACTCTTTATTCTCAAACTTCAAGATACATAACTATAGTTAGCGGGCAATAGAAAAAAGAACATCTCCAAATTAACGAGAACAACGGCTAACTCATGGAGCATACTTTACGCTCATAAGGATGTCTGTTCAAGTCATCAGCATTTAGTTTGTTAAAAGTTGGCGAGCAACGCGAGGCCTCACTGGAGTCTTGGAAGGACTTGTCCTGCAAAGTTAACAAATAATTTCTCAAGTTAGGAACAAATTAAGCCTGATGTTACCACACCTAAAAAAGAGAATTTCCAGTGAAATACCTAATTGTTTGTGTTCCTAACTGATGGCCACAACAAACAAGTGCCATACTTGCACTTTCTACCTGTAGATTAAATGACAAGAAGCTTATTGGCATGTGTACACATTGAAGAGTAAGTGATTTTAAGTGTTAATGTTCAATCAGAGGGCATATTAGGCGGGTCAAACCATATCAGACTAAAACAACTCATTTTCAATACGGGTCAAGTTGGGTTGACCCACATACATTTGTTTGTCCATTATCTGTGTAATAAATACCTGATGCTATTAATCTACGAGTATCAGACCAGAAATATGAATTGCTGGATATTAACAATTTAAGAGGTATGCATCAAGATATTTGGGTGGCTTGCAAACTACTTAACCCATTGGATATAAAATACCTCGAATCGACCCATTCATAGGAATAAATACTAGCAATACAAAGACGGCTCTAACCTCTTGCTGACCTCCAGCAATGCGACTGTATTTCTTATCATGGTTGTGCAGATATCCACTTGTGTCAACATGGAGAAGCCTTATTCTTTGATCTTTTCTCCACGTTTTCCCACTTCCCACAGTTTCGAGTCTGAGAGTAATCTAAATATAGTTAATGTGGGCCTTTACTAGTTTTGTTTATATTAAAATCATAACCTATAAGAAAATGAAAGTAAATTGATCATTGCAGCGCTCACCTCTAATAATCTTCAGTGTCTGAATTACCATCGTTCCCAAAGCAACTCACCTACACAAAACCTTCACTTAAATTTTGAACTAATCATGAACATCTAAAACTTGTTCTGTTATATAAACCTATATTAGAAAAAATGAGCAAAAGCAAAGGACATACCTGGAGATTTCCTGATATTGGTAAAGCATGCTAGTGGCTATGGAGCAATCTTCTTGTTTTCATGTTTTGTAATCGAATAATGCTTCCACTTTTTATACCGTCTCCCTGTTTTGCGGATGTCTCCAGCACAGGCTTCACGATCTGGTTTTGTAAGAGTCAGTTTCAAGCAAACATCGGGACTAAGTTATGAAACTTATATATGCTACTCACACTATAAAATCTATATAAACACTGTGAACTTACCCAGTAGCATCATCTACATTAGGAAAACCTGTAACAGATTGCTGCCCATTGCCTGATCCATATGGCACATCGTGTGAGTGCAGTCTGATCATGTCTTTTCATGCATCAGCTTGAGCGCCGACCTATAGGTAATCTAGCACATATAATGATGCAAAGCAATGATCAACGAGTTGTATATTATACGAATAAACATTTAAAGAAGAATGAATATGGCTACCTATGTCTTGCTCACTATTTTACTGTTCTATATGCTCTAAAACAAACACGCTGAAAATCCTAATGCAGACAGTTTGATATGCAAAGATATAAAAATACAAAGTTAAACAATATTTAATAAATATAGCAGGTTTTCTATTGCTTATAACTGGATACTAGCTGTCCATTTTTTATTTTTCTTTTACTGGTAATCTCAGATCATTACATGATTACATCCTAAAGATTCCATTATATTAAAGTCGGCTAATATACAAGTTACTATAGAAAGGAAATAAAAGTGTATGGCTACAGTCCTTAATGCAATATCAAGTAAAAGAAGTTGTACCAATTAAGCTAAATCCTAACATAGAAACATTGCAACAGTCTCATTTGGCTAGTAACTTTTGACAATATCAACTTATGCAAATGAAAAGCACTACTTTGCACAATTTTGCATATACAAGTTCATATTACCCAAAATGTCAAAAACTCAACATTACTCAGTTGCTGCCCAAAATAGCAAAAAAAATCTAACCTATTCAGGCTTGGTTACATCTCAAATTTAAGAAATCCTAAATTTTAGCATAAAAAATATAAAGGCATGTTCTTTTTCTTCTAAGCCTAGCTTCACCACAAACTTTATGTAGTATTCAGGTACTTTTTGCTTGCTTCTTTGCTATTATTCAAAACCGGTGTAGTCAAGAGATAAGTAGAAACCTATTACAAAAAAAAATAATAATAAAATAAATAAATAAATAAAAATAAAAAATAAAAATAAAAATCATTAGTTATAACCATCCCACTGATATATGACTTAGGGGTGAGCAAATGGACCGAACCGAACCGGAACCGACCCAACCCGAACCTACTTTTAGAACCGCGGTTCGATTCTCGGTTCTTCAATATTTCAAATTTCGGTTCTCAGTTTGGTTCAGTCCGGAACAGCGGGTATCGGTTCCAAAACCAAAGAACTGCCCAATTTTAAAGTATATGAAATGTTTATCAGACGTTTAATTTTTTATGTTCACGTTTACATTTTATTCCCCCATGCCAATCGCTATTGTTTCAACATATATAGCTAATGATGCATATGTCATATCAAAAGGTAAAAGTTTTACAAAGCTGAAGTCACCAAACAGATTGCCAGTTACTGATATACGTGTGTATTCTTCCTTATGAATAAGGAAATTCGTAATTAAACAGAACTTTTTCATACAACATCAACAACTTAAGATTGCACATCAAGTGGGTTTACAATCTATCACACTTTTTCGACCACCCTCGATCACTTCCTTACTCATCATCTTATTTTTCTATTTAAGCACCAAATGGAATTGAGATCAGTAGAAAAGGTATTAAACACATATTACGCAACTGTTGCTTATTCACACCCTCACAAGAAAATATATATATAGCCCAAAACAACAGGCATAAAAGACTAGGATTATTGATAGAGTTATGTTCGATCAAAATTAATGGATACATAAAGAATAGTTACTACCATTTCGGTTCCAATCGGGTAGACCTAAGGAACCGAACCGGAACCGAGAACCAAACTGGAACCGAGACATGCTACTTGGTCCGGTTCTCGATTCCTTGACCATCCATTTTTCGGTTCTCAGTTCTCTCGATTCCGGTTCGGTTCTGTGCGGTTCCGGAACCGCGCTCACCCCTATGACTTATGTGTTTGTAACCCCCCACTATCATCTGCAGCCATGTAGAGACCAACAGACTACAACATATTCATCATACCAATGGTTGAACTTTAAACCATAGTGTCACAGGTGTTAATTTATGAAACATATGCATTCTAGAACAGCATATTCCAACCCCTTTATAAACATCAGAAGCAACCCTTGGAAGGCTTCTCTTCTTTTTAGTATACAAACAGAATGCTCTTTCAAAAGATCATAACATGCAGTCCAATTCTTTGGACAAAAAAAATATGCCACAAGATCATAAAAAGCTTAGAAAAACGATAACTTTCAATAATTTCATTCCAAAATCAAGACACTATTACCTAACAATACAAAAAACTTATAAAAATTACAACTTATTCCAAAATCAAACTTAGCAACAACATTAATGAGATATTAACAAAGTTAATTGGACAAAAACATCAATTTTAGCAGTTTGGTATCTCCTAATTCGATTAGACTATTGTTGGCTTGATTGCGTGACAAATGTGGCTTGTGAAGGCAATGGTGTGCGACTGTAGGTGTGTAACGACTGTTAAGTGGTGGTGGGGTTAGGGTTTGTGAAAGTGTAGGGGCAAATGTTTAGGGTTTTGTGAAGAGATGAAAATTGGGAGGCTGCTGGTTTATTAGAAATTACATACCTGTTGTTGCATCATTGGAACAGGCTGTTGGTTTTTTTGCACAGGATCAGTTCCACGCCTTCCACCAAGTCGCTGTCCCTGCTGGCCTTGTTGAACAACTGGTACCAATTTCAGCATAGGACCGCCACCTGGCCTCATTCCAGGTACCAACTGCTGCTGGTAAACAAATCTACCCAAAAACCCAAAAAACACGTTTAGCAAAGACAAAAAAAAATGCAAGTAATGCACAAATAAGTTTAGCAAGGAGTACCTGTGGAGGAATCATAGCAGGGGGAAGGTTGCAGAACAGATACAACCATGGTCAAGTCCATTTTGCCGCCTCTAGTGTTAAGAGATGAAATCGAAGCTTTGCCTTTCTAGTCTTTATACCCGATATTTAGGCCAAACGATGAGCATACCTGTTGTGTTTCCATTCCCGCTAAACCCATGCCACCTGATTGTACACCCATCAACTTCATAATCGTACAATTGCTGTGAGATATCACTAAACCGATAAAGGTTGAGTTACCTAATAGACTCAGTTATTAAACTTGGTTACTATTAGTGACCTTTTTATCCAGGTTTCAGACTTTGAGTGTTTCACGTATAGTACTGGGTAATTTTGAAAGAAAAAAAATCACTAAATAGCAACCAAGGTTCATAACTAATCTATTTAGGCCACTCTATTCAAACGTGTTTCACAGTCAAAGAACAACATTCAACTTATGAGTAATTTGTCCAGTTGTAGAAAGTTAAAGTAACTTGATAGAAAACTAGCTAATCAAACTTGGCTACTTAAAGGCAGGGTATTATAACCATGCACCTCACCACCCGTGACTCCATGAGGTGATATTGTGGCCATATGACCACACATGAAAGCCACCAGAAAGCCAACCTAGCATGACCCAACCAGTTTCCACTTGTATCTAACAGTAGTTGTGCAAAAAGTGTAATAAGTGAAATAACATAGTTTCTTTTATCATATGTATTACACTTGCCCAACTCGCCCATTTTTCCGCCTCTAATGCTAAGATATGAAATGGAAGCTTTGCCTTTCTAGTATTTGCACCCGATATTTAGGCCAAACGAAGAGCATACCTGTTGTGTTTCCATTCCTGCTAAACCCTTGCCACCTGATTGCCACCCATCACATTGATTATCCGCATGACTTCCAAAGAACCAAAATCTTCGATTCCATCTTGGGTAGGGGCAGGATTGGGTAATTTACTTGTTTCCCATTCTTCACAAAGACTAGCGATTTCCTTGTTACTAAAATGGTCGAGGCATGGTACTATTAACTTGCAACTTCGAGCTTCTTGCGAAAGTAACTTACTTCTTGATCACCACGTGTTATTGAAACTCACTCAATTGGAACCTAGCATTATCAAAGCGTAACGGTGTGAGATACCAACTAAATAAATGAGTCGAAACAAAGTATGGAACGAAGATGAGCCAACCAATAAAGTTGGTAAGAGATTATGTAGAAGCCGATTCTACTGAGCATCGCACCATGTCAGAAACAATTAGTTTACACGAAAAAAGTATATGTTCAGTGTCCATATTCTAAACATCGGTTGCATTTTTACCATCTTCGCAGCTATTTTGTGTAAGCAAAATATAAGGTGATACTTGCGGTCGAATTCTCACATAGACCAACTTATTGCACATGTTAATCTATAACTGTGTATAACTATAATTTTAAAAGATCTAAAAGGAAAAGACAACGGTTCTACTATTATACAAACATGGTTTATCAATCCTTAAAGCACTATGAAGTTAAAATGACAATCATATAAACTGGTGACAACACATTTACTTTTGATCTAACCACCAAGATTAATCCAACTAGTTTTTGCCTTATGACACTACAGTCACACAAATAAACACAAGAATAAACCTGGATTTCAAGAACCACTTCACCCATTCGTGTAGGCTGTCCCCAAGTACCAAATTTTTGGCCTTATGACACTACAGTCACACGAATAAACACAAGAATATAAGGTCAATCGGAAAGTACGCAAGTATCACACATTTTATCCTTGTCTCTAATTGTATATTTGGAAGAGATCCTCCTACACCTTCCAGATATATTACCGGATTCACAATGTAACTTGTAATTATCAAATATCAAAAACCGTTACTAACCAGACTTCTCATTCTTAAAAAATCATTATATCAGGATATATGCACAAATGCACACATATCAAATCAAGAAGTTTTTAGAACTAACTCATGTACATGTATCACCCAAAATAGACAAACAAATTCGAAAAAGAAAGTAACATAATGGAAATTGGTTATCCGCTACTTATACAAAAAAAAACCTGTTAACTTAATCATACAAGTGATCGCTTGTAAAAGAAGAAAAGAGGTTGGTACCTCATCAAACAAGATCAGCCCATCATAGTCTGATCCAAACCATAGCACAAGTTGCTGCAATCGAGATTGACCTTTCTCAGAAGACGCAATAAGGCTGCTATATGTCGAGAAAACAACATCCTCTTTAATTCCAATAGACTTGGAGTCAAGCTTGGAATAAGGGAGTTTGTTCAAAGCATGCACTGCAAAGCAAATGATAACTATTGTAACCATATTTGTGTGTCACATATGTCAACTAATACTCGCGACTAAGAAAGAGAGAAAAGATACATGGAGTACTTAAAGACAGAGATGGTGCTCATTCAAAAACGCAAATTGACTTAATACCTTCAATATACGTTGCTCCAACATCATCCAAATCCCTTCTTGCATCGAATTTCAAGTCTGAACAAACAGAAATCCACATGGTATTGTCACGTTTATAAGCATTAGCAGCATGAAAGTAACATTAGGAATGTATGCAAAGAACCTTAACGTTGTATGCAAGCGTTTATCTCAATATGCAAGCCTTTATCTCAATATGCAAGCCTTTAGCTCAACTCATATTAAGCAAGAACCTTAATTTAGCACTAGGTTGGTTTTGATATCCTCCCGTACCACCATGACCAGGCTCAGTACCAAGCCCCTGGTGGCCTGCTTGACCATAGCTAACTCAGTCCAGTTCTGTGCCCCGGTGGTGTGACCACCTAAGCCCTGGTGACCCATTCCATAACCAAGTGTGCGTACCATGACGACCACTGTCCCAAGTGGTGGGTTCACCTACCTTGGAACCTAGCCCCGGTGTTTCATGAGTACCACGGACAACCCAGTGGCTTCACCTATTTTGGAACCAAGACCTTGGTGTTGACCAGCCGTACCATGATACTTTTCACGCGCGAAGAAAAATATCTCCTATATTTTCACGCGCCAAGATACTATTACTAAACTTTTCATGCGCGAAGAAAAAAATCTCTTATATTTTCGTGCGAAGATGATCATGCTCTTACTAAATTTTCACACGCGAAGAAACATATCTCTTATACTTTCACACGTGAAGATGATCATGCTCTTGGGTCTTGATTTTGTATTTAATTATACTCATTGTCGAATGGTCAGAAATGTGATTATGGTTGTTCATACCCATACACCTTGTCATGTACTTTTTTAAAATGAGATAAAATGAAATATGGTTAACTAACTCCCTATGTTTATATGATACTACGGTAGTACCCAATTGGTGTTGTCTCTGATCTCATTTAACCCAAATGGGTTTGGTCCTCTTGTTTGGTGTGCTTTTCTAGGAGACGAGGATTTGTTGTGAGTTGTGACATAAGACTTCGGAAACGATGTACAATACGAATCTTGCGGACTCTTTAGCCCTGTTGTGGAACGTACCAAATTAGGAAACTTTGCGTTCACCAAAAAAATAGATTGGCCTGGTGGGTTTGATAGACGGGCCGAAAACTTATTGTGCAGGTTACGCATTATTTGTATATCCTATAAGGCTCGTTTCTTCACAGAAATCTATTGCTTAACTGGTTTGACCCATTAGCTTGACTCGTTTGACCAATTGGAATCTTAGAATCCTTACTAAATTTTCACACGTGAAGATTAATATCTCCTATATTTTCACACGCGGAGATGCTCTTACTAAATTTTCACACGCGAAGAAAAATATCTCTTATATTTTCGGGCGAAGATGATCATGCTCTTACTAAATTTTCACACACGAAGAAAAATATATCTTATATATTCACGTGCGAAGATGATCACGCTCTTACTAAATTTTCACACACGAAGATCAATATCTCCTATTTTTTCATGCGCGAAGATACTCTTAATAAACTTAATCACTGCCATATTCTACTTTACGCAAACCAATGAAGTCGCCTATAACAATCAAGCCCTAATTCATAATCAATACATTCATGTGACACATTTACAATTAAAAAAATGATAATAACTTCAAGTGCATAATAATTCACAATTCAAAAATTAAATTTTGACAAAAAAAAAAGTAATAGATACCTGAAATTTATATGTAATTTGATTTGAAAAGATTGTCTTCTTCACTAATCTCGGCTTCAATTTTATTACTTAAGCTGTTAATTGATGTTGACTGACGGTGGTTATGGCGGTGGTGTTTGAACGGTGGTAACAGCGGTGGTTTGAAAGGTGGTTATGGCGGTGGTTTGAACGGTGGTTATGGCGGTGATTTGAACGGTGGTTTGAACGGTTGTAATGGGGTGGTTTGAACGGTGGTTATAGGGTTGTTGGATTGGGAGAGAAATACCGTCTTTCACCTCCAATTGTGAGGGGATGTGTGTTATTTTTTTAATATATTAGGTGTATGGATTGTAATTACAAAAATACCCATGTTTAGTGTATAGTTAAGGGAAATTGTAAATTAATCTTAGCCATTAGATCAAGAAAAAGGAGGGATTAGATGGAAGGTCATGATCTCTTCTCGCGTTCTCACAAAAATTAGACTTCTCACAAGAAACACCCCCTATATATATATATATATATTAGACTTTGTCGTGTGCGTGTCCACGCCGTATCCGTGTCATATATTTTTAGACTTTCGTATCGTGTCCGTGCAACCTAGGTTAAAAGTAATTAGATTAATTTTATAATTTTTAGGTTAAATTTAATTTTATAATTTTATAATTTATTATTAATTCTAATTATTTAAAATGATAATTTTAATTTTATAATTAAACATTTTCCCGGGGACATGTCCCCTGGGAAAGTTTTGGCGTAAATTTTCATTTTCCCTCATCTCTTTTACTTTATCCCGCCATTACTTTCCCCGGGGACAAGTCCCCGCCAAAAGTGTCGCTAGAAGACAAAGAAAACTTTCCCCGGAGACATGTCCCCGGAAAATGTGAAAAGCAAATATTGACCTTAATAATTGACAGATCTGGTCACACTTGAAAAAAACTCATCGTCTTCTCCTCTCAACTCAGCACAGCTCACCACCTCCACCACCACAGCTCACCACCGCCACCACCACTGCTCCACCACCACTACACACGCACACTGTGCCGCAGTATAATTTTTCCTTAAACCCTCTCCTCATATAATTCTTTCATTAAACCCTCTCCTCATTTAATTTTATCTTTTCTCATCTTCTTTCTTCCTTGTCCCCATGTTTACAAACCCATTTAAGTTTTATTTGTTATTTTTTGTTAATTTGTTAATTTTTTGTTATTTGTTAATTTTTGAGATTGTTAATTTTTGCAATGGTTTATTTTATTGTAGACTGATTTTTGTTAATTTTTTATTTTTTATTTTAATTATTTTTGTACAGTATCGTGGTCGAGACCGAGAAGCTGGCTGAGAATCGCGAGAAGCCGACACTCAGACCCAGGTAAGTTTTGTGGTTTTTTTTTTTTGTTACTTGTTTTCTTTTCTTTTTTTTTGTGACTTGTTTATGTGTTAGCGGGGACATGTCCCCGGCGAAAGTTTATGAGGTGCAAAATAAGTTAGAAGCATTTGGTAAACAGCATCCCACTACGGGTGTTTGGTTTAAACTCGGGAAAGGGTGCGTTTGGTTAACAGCATCTGATTGGTGCCGAACCGTCAAGTTATCTCACGCAAGCCAGCCACTTGTGAATGGCCAACCGTAAGGAACTTAAAACAGCTCAGACACCAAATGCAATTTAAGATCAGAGGAATATAGTGTATTCCTGGGTCGTTAAGTCCCACGGAGGATGAATTGGTGTTAAACAACTTCAGATGATAGAATGATCACTAAGGATAGTGATCAGTAAGGATTTGGATGGATAATTATACCTAAAGAAAAGATTTATAAATTACAGCGACTTAAATGCAAATTAAGAAAATTAAAAAGTTAAAATATATTAAATAAACGCTATCACTATTTTTACAATGATGAACGTTTAAAACCTAAAACGTACGTTTAAATAAAATTACGTAAACGTACAAAATAAAACATAAAATTTATGAAATAAAAGGCCTACAAATATAAAAACAATTTTATTACGTACTATATGATAAAAGAAAATTTTAGAAAAAAGATTTATATTTTTTAGACTTTTATATATATATTTTTTTTTATGAATTAAAAACTATTTTAGACTAAATAAATGTTTAAAAATACTAAAACTATTTAGAAAAATCTGAAACTTTTTTATAAAATACTTAATACTAATACAAATTAAAGAAAAATACAAATGATGAAAAAGCTGGTCTAAATAAGCTAGAAATAAGCAATTAAGCTCGTATAAGCTAAATGAACAAGGAAGACTTATGTATTAAATAGTGTAAAAGAAAACTGAAAAAGTCCCTAGGGCAGATGGTGTGTGTGTGGTGTGGTGAGTGGGTGGCCGTGGTTCAATCCCAAAGATCAGCCTTTTTGCTAACTTTTTATTTTTTTTGACTATTTCTTTACAAACTTATTAAGCTACTAAAAATGAGCACTTTTCACAACTACAACTTTTTATGAAAATGACCAATAAGCTCAGTTTGAGCTTATTTTCTCAACAAGATAAGTAGGAAAATGGATTAAAGAACAAGATAATAGCCAAATGGCTTATAAGCTAATAATTAAGCAAAATGAGAAATGAAAATAAGTTGAATACTGATAATAAGCTAGTGTTACAAATGAAAAAAAACAAAATGACTTGAAAATAAGCACTAGATAAGCAAAATAAGCACAAAATACACTGGTATGCACAGGACACTTTGTAAATCACTATGCACCTTTAAGCTTATTTTTAAGCACTAAGATAAGCTATAAATTTAAAACAAACACTTGAACTAATAAGTTGACCAAATAAGCTATCCAAAAAGCTGAAATTATCACTGTTTTGTTCCTTTGGAGAGCTTTTGGTGAGCTTATTAAAAGTCGAAAAACAATCGAGTATAACTCGATTATATCGAGTATAACTCGTGTATACTGAAGTTAAATGGACAAAACAAAAAGTTGAGTGCAACCTTATCAAACAAGCTTCAAATTGGAAATTTAAGCTTAGGACTCAAAGATGGCTTGGTTAGCTTCACAAAAAACTAAAAATCACAAGCTAAAGTTAACTAGTGAGCTTGTGCCAAACTTGTGAATTCGACCATAAAACGTAATGAGCATTTTGACTTTTTAAGAAAATGAAACAAAGTTGACTTTAATGAACTTATAATCAAAGCTAATGACTGATTATGATATGTTAAGGTATAATAAAGTTATATTAAGCTATGCTAACAACTTTTAAGCTAATATGATGATTCTTACCTTTAAAATCTTAACAGTTATTAATTTAAGAAGGATTATAGAGTATTTTGACTATAGCTTAAACAAGGACTGACTTATATTGTTTGTATGAGCTAATGAGACCTAATGATACATGAATCCAAAAAAGCAACAACACAAACACTCTTAAACACAATTAAACTAGCAAATCCAAACAAGCCTTTAAGAGGCAGTTTTAAAGCTTATCAAAGAATTCCAAAGATTAAGATCATGTAACTACTTAAAAACCTTATACTAACTGTATTTAAATATGATTAAGCTAAAATTATGAAATTTAAGCACTTATACTATAAAATGCAAATCTTAAAGAAAAAGCTTACAATTTGGAATTTAAGTGAGACTGAGAACCATAGTCTGAGATCACTACCTATAGCTTCCCAAGAAGCATCTAACCCAGGGCAATCCATGAGCAACCCTGCTCCAAGCCTTCATCATCATGAACACTTATTTTTATTTTATTTCTATTTTCTTTGATTTTTATGTTTTTTTAAGTAAACTAAGTTACAAGTCCTCTAAGTGATAACAAAGCTTCAAAAAGCTTAAAAAGTAACTGAAATGAGATTATATGAACAAGAACAACAATATTTAACAAGATTAAAGCAAAGTGTCAATTTTGCTTGAGAATGCTAAAGATTGAATTCAAACTTGAAAACCGAGAACTATTGAAATAACTTTCATTAAACATGAAACATGATACAACTATGAAAATAACACTGAATTTAAAAGTTAACAACAGAATTTAAAGTTTACACTACTTAATTTGGTCTAAAACTTGACAATCTATCTCTCTGTCTTCTTTCTTCTTTTATATTGATCCTTCGAAGTCGTGGGTCCCACTTGATCTTTCCCATCAATAATATCAGCCTTTGGATGGGTCAAATACATCTTAGCCATCAAATGGCATTTTGGCGCCAAAAAGTCTTTGGGTGGGTTTCTGCAATTAATGGGTCTTGGATGGATGTGGAGGTGGATGGGTAGTGGGTAGACAGGTGTAGAGATAAGGTGAGGTGGAGAGGTGGGAAAGTGGTGGTGAAACCACTGGTAATTGGGATGCAGTGGTGGGAGAGGAGAAGCTACAGTGTAGGCGGTTTTCTCATTTTTAAATATTGGGCCGGGTTTGGGTAATGGATTGGATTTGGGCTTGTTTAATTAAAATGGTGTCCGTTTGGTTTGTATTAAGCACAAGGACCAAAATGTAATTCGCCAAAGTGAGGGGCTGATCCTAAAACTTTTCCAATCTTATCATAAGGACTAAACCTGTAAATTTTGAATAGTACAAGGACCAATTACATAAAATTCCATTTATAAAATGTCCAAGGACCATTTTTGACAATTTTCAAACTCTAGGGACCAAACTTGTAATTTTTCTCTAAACTTATCATAAAGGACCAATTATGTCATTTATTAATAATACAAGGGTGTTGTTTGAATAATTTCTATTTTTGAACACCCAGGGACTATTTTTGACATTTTTGTAAAGTTTAAGGACTAAAATTGTCATTTTGTAAATTTTAAACTTTAAAGGGTTTGTTTTGACAACTTTTGAATCTTATGGACCTTAAATGACATTTTACAAGTTTTTGAATTACCAGGGACTATTTTTGACAACTTTTGAAACTTGGGGGACTAAAACTGCCAATTATGCAAACTTGATACGTTTTTCATCCGATTTTGATGTTTTGCATTTAAAACACATAAAACACTTATTTGTGATATTTTCATCATTTTGATGCATTTCTGAGTGTTTTCAGATGTTTTTGCAGTCTAGATAGTACAAAAATGATGAGTATTTAGACACTCATCAGCATCCCACTACGGGTGTTTGGTTTATGCTGTCCAAACAGCAGCCCACTACGGGTGTTTGGTTTATGAGGTGCAAAATAAGTTAGGTGATTTAGGAAATCCCTTAAGTAGTATAAATACTCAGCCTGTGTCGGGTTCTTCTTTAGGTAGGCAGTCGAGTATTGGTTCTGTCTCAGACCCAAAGCAGCCTCCGACAACCTTTTTGATCTAAATTTTACTTATGTTCCAGTAGGATTAGGAATTTAGTATTAATTTTATAAGTAGTCACTAATACTAGCTTTATCTGTGATAGCTTACTTTGTAATTTGGAATTCATCTGGTAGCTTAAAAATAAGCTCAAAAAGCACCCTTGTTGCCTAGTCTGTCCCACCACAGCAGCCACCTTTTTATAGTGCTTATTAGGAATCCTTGTTAGTGCTTAATTTTTGCTAAAGGGGTGTTTGTTTTGCTCCTGTCCTAAACTGAGGTGAATAAGCAGTCTCAGCTGCTTATTCTTCAAGTTTTGAGAAAATAGTTTTCACAAAATTTCATTACTTTGATCTTATAAATAAGTTGCAAAAGTAGTTTTTAGTGTAAACACCCATTCAGGGGTGTTTGGGTCAAGGTGTTTGGGTCAAGGTGTTTAGTGGTCAAAAGGACCTGTTCATAGCTTATTTTTAAGTTGTCTTAGCTTATTAGGTTGTTAAACTTGCTTATTTAATAGTCTTTAGTTGCTTTTAGGTAAGTAGGATTAAGTAAATCTGTGTTACATGCTTTTTATTAATAATTTTGATTAGTTTTCATAAGCTCTTGCTTGTTACATGCTTTTTATTAATAATTTTGATTTTTATTAATAAATTTGATTTTTTTTACAGCCGAGAGCCGAGACCATCCGAGAGCCAAGACCACAATCGGTATTTTTTTTTCTAACTTTGCAACTATTTGAGATACATTTGTTTGTCAATATCAATATCACACCTGCTAATATTTCATAAGCTTCAATTTTCCGGCTTATTTGGAGACTTGTGGGCTGATATAAGTATATTATGATATGCTAAACTTATATAAGCTCACAAGTCTCCAAATAAGCCGGAAAATTGAGTCTTGTGATATATGAGTATATTATGTATGGTATTTGATTGTGTTGAACTGTTGTAAATGATTTTAGGACTTTAGTGATTAATTTCGGAAAGTCCCCGTCCGAAGTTAATCATCCCATAGAAAACCCGTCCGAAATTAATTTATTAGAAATTAATTTCGGAAAGTCCCTGTTTGGGACTGCTTTTTGAATGTTTTGTCTCATTTAGGATATGAATGTGTATAATTGATTTACTATTTGTGAAAATTTAATGATGTTTCCCCTTTACTCCTACGAATATGTCTTTAATGCACATATTTGGGGATTTGAGGAAATCTTTGCCGAAATTTCTCAAATAGTAAATTCAATTATACGCATTCATATATGAGACGAAACATTCAAATAGTGGGTTAGGATTGCCTTCCATAGCTGGATTAGGTGAACAAAACGCACAACTGGTAATTCCACCTTTATGTGTATTTTTTGTGAACATTTTAAGTCTACGTAATTATTTGTTGCTTCATTAAAACGCAGTTATGCCAATTGATAAAAGTTGGGTCTCACTAGCACGTATCAGTAGAGAATTTTTAGTTGGTCTTAAAGCTTTCTACGAGTATTGCAAGCCCTTAGTGAATATTGATGGGAATATAAAATGTCCCTGTGCTCGTTGTTTATACCTACCCTGGATAAAGCATGAATTTTTGTTTGACCACATACACGCAAATGGCTGGGACCATAGTTATACGAAATGGTATAATCATGGTGAGCCGGATGCCCGAACAGTCGTACACAACACAAGACACCCTGGGATGAGTGACATGGCTGAGTTCCTTCATGATATTGGTCCGAATAACGAACCAGATGATCCAACTCAAGGAAATATTGGCGAGACAAGTAACGACGCAATTCCTCAACGTGGTGAGTATGAGGAGTTACTTGCCACTGCCAACGAAAAACTATACCCAGCCTATGAGTGGATGTCTTCATTAGACTTTATGGCAAAGATTACGCACATCAAGGTCAAAGGTAAAGTGAGTGACACCACATTTAATGAGTTCCTAACTTTATTCAAGGAAGTTTTCCCGCCCGTTCTAGGATACAACATGTCATCGTCATACTATGAAATAAAGAAGACATTTAAAACTATCGGGTTAGGATATGAACCGTTACATGCTTGTGTAAATGATTTCTTTTTATATCAGGGGGCGGGTAACGAAGATTTGCAGACTTGTCCGATATGCGGCGCTAGTAGATGGAAAGAAAAGAACACACTGGGGAAGAAAGTTCCTAACAAGGTGTTGCGTTACTTTCCTATTATTCCTAGACTACAACGTTTGTACAAGTCTAAACATACTTCAAAACATATGACTTGGCATGCGTCTGGGCAGTCTAGGGAGAACGGTAAGATGCAACACCCGGTTGATGGTCAAGCATGGAAGAAATTTGACATCAAGTATTCAAAGGAATTTGCTAAAGAAAAAGAAATGTCCGGTTAGGGTTGGTCAGCGATGGTTTCAATCAGACGGCAACCTTAGTCGATCATACAACATGTGGCCGGTCATATTAACCACATACAATACGCCTCCCTGGATATGTATGAGAGAGACTTCTCTTATGTTGACATTGTTAATTTCGGGCCCCAAATCACCAGGGAAGGATATTGATATTTACCCGAGGCCTTTCATTGATGACCTAAAGACTTTATGGAAAGATGGAGTCATGACTAAGGATCTTTGTTACATGCACCAAATTCGTATGAAAGCCGCTTTTACGGACTATCAATGACTTTCCCGCTCGAAGTAGTTTGTCTGGGTGGAGTGGGCAAGGTTACAAGGCATGTCCGACATGTAATGTAGACACTCCAGCTATGCGCGTGTTAAACAAAACCGCTTATGTTGGTCACAGAAGATTCTTAACCACGACCAATAAATGGCGGAAGAACGAAGGGCATTCTATCGAGGTAGATGATCTGAGACCCTCCTAGAAAATTTACCAATGATGACATCTTGGATCAACTAAGAAGATTGCCTAAACGCCTCCGGGAAACATCCAAGATATGGGGTGCGAAAAAACGTGATCTTGATCGCGAATTGAATTGGACAAAAAAAACTTTTCTCTGAAGCTAGAGTATTGGTCTTTTCTTACACTAAAACACAATTTAGATGTCATGCATATCGAAAAAATGTGTGTGAGAGTGTGTTGGGTACTTTGTTAATGAATGAAAAATCAAAAGACACCAACAAGGCAAGACAAGACTTACAAAATTTGAATATTCGTACTGACTTGTAGCTCGTCAACAAAGGAAACGGGAAGTGCTCTAAGCCTCATCCTACGTGCTCTTTCACAACCAGAAAAAAACTTTTTGTCAATTCATTAAAGGTACGCGTTTTATTTGAAAATTTCTTTGTTCCAATTAATTGGCGTATTCATTTCGACAACTTATTCTAATATCCTGATTTTTTTTCTTAACTCATCAAAGGTGTTAAACTACCCGATGGGTTTGGATCTAACTTCAAGCATAAAGTGACCGACAACGATAGCAACATAACAGGCTTGAAGGCTCATGACTGTCACATAATGATGCAACGGTTTCTTCCTGCTGGACTTCAAAATTACTTGAAGGACCAAACCACCATAACACCAATAATCGAACTTTGTTCATTCTTCAAACAAATATGTGCTCGAACTTTGATGGTGGATGACATGTTGAAAGCTAGAGAACAACTGATCAATATTTTGTGCAGTTTCGAGCAAATATATCTTCCCGCTTTTTTTGACATTATGATTCACTTGGTTATTCATCTACCGGAAGAGGCTATTGAAGGCGGTCCTGTTTACATGAGGTGGATGTATCCATTTGAAAGATACATTAAAAAACTCAAAAATTATGTCAGAAATAAAGCTAAGCCACGAAGGTTCAATAGCGGAGGGTTATATTGTCGATGAAGCATTAACTTTCGTTCGCATTATTTTCGGGTGTTGAGACGAGATTTAATCGTCTGGACCGGAATGAGGACGGTCCAAGGCCAAAAAGTCGATTTGAGGTGTTTCGATCATCGCAAAAGAATATTAAACTATCATTAGTTCAGTTTCAAGGAGACACGATGAAGCAAGTAGTATGGTACGTACTACACAACAGTCATGAAATCGACCCGGACATGAACGAGTACAAGAGGTACGCATTTTATTTCAAAATTTGTTTTACGTAAGTTGTTATTCGACGACTTATTCTAATATCATGAACATTTACTGGGCATTTCTTGTGAGACTTGCAAGAAGGATTTCCTCGGTTTGAGACGAAGGTATACTTATTATATGTATTACCCTGTAAAAATAACGACCATTACTCATCTCTATCTATTCTTAACTTTTTCATAGATTCGTGAATTAAAAGTAAAGAAGGACCCAAGTTGTACCGCCGAGTTATTCGCTTTGGCTTGTGGACCATCATGTACTGCAGTCTCATTCAACTCTTGCGTAGTCAAGCGGTGTGAAGCTTCTTGTACCGGCCGTGATTTACGTCGTTCAACTCAAAACAATGAATTTCAACTCCTAACCCCGATGGAGGAATGCATTATGTCGGCTTGAAGAAATTCTCGAGTTTTCATATATTTCATTCAATGTTGTGTTGTTCAAAGTCAAATGGTTCGACACTAATAACAGTAATCACGTAAAACGTTGTACCTATAGAAACAACATTACGCAAATTATGACCGATCGTGTATCGTTTCAATATAAACCATTCATTCTTGCAATGCAAGCAACACAAGTCTTTTACCTTGATTTCTCGGGTAAAGCGTGGTAATGGAAGGCCGTCCAAGATTCTTATCATCGAAGATTTGGAACCGGATATCATTGTGGTATAAGACAATCGGGGATGTTGTACATGACAACAACTCATCACATATCACACTCTGGCGAGTTGGATCGGTTGGATTATAACATTATAAATATAGATGTTCAACCAGCGGAAGTTGAGGCACCACCACCAATTATCACTATTGTGGAAGACGAAGATGATATTGATTATGATGATCACGTTCCTCATGATTTAGCATCTGATGATGATAATGACCACGAGAATGAAGATGATGAAGATGACAGTACTAATAATGTTGAATTTTATGTTGATGATGTGGGAGATTAATCTCAAATTGTAATTTGTAGAACAACACTTAATTATTTGAATGAAATTGTTATCGAGTGGTTAAATGTGTTTATTTGTTTGTTTGTTTATTTATTTATTTAATTATTATAATTATCTTGTTGATATATACTGTTAAATGTGTTTATTTGTTTGTTTATTTATTTATTTATTTATTTAATTAATTAATTATTTATTTATTTAATTATATATATGTTTCTTCACTAATTTCTATGTTCGTTTAACAGATGGCAGATGTTGTAGCTAGGTCTCACGGTGGCGATGGGGGTAATTCGCCACCTCGTGGTCCCTCGAGGAGGATAGGCACCAATTGCCGGTAAAATTTGAATTATTTTTAACTAAACTGTATTTGATTACATGTTATTTTAAATTGATAACTTGTTATTTTATGTCATCATCACTTGAATTTGATTACTTGCAGGCTCTAAATCCAAAGCTGCCAACCCAAATGCCAAAATTGGGAAAGGCGGGAAGGTGGTGCGTGGTCCCACTAAGAACACGTCACTCAAGGCGAGGGTGGCACTAGATGGTCGTCTGGTGTCGATCGATTTTCGGGTCAACCAGGAGGGGTTTTATACACACGTGGGCCCTCACTCTTCTTGGTTCTCCAACTATGTTGGGGAGGTGTTACGGGACTCGATTCCCATGTTTTGCGATTCATGGGCTAAGGTTCCCGAAACGGCCAAGGCCCACATCCATGAGCATCTACACGTAAGTTTTTTTAACCTTTATTTTTTTAATTATTGTGTTTATTTATTCAAACTTGTTTGTTTATTTAAATTTGTATATTTTTTTATTTATATTTTATTGCAGCACTACTTTGATCTCGACCCACATTTAGAATGGAGACAAGATTGTTGACAGTATCGAGTATTATCTCCAAAAACGATACGATGACAACAAATATAGATACAAAAAAGATAACTTTACGGCAGCAGGTGAGGTGGGGAAAATTGAGGAGATCAAAAGACAGCGTCCAACGAACAAGACGCAAGAGGATTGGGATGCGTTGGTAAATTTCTGTATCGACACTTTATAATAATAATAATTATCATTATCATTATCATTGTTATTATTATTATTATTATTATTATCATTGTTATTATTATTATTATTATTATTATTATTATTATTATTAAATAATAATAATAATTCATTTATATAATAGTTTTTATAATTTAAAATACGTAGGTTAAGCTTTGGACAAACCCCAAGAAGCAGAAGACATCAGAGGTCAACCGACAAACCCAAAGCGAACACGAGTTCGACCTTCACGGATCTCGTCATTATCGCTATTCGTCATAACTTTGTAAGAAACTATTTAATCATTTTATTTATATATATATACATGGTGTTGGGTGTGTCGTTATTGATTTTATTTCTAAACAGTTGACCAGCGAGACTGAGGCGGCGGTTGGAGAATACTTGATAGAGCTTTACCGTCGGAACCATATGAGGGGCGATGTCTTTGAGTCCCCGTTATCTGAGACTAGATATGTAAGTATAATTTATTTTCAAAGTCACCCATTTTGATGAAATATAATGCATCACGACTTATATATTACTTTTTTTTTGTAACTAAACGAGCGAGATGATCTGGATGCGGGAAGAGACCGCCGATGGGACCCGCATGATGACCGCATGAGATTCTGCGTCGTGATTGGTGGTAAGCGGCGGTCATATTCTGGTGTAGGTCAGTCTTAACCGGGTGGAGTGAAGAAGACCTTTAGCGCCTCCCGACCTCGTGATGAAGCGGACGTGTCCTCACTGCGGGAAACAGTGCAAAAACAGACCGAGGAGCTCGCTACACAGAGGAGTCAGATGGAGCAGATTCATGTAGTTTGTGAGGTCATTCCCGGGTTGGCAGGAGCGACTACAGTCCGCCCCGGGATCAAGTGCTACTCCACAAGGTGGGTCGGGATCTGATGCTACTCCAGAGGGTGGGTCGGGATCTGGTGCTACTCCATCCGGTGAGTCTAGAGATACCGGGGACGGTAGTGGGGGTAGTGGGGTTTGAGATGCCGATTTATGTTACTTTAACACGTTTTGGATATGTTTGTAGAGAATAACATGGATTATTATGTCGTTTATGTGCATTATGTGCTAGGATTCCCGTAAATGGATTATACGTATAGTTTTGGACCATTTGCGGATAGGTAGCATATGTATAGTTTTGTAGATGATCATGCGTTAACGGTTTAGGAACCGTTTTGGCGATTTTTGAAAAAGATAACTATGTTAGCGATTGATGGGTATATATGATATTATGTTTAGCGAATTTGTGTTGTTGTAGCATAAAACAGGTTCTGAAAAAACAGGTTGTGACATTGTAGATTTTTTCCTGAAAATTTCCGGAAAAAATCTGGAAATTACCCATTTTGTAGCAATATTCTGCAAAATGGGTCAATTACTTTTGTCGGGGACATGTCCCCGGCGAAAGTGCAAAAGCAAATTTCATTTTACAACTTTCACCAGGGACAAGTCCCCGGCAAAAATGAAAACACAACAGTAGCGTGTAGTTTTTGCAGGGGACATGTCCCCGGCGAAAGAGATTAGCTCAACAATGGTAGTCAACTTTGCCGGGGACATGTCCCGAAAGATGCCATCTGCGTCGGACTAATAATTTAATTAGGTGATTAAATTAATATTCAAAAACAATTTTCCCCGGGGATGTGTCCCCGGCAAAAACAAATGCCACGTCAGACATGTTTGACCGATGACAATTGGCTGTGGGACCCACATGTCCCCGGGAAAGGTAATAACTAGTCCCCGGGGAAAGTATTCCCGAGAGAGTATTACAGGGGACTTTCACGGGACTTGTCGGGAAAGCTTTCTGGGGACTTGTCCCCTACGAAAGCTGATATTCGCTTGAAACCCACGATTGTTGTAGTGATTGTTTGGTTTGAGAATTTCGATAGTTTCGTTTTAGTTTTTAACTAGTTATAATACTCGCGCACGCGCATTTTTTATATATTGTGTTTTTTTTTAAATCAATTACTAATTTATTTATTTTATATAGATTTGTAAATTGTTGATATATAAACCTTATAATTAATTTAATTATATTAACTAGGGGTAGGGTATGGTTTTCTTTTCTCGTATGTCGATGTAGAGCAATTGATGAGAAGAAGCCTTTTAATCTTAAATTTACACATAGGTTGGAAGATGTATGTATGTGTGGGTGATTTTTTTATTTCTTTACATTAGACATAAATATTTTTAAAATCACTCTCGCTTTTTACTAAGTTTTTTTCTTTATACTTTTGACACTTAAACTTTTATGTTTGTTTTTCTTTTCTTGATTATATAAGAACGTTTTTTTAACTATTGCCAAATCCGGAATATTTGAGTTTTTTAGTAAATATTTTAAAATATTACTTAATAAGGGAAGGTTGAGTTTTTTTGAAATGCAAAAGTCTCCACTTGGGGTTTTGTTTTATTATATAAAATATTTAAGGTCAAAGAAATGACCCACCTGTATCAATGGTTTTTAGGGGTGGCAATTGGGTCGGGTTAGGGTTGGCGAGTTCGGGTTGACAGATTGGTGGGTCAGAAAACCCAAACCCGAACCCACCTCATTTAAATCATCGGGTCAACTATGTCAATCTTAACATGTTTACACATAACCCGAACCTGACCCATTTAGCTTGTATATACTTGGTTTGGGGAGTTAAATAGGTTACACGGGTTGAATAGGTTAAACGGGTTTCGAGTTGACCCATTTAACCTGTTTTATATACAAAATTTGCACATTACACGAGTTAAATAGGTTAAACAGGTTTGCGGGTCGACCCGTTTAACCCATTTAACCCGTATAATAAAATATAAATAATCTTAAATTTAAGGGAAAAAAAAATCTTAAACGGGTTGGTGGGTCAACCCATTTAATTTATTCCCAACCCAAACCTGACCTGTTTAATAAACGGGTTAGATGGGTCGACCCAAACCTGACCAGAAATCTATTTAGACTTAATCCGAACCTGTTAATTTTTGTGTCGGTTACAAATCGAGTTTCGTGTCGAGTCAAAAATTGTCATGTTAAGTTTCGTGTCGGTTTCAAATCAAGTTTCGTGTCGAGTCAAAAATTGCCGCCCCTAGTTTTTATGGCCAAGTGATTGTCCTCATGTGGTTATGCATTGGGCATTGATACTTACACCACCACAACTGATGCATACACCATAATATTACACTACTAATTAATATAGTACAATATAATATGTGCATAATTGTGGTGATAGTAATTATCAATGCCATTATGCATTTCGTTGGTTTTGCATGCCGACGTTTCCACCATTGATTCTTTAATTGAATTATCGTTGGTTTTGTTCTATATGTGACAAAAGGTTAACTTGATCAGCAATCTTAACCCGGAGTCATTTTGGAACCAATGCAAGCAACCAGGTAGAAAGGAGTCAAGCCGCTAGTAAAAAGCTCGGGATTAGATCGATAAATAGCTCGAAAGAGCAGAGCCTAAACGAGCTCGAGCTCGAGTTTTACATTCAAAACTTGATTGGGTTGTGCGCCTAAACGACATTAGAATATTTTAAGAATTAAGCATATATATAACGTTATGCATTTGTATTATAGGCGAGCTTATTAACGAGCTCAATAACAAGCTTATTAACGAGCTCAAAATAGATATATTACAAGCCGAGCTCAGGCCAAGCTTTAGTTTTACATTGCTAAATCGTATGAACGAGCCAAGCTCAAGCTTAATAAATAAGGCACGAACCGAGCCAAGCTCAAACTCAAGCTTTATAAAACTTAGACGAGCTCTGACAGGTTCGGACTCAGCTCGGCTCGTTTATCAACTCTTCCATAATAAGCACCCCCAATCAATAAATATTCAACCTTTTTTTGGCGGACCGGAAGAGTTTAGTGTCAAATACAAAACCCATTTTACAAAAAGCTCTCTTTTTAAGCCCAGTTCAATTCATTGCATACTCAATATATTACCGATATAATTAATCCAAATGATAAGCCAAAATTATAATTCTTAAAACAATCTTTACACATGAAACTTTTTACCAACTTAACCAAAACATATTCACCAAAACACAAACTCAAACACTTTTCCTTACCAAAACAACACTTGACAACAGTCACTAAATCCACCCAAACAACCCATTATCAAACTGACCAAAATCTAGTCCACAAAATCCACCAATGCACAAATTTTGGTCACTATAACCATGGTGAAACCCTTCACTCCCATGTTTTAAAAACTGGGTCAATAACCAATGTATTCATTTCATCTGCTTTGATAAACTTTTATGTCAAATTTGGTCTAGTGGAAAATGGGCATATACTATTTGATGAAATGTGTGATAGAAGAAATTTGGTTAGTTGGAACTCGTTGATATCGGGGTATGTTCGAAATGGCAAGTTTCGTAAAGGGTTGAGTTTGTTTTTCGAGTTGGAAAAGTCGAGTTTTTGTGCTGATGAGTATTCGTTTACTTCGGTTTTGAGTGTTTGTGGGCAGCTGAGGTTGGTTAAGTTAGGGAAGTGTGTGCATTCCAGGGTTGTGAAATTCGGTGTGGAGTGTAGTGGTTATGTGTGTAACTGTTTGATTGATATGTATGGGAAGTGTGAGTTTGTTGATGACGCGGTTAAGGTTTTTGATGAGATGTGGTTTAAGGATGTGTTTTCTTGGAACTCGGTGATTGCTGCGTGTACTAGGAACAGAAAGATTGAACAAGCTTTTGCGTTTTTGAATCAAATGCCGAACCCTGATACAATATCGTACAATGAGATGATTAGTGGCGTTGCACAGTTTGGGGACATGGAGCAAGCGATTGAGATTCTATCAATGATGCCTAATCCGAATTCATCTTCATGGAATGCGATTCTAACAGGGTATGTGAACAGAAACCGTTCAAGAGATGCTATTGAGTTCTTTTATAAGATGCATCTGAATGACATGCTAATGGATGAGTTCACGTTTTCAAGCATTTTGAGTGGAATTGCGCGTGTAGGTGCGCTTACATGGGGTACTTTGATTCATTGTTGCGTTGTGAAGTATGGTTTTGACGAATCTGTAGTTATTGGTAGCGCCTTGATTGATATGTACTCTAAATGTGGGCAGCTAAACACCGCGGAGTTCTTGTTTGAATCACTACCCGATAAAAATTTAGTAACATGGAATGCTATGATATCGGGGTTTGCTCATAATGAGAATTCAACCAAAGTGATTGAAATTTTTGAGCGGTTGAAACACACGAAAGATTTACAACCAGATGGGATCACGTTTTTGAATGTTTTCTCAGCTTGTTGGCATAACAAGACACCTTTAGAAGTTGCAACCCAATACTTTGACTCTATGATACATGACTACAAGATACATCCAACGGTTGAGCATTGTTCGTGCATCATTAGGCTTATGGGATATGAAGGGGAAGTTGGTAGAGCGGTAGGTATGATAAACCGGCTAGGCTTTGAGTCAAATGCAGGTGTTTGGAGGGCATTGCTTGCAGCTTGTGGGGTTTGTAGGGATTTAGAAGTGGCTGAAACTGCAGCTAGAAAGGTGATCGATCTTGAAGGCGATGGCGAGTTTGTTTACGTTATGATGTCAAACATTTATGCAAGGCTCGGTAAGTGGGAAGATGCGAGTGCAATGAGGAAGAAGATGAGAGACAGTAAAGTGATTAAAGAGGCTGGTTTTAGCTGGATTGAGTAGGCCATAATCCTTATTGAAAGTGATTGTCAAATTCTTTTGCTCTTTTAAATATGTAAACCAAATTTGATTTTTCAAGAGCCTATTTAAACGTCAGATAACAGAGTTAAAGAGTACAGCAAGTCTGCTTGAATAACATTCCGACCAACTAAGATTATTATTACCGATACACATTAGTTGATCGGAAAGCTTTGTTGAACTTTTTATGAACAATTAGTGTGACGAATAAGCTACTCAAGACGTGTTAAGTATCTTATTCCCTTAGACTTACACCCGCGCCTTCCTGGACCGGAGATCCGAATGGTGAACCTTCCGGACGATGCCATAGGGATTTACCATAGAGTGTTTGACGTTTCTAGCATTAGGATCCCTTTTTCCTCTTTCCTTTTGGCTGTGCTTAGACACTTTAAGGTGCACTTCTCCATCACTACACTCATCCTTACTCATTTATACCCAGGTAACAATTGTATCCTTTCAATTTCCACACTCTTATTTAGATTTTACCCACATGCTCTGTTCATTTCTTATTTGTGTTGATTTAATTTATTTGTTAACGCTTATGAATTTTATCTATTTGTATGTTGTGTGGAATATGCGAAACAGTGTAACGGTTGGTTCTATATTTAAACTCTAAACTCCGATGGTAATATGCACATCTATTATATAATAGGTCCCATGTTCGAAACCATCAGACTATCTCTTTACTCTTTATGATAAACCAACTAACACAAAAAGACAAATCTTAACCAATGCCCTTAGGGCATTGGTTAGACATTCCCTTATTCTTATTCTGGAATTTATAATTTCGTAATCAAAGGCATTTGAACTGGAAACATACTTTGTCATTTCAATCCCAAGTACTATTGGTACTTGAGAAACAGTACTTGGGATTGAAATGACAAAGTGTTGTATCTCCTCATGAAGCTCAGACTAAGTCTGAGCACAACTACAATGGAACCACTGAGCTATCTTAGGGACAGAGTTGTATTTGGAGGAGTGAAAGATGGCTTATGTGTGCAGTTTCTACTATTTTTTCTAGTACAATTAAATATAAATAAATTATCAATAGGTAAAATACGATACTATTTCTTATTATAATCTTTCAAATATGTAGAGAAACTGTCTTCGTTCGGTTCGGCAGAAGAAAGCCGAGAAAACAAATAGGAAGAGCACTAACTAATTAAGTAAATATATAAAAGCTATCACCACCTCGAGCAGTAAAACATTCTGAAAGTTGGTATTATGACATTCTGAAAGTTGGTACTATGGGGGAATAATAGTAGGAAGCAGATAGAAGCAAGTTATCCTACGGTTTCTTGCTTTGATAGAGCTTTTATTTTCTCTGGGGTCCCGGTTCCAAGCTCTGAGTGAAGCCCCAAAAGCGTAATCTCAGAGCATTTGAACCAAAGGAAGGGACCCGCATAGAAAATGCTTAACTGTAATAAGTAAATAGTAGTAACAAGCTAGTTATCCTAAGGTTTCTTGCTTTAGTCTTACTGGATTTATTGTTGTTGATCCTCCCCTCGAAACAATAATGGCGCAGTAATAGCTTCTAAGTAATGTAGAGCTGCACTTCTCCCAACTAGTTCCCCTAGGCTTGAATATGGTTATCACTTTCGGGATCCTATGTCGGAGTTTAGAGTTTAAATATAGAACCAACCGTTACACTGTTTCGCATATTCCAGACCTTGTCCAAACAAGGGCATTGGTTCTCTTTTGCTAACGTAGAGCGCCTTAATATGTATGGATGATAATAGATCTGGGATGAATTTGTAGAAAAACAAAATTTTCTTTATCGATCGAAGGGCCATACCGGGGCATACACTTCTACAACCTCGCAACCATTTGACATGTTTTCTATAAAGCTATTATTTCTTGTTTAACCCATTAAAGATAAACAATAACCAGAATCGACCCATTTATACATAGAGTTGTCGAAATTTAGACCTCAAAATATAACAGAAAACCATGATCATCACATTAACCAAAATACAATAGAACGGAGCAAAGTCAACAAAAGCAACATATCTGATTATCTGAAATTTTTATGTAAACACCAAGAAGAACAATGAAGGCTAATGTAAGATTCATAAATCTTTTATGAACTACATATTACGTAGTAATCAGGAACTGTTGTTCTGTTTTGTATAGCCTCAAGCATCTTTTATGAATAACAAAATAATCCAGATGAATTACAAAACCTGCCTTCTTGTTCAATGAGGTAACATTTCTCAGTCCAAATGTCTGCTAACAGGTCACCTTGGAACCGATAAACCGAGCTCTAGTTCAAACAAAAAGAACCCATATCAGATACGGATACTACGTTCATGTTTTACCAATGTACTGAACACGTTATGCAACAACTAATCTTGCTGAGTACCTATCTAAATGGTTTTACTTCCTAATACTTGTAAAAGTAGATAAAAACATTATATTTGATCCATGATGATGCAAGCCCACCTCTAGAAACAGCATAATGTATCACGTTCCATCAAATTCATCTGGGAAAAACGAGAATCTCATGTTACTATGATATTCTAGAGTGAGCTATATGCAGAAAGTCTATTTCAAACTAGTCACATTATGAATAGGAATGTTTTTAATCGTTTTCACGGTTATATTGCAGTGACACTCTGCTTGGTTACAAATAAAACAAGATTCAACAAGCAAACAATATTTTTAAATAAATCAAATGCAACATGTATTGTCTGGGTAAAGTTCCTTGCTATTAGCATGATGACGCAAGCCCACTTCTACAAACAGCAAAATGTATCACGATCCATCATATGCATCTGGGAAAAGGAGAATCTGTGTTACTATATATACTCTAAATACATCCTTATGCTGGATGTTAGAATTTTTTATTCCAAAAAAGAAAAATTCATAGATGTGGACCTGTGTCTAATCTTTCATATCTGAGCACATACATGTTTTTATTGCTCCACATAACAAATCTGGTATGTTGTTCGTGATATATAATATTCCGTACATTAGCTATAAGCAAGCTTGTATATTATTTGCAATCGTTTATGGTTTGCTTACATTACCTATAGAAAAAGACGATTCACTATCAAGTCCTATATAATAAGATGACTCACAACTTGTAAATAGTTGCTCTATACTATAACTCAAGTAAGCAGACAAAACACTTAGGACCTCACATTTACCCAGACAAAACACTTAAATTAGTCAACAAGTAACTTAGTATTAAACAGCCAACAGCCACACAAATACCATGAAAGTCAATGGATACCGTGTATGAAATACCAAAACAAACATATGCCAAACACATAGAAAGTTCCCTCGTTAACTTGTAAGCAGAAGTGTAAAGCACAAATGCAATGATGATAGTAAATTTGTTTACTTATAAGCCTATAACTTTTTAAATGGTTGACAGAACACTCATACTTGATAAGACGACAGGTCTTGTAAAGCCCAGTTCATTTCGTTCATGCATTCAAAAATCATGTGCCTGCAGGAACCAAACTACAGTCAGGAACCAAAATGTTTTTTTTCCTATCCTCTGATGCCCAATGATTTTAAATTTGTGTTTACACTCTGATTGTATCTAACATGTTTAGATGTCGCATGAATCAAAAAAGTAATGGGTTTGATTCACTTAATACAGCTATGGTGTCAATTATCTTACTAAGACGCTTATGTCTATAATTTAAAATCTATCCTAGATATTGTCTCGTAAACTTATCTTCGATTAGATATATACAACTCACTCCTCACTCCCTACAAAAGGCCGGAGGTCCTTTCTACCTTTGGTAGAACTGGAAGCAGCCTCTCTACCTTAGGTAGGGGTAAGGCTATCTACATCTTAACCTCCACCAAACACCGGAAACGGTATTGGGTACCCATAACCCGTGGAAGACGGCATTGGGAGTTACTTTACTTTTTTTTTTTTACATCTTATAGCTTACATATTTTACATGTATATACTATTAGACTACAGAAATCATACACATTTAACAAAATAAAAACAAAACAAAAAAATGAGTCACTTGACATCTTTATGATTGTCTTTATATTGAGGTGTGCGAACTCTAGTTTGATATGTCACATATAAAGTCAGGACAAACTTGAAAAGCAAGAAACAATCATTTTCATTTACATTACACAAAAATGCAGAAGTTTCTACAACAAACGTAATATAGTGATTTATGTTCAAAAAACATGTTAACATGGCAGTTTCAACTTTGCAAGAAAACACAAAAATTAAACAACATACGGTATGAACATACAAAGCATGTATATTGCATGGAAGAAGTTGTGACTCACAGTCAAATAAAAAAAAACATATTAGAGGCCGGGAGAGGTGCAGCAGAGTATACCCTGTGAAAGAGATCTGCAACTCCTTGAAGTTGTGCTCAGGCATGATGTCAATCTTGCTGCAGCAACTGCATTATGAAAGGGTAACAAAGACTGCACGCATCCAAGCTCTGATGGGCACCTATCATGTAAATTATTTAAAAACATTAGCATATAGCCTCTACTAGATGGCATAAAACAACTGCCACATGTTAACAGCGAAGTGTTCAATATTTACTCCCTTGGTCCCAAAATTACTGAAGTCGCCATCTATATTCTAAATTTCCAAAAATAATTGTCCACTTACAAAATTGATTGTTAGGCTTTTGCAATAAAGCACCAACGTACTTTTACTTTTGTAACATATTCATTGTACTTTTTTGTGTGCATATAGCATATGTGTCACTAAGTATAGTTTTATGTATCACTATAGTCTCCAGGTAACCATATACGTTGGTGACAAAGGTTAGTTGCCGAGTTACAAGATGACACGGCATTTTATTCCAAAACTTGGCACTTCTTGTTACTTATATTTCACGATAAAATACCAACATGTTTTCATTTTGGTGTTGTTTTAGCTATTGTAATCAGCTAGTCAAACCACTCATTATGAAAGCAAGTTTTTGTCGTACAGCAAGACATCTAGTTATAATTCACTAGTTTTCCCCGTTTTACTCTCATCTTACAACAATCATACATCACATTCTAAACTATAACGATGTTTTACTCCCCCCTCTATTGACATCACCATTACCCTCTGTTTATTGTTACTTTGATGTCTACTATTGCCTTGAAATACCAATGTACTTTTACTTTTTGTGTAGATATGCACCGTAAAGTACTAGTTTTAAGTTTCACCTTAGTCGCTGGGTAACCATATGTCCAAGTGAAATGGGAAGAATGTCGAGTTTTGGACTTATGTTATTCACTTTAGTATTAGCAAATTTACCAAGTCACCGAGACATCAGGCTACCCCCGATTACTAAAGTAAAGCACAAATTCATCTTAAACACTACACATACGTACGACAAAAGAAATAGTAATACAACTAAAACAACCCAGATATGAAAGCATGGTGTTCTTTTACAGCAAAAAAATCACTATTTATACTCTACTAACTTTACCCTCGTCATACAACAATCATACATCACATTCTAAACCCCTACGATGTTACTCCCTATGACTATTGACCATTTGACCACACCATTACTGTTCTAGCGTTTCCAAAAGAATGGTCCACTTTGTAAAGTAGCTTTGTTATAAGGGTTTTTCCATAAAATACCAATTCACTATCACATTTGTGGTGTCCTACTTAGCGTACATTTTGTGTGCATAAAATAGTTTGAAGTTTCACTTTAGACACCGGGTAACCATATACTGTAACTGGCTGCAAGAAAAAGTTGCTTTACCAAGTCAACCACAAATCAAGCTACACCAGAAACTAAAGTACAACAAAAAACCATCTTTCAACACAACACATCAACCCAAAAATGAAAGAAAAAAAGATATTTTACAGCAAAAATCCCTTCATATTTTTCTAACTTACCCTTATCATACATCACACTGTAAACTCCAATGATAATTTACTTCCCCCGACATCGCCATTACAATTCTATCTTTTCCCAAAAAGAAAGTTCACTCTCTAAATAACCTGATATAAGAGTTCTTGCCATAATATAGCAATGAACTTCCAATTTTGTGACGTACTACTTAACATACTTTTTTCTACATATGCTGATATGCGTCAATAAAAGTTATTTCTCTGTTTCACTCTAATCAGCAGGTAACCATGTGTCCAATACTCCGATTGACAAGATAAAGTGGCCGAGTTACCAACTTGCACAACATTTCATTGATTAATTGGCATACTTTGTTATTTAGATTTTAAAATAAAGTACAAAGGCGTTTTAGATCAGCAACTTTACCAGATCAACCATACATGATGCTGCCCTAGCAACTACAGTACAACATAAAACCATCTACATGACACATGTACAGCAAGAAACAGCTAAAACAACTAAAACAACGCAAAAGTGAAAGCAAGTTGTTATTTACAACCAGCAAATCCCTAGTCATACTTTACTAAATTACCCATATCATACAACAATTTCTAAAGTGCAACGCTGTTTTACCCCCTCTCGAATTACTATACTAATTTTACCCATTAATTGTCCAATTTCTAAAGTAATTTGTTATAAGGATTCTTCCCATAAAAAGGCGATTCTACTTTCACTTTAGTGTCGTTTTTTTTTTTTTTGGTAACCATGATTTCTGACCTTTTGGCCGACTAATCCACGGGGTTTGAACCCACAGCCACACAGACTCAAACCAGGTAAAGCGCTCCCTTTTCAGAAGGTTGCCGTGGCCACTTAAGGTTGTCCCTTTTCAGGAGGTTGGCGTAGCCACTTAAGGTTGTTTGCACCTAGCAGGAATTGAACTTGAGACCTCACACATTTTAGAGTGATAGTCACAAGCCTTTTTACCACTAGGCCAACTTTTGTGTCGTATTTGCATCAGACTTTTTGAGTACATATGTGTCATTTACAACTTACACAACATATTTTCACTTTCATGTCGTTTGAGCGATTGTAATTAGCAAATTAACCTCACCCAGACATGAAGCCACCCTGAAAACTAGAGTGAAGTACAAAACCAATTTTATAACACAACACGTTTGTGTCATTTGAGCCATGTAGTTTGCAACTTTCCAAGTCACCCGGTTATCAAGCTACCCAGGTACTAAAGTAAACCACAAAACCATATTTATTTTAACACAGCATATATGCACAACAACCAAAAAACAGTGCGTGTTTGTTGAATTGAATGTACTTTTCGTTTACGAATCTTCAAACTAGGTATCCAAATTAGACTTCTTGACGTGTTCAAATGAAAGTGTTTGCTATTGATCAACATGTCATTGTATACCTCTGTAACATAATGATATTGCACCTTATACTTGATACTTCAAAATTAATTTCGGCCCCCCTAAAAAATATGTTCAAGTTCCGCCACTGCATTTTACCCTTTATCATTTACCATTCACAGAATCCAAATAGCATCAAATTAACACTCAATTGATATCACCATTGATATTCTAGCGTTCCCCAAAACAAAAAAATAACAATGTAATTTCACGGTTGCAATGTATTATTAAACAAACATACTTTTTGTGTAAATAGGCAACATCAATAAATAGTTTTTAGTTTCACTAAAGTTGCCGGGTAAGCTTCCTACGCAACCTTATTGAGTTACAGACTTGGAAAAACAATTCATTAATTAATTAGCATTTCCAACTTCGTTCCGCCAAAACAACAAGCTACCCTAGAAACTAAAGTAAAACACAAAACCATAATATAACACAAAACACATACACACAAATACCAAAAAACAGTGAAACAACACAAAACAACCTAAAAATGAAAACCCAGTTGTCATTTAACATCAGAAACAAAACCCATGTCATAAAATTTGGCTGGAACATATAAATACCTTGAGAATGAGAAACGAGGAGCAGGTGAGGGTTTTGGAATACTGAATTTTGGAGATGAAGGCGTGGATTTGGGGATTGATGATTGTTTAAAAGCGGATTTGATACTTGAAAATGATGATTTGTTTATGAACCTGTTGCATCTTGATGCCATTTTTATGTTTGCCAATATTGTCACAAGATTGTGGATCTGAAAAGGGTTTAGGGTTTTGATGTGAGCCACTGTTAGAGTATCGGGTTTTGTTATTCGGATACAGGACTTGACTACTTGCTTGTTGGTGTCAAAGGCTTGGGCTTCATGAGTCTGGGCTTCCTCTTTTCTTTGATTTCCTTAAAGTTAACAATAATATTTTAAAATTTTTGCTGACTTGAAATAATTACTTTTTTATTAACATAAAATATCAATGAACTTGTTTGTTTTGTGTAAGTATAATTAATGTTACCGGTTTATAATAAATTAATGTTATTTTATTACACAAGCATAATTATTATTGTACTGAAATGATTATATAACCTCTCTTCTTTAACATACTTTCACCCACTCGTCTCTCACTTACTCTCATCTCTCACCCGCTCTCCATCAAATAAATCACACTTCACCAAATCCTTCACATCAATTAGATTATTATAAAACCCTTTATTCAACGTCAAACCAGAGCCAAAAACGACATGCTAGAAGGAAAGAAACAAAGATGAAAGAGATTGTTAATTAGATACATGTCGATTTTGCCAACTTATTTAGAGAAAGGTACACCCATCCAAAACAGAGTTTTGCTTTTTTGGTGTCATGGACCGGGGGCGTTTGGAGCAATGGCAATACCATCATCACAAAAAAGGTGTCACTAGAAGCGATAAAAATTTGCCATCTACCTGCAACTCGTCTTTATTATTTTCATGTATTCTTCATGGGCATTCTTTTTGTGCACACCTTGCTGTGACTCACTTAAGATCGCTTTTCTCAATGAAAATATTCAAACTCGTTTATTACTGCGTAATGATTCAAAGCTCTTCTAATATCAGACACGTTACGGAATTTTGAGTTTTCTTTCATCCTTATACTTTTCTTACGATTTGATTTAGTTTCAACTTTATCACTCGATATCTCAACATCATCATCATGACCATTATTATCATCACCTCTAAGATGGCTAAAATAATTTCCATCGCTCTGACACCGGTTTGAATCTCCTTCACTATGTGGTTCTTCAGTAACTACATGTTGATGACTATAACAAAAGATTGTGTGGTGCATTATAACACATAAAAGTATTTTCCATACCTTTGTTGAGTATTGTTTGTGCCAAGATTCTTGTTTGTCGTCACACAAATGGTTATTTCTTTATCTTTCTCGTACATACTTAGCATAAGCATGAACTTCTCATATGAATTTAGCTCTAAAAGATTGCTCTATGGCATACTCGTCAACAAAAAAAGTTGAGAGAACTAGATTGCTACGTGATGAATAAAGCCTTAAGAACTCTTCATTTAATTAGCTTAAGTCGAATGACCATGTGTCCATATAGATACATTTTTGTGAGCCAAAACAATATTTTCTTCTTTTTGAGTTCTTGACCATCTTAAAGAAGCCTTTGTATCTCAATTTTAGCTTGTACTTTGATGATACTTGCCTAAAAGAAAAAAATTAAGTCCAAAAAATGTTACTAGCCAACTAGAGTAGAAAAAATGTTATGAACACACTAGAGACCTAAGAATCTAGCTCTATGAAAATCACGTAAACGTACTCAATTGTTGGCATATCATGTAATAACAATCAAGTTTCATTAACGTTTAAATTTAGTCACTCATACTTTATTTTTAACATAAAAACCATCTAAGTTCCAATATTATTCCATTGTTGTAAACTCGTGAAATTATGCAAAAGTATTATGTTTAGGTATTGAAACCCATACGTTACTTGGTTGTACCCTTAGTAATCAACACTCACCTCGTAACAATAACTACCCTAACTAACTTTTGCAATTTGGCAAAAAAAGTAAGTCACTAAATAGCAACAAAGTATCAAAAGTGTTCCATTAAGGTCACTCAAATTCAAAAATATCACAACTAATAATGAAATATTACTCAAATTTTGAGTGATTTTTTATAATAAAAAAGAAGAAGATTGAGTGACTATATTGGAACAAAACTTAAACTTGGTTACTATATGATGAATTTGACTCAAGAAAGTAATGTTCAGGCATGTGTAGTAGTCATTCCAATCATTGCTCATACCAAAAGATGATTTTTCATGCATAAATGTTTTGTCTAAACATATGCCAAATAACATTTGTGAGAAATGTATCGTATACATTTAGACATATGAATTAATCACTATCATCACTCCTGAAAATACTTAATAGCATACATTTTTAACCTTACAAAAAACCCCAATGCACGCATCGGGTAATTGCACGACTAGTTATATCATAAACAAATGGCCTTGACCATAATGTATAAATTAAACGTAACTGTATAAAAATCATAAACTAAAAGCAGTAATGCCTATGTCGATATTTAATTTACATTGAGATTGTACTTTGAAAACACACATATAGAAGAACTAAACTTCTAAACACACAGTGATTCCAAAGTGCAAGAAACCATAGTGAACTAATCCAGATGACTTTTGAATCATACACGTCACTAATGCCTACGTCAATATTTGTATATTGTGAACTTTAACTCGTTGAACTTAAGTAAAATATATTTTCCTGTCAAATTTGTAAAGAAAAAAAACTGACCAAAAATAGTGTTCGTAGAATTCATCTGGTAGTTGACTCTTGGCAGCATCACCAATGAGACAATCTGCACGCGTAAAAGCAACACAAGAGGGTGTTGTTCTATTGCTTTGATCAATAATGCAATTGGTTAATATGTGTGTATTCTTAAAGCTATTCCTTAATCAATAATGCAATTTGAGAACCTCATTGTGATTTTCATCTTTTAAATGAAGGCGGTACTTGTTTATCGCATCTGTTAGAATGCGAAATCTTATTTAACTTGTAAGGGAGTGTTTGGAATTGCTTATTATAAGTATTCATTTCATGGGCCCCAAAAAAGCGTGTGGATAAGCAGTCCTAAACACCCTTAAATTGGTTAACTGATGCAAGATAGAGTACTACCCCCGTAAAAATGTGAATCGTTGGTTTAGAACACAATAATTATCCAATTGCAACACACAAACTGGCGAAAAACGCTATAACAAAAACCAATTAGTTTCAGACATTGAAAACGGCGAAATCTCATACAAATTACAAAAGATATCACAAAGTTGAGGTTCTTATAACAAAAGTATCAGCAAAGTCCGAGCAACACAAAAAATACTTGGCTCGCTTTATAGAAGACTAAGTAGCCGCCAACAAATTCATGTAAAATCTCAAAAGTAGACAATTTCATGTAAAAGGGGATATATTATATGGAGTTGAATCTATCTGTGTAAGCATTATATTGCGTATAATCAACACTTAAGACAAACAGACTAACTTCTATGGTAGCAGTCGATAAAAAAAATCCCACAACCTTGAAATGTAGCAGACCCAGGGGTTGCTGATGCTAACTATATACTTTTTTAATATATGATGAATACGCTTTGTGCAATTTAGTGTAGTAACTTTTGAGTGGATTAATACCTTGCACGCAGTGTGACATCCAAAACTTGTTGGAACTTCTTTGCACTTCAAGTCACTATCAATGGTCTTGGGCATCCAATAATCCGAGTTTTCAAGTCACTGGCCATAAAAAATAAATATAAAAATGAATAAAAATCCATATGAACGATTATCTATTTGTTGACAAACATTGAAACATGTAGAACTTCGATTTAATACAGACATAATATAACATACTTAATGTTTTTTGCTAGCAGGCATGCATTGTATTTGAGTAATCCCCACCAATGACCACAAGTCCATCCAAATTTAAGCTTTTTACCAGTTTCCCTAGCTTCTTTAAACTGCAAGAATAATACATTATTTAACAAACTTAAAGCTTTAATAAAGGCATTGCATAAAGTTAAAAACCTGCATTGCAAATTATTATATCGAATTGTTAAGTCTTTCTTTGCCAACTTTGACTTTAAATATTTTTGTTTGTGTTATTATAACACTTGATGAAAAATATACCAATGGAAACACGTTTAAAAGTCAATCTATTCATATATTTTGCCCTAAAAGCAAAAAGTTTATGGAGGGAGTATTACCACAAACAATTTGAATAAAAATCTGAGTTAACGTATGTTTTTTATTAGTCACCAAATCACGAAAAAGAATGTAACAGTTGAAACATCACCTGATTTCTGTGACGATAGAAAATTTCATTGGTCAACTTAACATACTTACCATTCGTAACTCCAGCAGGGCCACCTCTAAACGTAGAAGACTAATAATACATGGTGTTGTCTTTGGTCCTTTTCTGCAAGTCGTTTGTATTCCAGCCAAAGAACAAAATAAAAGTAGAAGACTAATAAAAAAGGTATCGATCTTAAAAACAAATTACACCTCAGATAGAAATATTGAATTCGACCAGAACTGAGAAAATGCATGTTTTGACCCATAACTTTGAGACGACATAGCAAGATTGTAGGGAATTATATTTTGTAAAACAGATTTAAGATTGTTTAAGTCTGTTTAGTATTAACTCTGTTAATATAATAGTTAAGTCGGGTAAGACAAAATTAAGTCTGTTAGTGTTAAGTCTGTTAGTTAAGTCTGCCAGTACTAATGTGGTTAAGTCTGGCAGAACAAAGTGTTGATAGTTAAGTCTGTTTATGATAAAAACAGAATAGTTTGTTATAGTTATATTAGGAATGGATATGTACGCGTAGAAATATCTTTACCATTCTACAAATCTTGTAGTCAATTAGGGTTTCCTTGGTGTATAAAAGGATTCCTATTGTATTAGGTTAAAGGCACGAGTTGTAAGCCTTAGCCATTGTTAAAAGCAATTAATAGAAAGTACGAAGTTAGTTTATTATTGTGTTCTTCATACTTATTGTATTAAGTTTCCGCATTAGCACATTAAGGTCTTGTTAAGAGTTCTTCACATAATGAATTTGGATTTATTCAAGTTTACTATAAGCAATACAAAGGCTACTTAGATGCATAACTTTTGGACCTACAAAGTCCAACCAACCTGAAACCAAATAACATAAATCACTAACTATGCACCACTAATGTTGCCTATAGGCATAGCGAGCTAACTACAGTGTGTAACTCTTCAAACTGTTCAATCTACTCGTAGTTACAAAACAATTATAAAAATATATTTAATGGTAACCATATATATAACATAGGTCAAAACCTGGAACTTCCATAACCTTAGAATCCGAATCCAAAAACCTGCACAAATTAAGTATTTCTGAAACCATAAATACAGAAAAAATATATATATATTAAAGCTACAAAAATCAGAAACAAAATGTATCATTACTTGTTACGGATATGTAGATGGAACCAAGTGATTGTATATATGAAATCCATCAATTTGATGATTTGTGGTTATTAAGATGACAAAGTGGAGATGAAGAAGATAACACTGTCATATCATGAATCCACCTTCCGATCTTTAAATTTGCATGCAAAATTTCCTTGTAACAACATTAGAGGCATGTTGAAGTTTGTCGTAGGCAGAGAGGCAAACTTAAACAATGAGGGCGTATTACCAAAATAGTTTAGTGGAAAGAGCATCGACACTTTTTTATCATTTGTTGCTGTTTTCCTAGGAAGTGGAGCGAACCCACCAAAGAACTCTCCAGTTTCAGCATCGAACATCAACTTTCCATCCTCTATTTATGAAAATAAAAAAAGACTTCACTTTTGAAGATAATTCATATTTAAAGTACCAATATAATAAATAAAATGGCGGGTCAGGTATCGGGTTGAAAACTTAAAATGGGTACTCTTGCAGAGGTTGAGATAACTACAAAGCTGAGTCCACAATCTTATATTTTTTAATAAAATTAGTGTGTGTCTAATACGATTGCAACAATGAAGCACTCAGAACAAAAACGTGCCTCTTTTGCATGAACTAAATGTTTTCCTAGGCAAGTAAACATACAAATTTTAGCAGAGATAAACCATCTAACTATTTATTTTTCATAATATAAAGGTCTTCAAGAAAACTACCCACCGGTGGAGTATGATGTTTATCGCATCGTTAGATATAAACGCGTGATTAACTGATACTAAAATTCCTGAGCATCCAACTTGAACTTTTACATAATGTAGAGCATATAAGGTTGCAACTAAAACAACCAAACTTGCATGTATCCTTTAAAATAAGTAACGTCTAATGATAACTAATGTGTCGTTGATCCAAAAGTTACAGTACATTTATGGGACCAAAATTGCAATTAAACCTACTATAGATATACCTGGAGTCTGGCCTAACTAGTGGATAGCACATGCAACAGCACCCTATGAAAATCGTTGCAACTATTAATGCCATGAAATTATTTCACATTTTGCAATTATTTATTTTAAACGAAATACGATGTTCATATAGGAGAGAATTTCACTTGTAATGAGCCATGTCAAGATATATGTGTTCTATACAAAGATATCATATAGGTCGTAGTCACACACACATGCCACATCTCGTTATACCAGCTAGGGGGTATTTGGCATTATGTATTGAGAGTGATCCTATGATTGTTGTGTTTTTAATTCAGTGTCCGGTGTTTGGTTATAGCGAAACCAATTTGTCAATTGTGATTACGGGATCATTTAGTGGTCATTAAATGTCAATTCTAACTAAATAGAATTTGCCAAAAAACATAAACAACATCCAAACACTATCTACCGGTTTCTGATTATTCCAAATCACCTAATCAAGGGGGTTTCGGGGCAACAATTAAAGAATTGTAGAATCTCATAAACCTAATGTCAAAATCAAGAATCAATCATTAGTTCAATATCAAATGAATCATAACTCACTGATGACGTATAGTCTATATCCGGGTCATGGACCCGACTAAAGTCCAATACTAACTTGGCCCGGTACGAATTGGGCTAAGCCGATTAGACGTTTGGGCTCATGAAGGCCCAAACCCGAATCTATTGATGGAATAGATATCCGATATCTTCTAAATAGGAAGATAATCATTCCCAACCGACTAAGGCGGGATACGCCGAAGGTTGAGGAACACGGAACCAACAAGGATTCCGTGCGTATATAAAGGGAATCACATCCCTCGTTTAAGGTATGATCTCAGAACCCTAACACTCCTTAAACCCTAAACCGATTACTTACTCTCACACCGGAGGATAATCGTGGGAGACAATCCCACGGTAAGCCTAACAGTGTTTTCTGTCTCTTAGTGCGCAGGTCTCAAGTAACAATCAGCAATTGGTACAAGAACCGGAGCCCAAACAAGGAACGCCCAGCTTTTGTATCAACAAGTGGCGCCATCCGTGGGACCATTCACTAAGAACCAATACTAGAATGACGAAGCATGGAAATCAGCGATCGCGTCGGACCTTATGGGAAAGAAGCCGCAAAGTGGATCGACCCCTAAACAAACTGCTGGGACAACCGGGCCGCTAAAAACAAGGGATCAGGCCAAGACTCGGTCTTCCCATTGGTGGAACCGCCGGGACAACCCAAGCCACTGCAACCACCGCCAATGAAGTAGATCCACTGCGCACTGTCCTTACCACTCCCTTTCAATCAGTGCTAGAAACTGACTTGACAAAGGCACCAGAGGCACTAAATCAGAATAAGAGCATAGTAGTAGAAACAAACACACTCGCTCTAGAAGGAGTTGCGCCGCAGCTGGCGCCAGAAGATTTCGTATCCCAAAATTACGAAGCCTTAGCTACCCTCATGCAAGAGGAAGAAAAGAAGAGATCGGGTCGGAACTTGCAAACCCGACTAAATTTTGATTCTGAACACGATACTCCCCCACTGCGCCATCAGAAAGAGAAGCGCGGAAGAAACGAACGCCGACCCCTGGTATTTAACAGGATCGGAAGGAGAATCGAGGACGAGGAGACATCTCACTCTCATCACTTGAGCGATAGTGATGAAAATGAATGGCGGACCAGTGTCTATGATAGACTGGGTAGCCGCAAAGTGCATGACAGACTTGGGCGGAGATACTCCCCAAGTGAAAGCCCTTCCAGTCCAGACTCTGGGGATAGCCGGCGCAAGCGCCGAAGGAAGGAAAACTCGTCCTCCGATAACTCCTCGGACAACGAGGATAGTGATACAGGACATTGGAAGTCCAGAAGCAGACACAATGACCAAGAGGAGGACATGTCTCTCCCATGGCGCCGTCAGAAAGTGGACGCATTCACTAGACGCATTAGCGATTTCTCAGAAAACAAGAAGAGGCGCATGCCCGCTAATGTCAAAACCTATGACGGAACAGGTGATCCAGACGATCACCTAAAAATCTTTGAATCAGCCGCAACTATTGAGAATTGGCCACAACCAGTGTGGTGCCACATGTTTAATTCCACACTAGTGGGAAGCGCGCGGAACTGGTTCAACAAGCTCCCACGACGGAGTATAAATGGTTTTGAAGAATTAAGAAAGGCGTTCCGCCTAAATTTTACTCAGCGGAAAAAGTGCGCTAAGAACCCTGTCGAACTTGCCAGGGTAAAGCAGCGCCAAGGAGAAACTACGAGCGCATTCATGGAGCGCTTTAAAGATGAATGCATGCAAGTTAAAGCATGCCCGGAAGTGCTAAAAATCTCCGGTTTTATGAATGGAATTAATAACCCAGAACTCATCAAGAGGTTGAATGACAAAATTCCTGAAACTTTTGATGAACTCATGAAACGCTCTAGGTCCTTTGTCCAGGGAGAAGCCGCCGCGGCGGATAGCAAAAGAAACTCCTCAAACTATCGGTCGCAGGAACAACCTGGGAGACAACCCAATGAACGGAGTAGCAACCGTAATAGAAGCTATCGCAGTCAGGGGAGCGGGAGGGATAACGACAGATACACCCCGCTGACAAAAACCCCAAAGGAAATACTCGCAACAGAAGGGGCGAACTTCCCAAGACCACCACAAATGCGCACCCCAGAGGATCGGCGCACTGGGAATGGATATTGTGACTACCACGCACAGAAGGGCCACACCACTAACGAATGTGTCCAACTACGCCAACTCATTGACAAAATGGTCAAAGAAGGCAGATTGGACCATTTGGTCAAGAATATCAAAGAAGGAAAGGACAAACAGAAGAGTGGCAATAAGAAAGAGACACCTAAGGACAAGGCTGACACCATTTACATGATACAATCATGGCAGCGGATCACAAGGCAGAAGGTCAGCCAGGATTTCTCCCGTGGAAAGGAGATCTCTTTCCCCACCTTAACGGCGGACAACGCAGTGGTGGAACCACTCACTATAGAAATAAGCGCGGGGGGTCACGACATCCACCGCATGTACGTTGATGGTGGAGCTTCTGCGGACATCATGTATGAGCATTGTTTCAAACGACTGCGCCTTGAAATACGCAGTCAGTTAAGCCCGGTCAGAACAGCGTTGACTGGTTTTACAGGTGAGAAGATATGGCCTATGGGGCAAATACGATTACTTGTCAGCATTGGAAACGAAGAACACTCCGCAACGGCCTGGATGGAATTCATGGTGATTAAATCTCCTTCGCCATACAATGGCATTATTGGGAGACCTGGAATATCGCTATGCGAGCACTTTGCCATCAACAGCGCATGGGATGCTTAAATTCCCAGTGGAAGGTGGTAGTGTTACTCTTTACAACGCATCTGCCCCACATAGAGAATGCAACACGATTGCATGCGAAACGGTACCAACCCCAAAGACAGCAGACAACCAGATTCCAAATCGAAAGTAGCAATTCACCCCGAATACCTGGAACAGGAAATATCCATCGGAGGTTCATTGTCGGACAACGGCAAAGCAACTGTATGTGCACTCCTGCAAAAGAATTTGGATATTTTTGCATGGGAGCCTAACACATGACAGGAGTACCGCACTCTGTCACGGAGCATAAACTGAGAATCCGACAAGGATACTCACCCATACGCCAGAAGAAGCGCGGCCAAGCTCCAGAGCGCGCGCAGGCAATCTTGGCAGAGGTACACAAACTGGTAGAGGCAGGAATCATGCGGGAAGTCTACTACCATGACTGGCTTTCCAACCCAGTCATGGTAAAGAAGAGTGACGGCAGCTGGCGAATGTGCGTAGACTTCACCGACCTTAACAAAGCGTGCCCACAAGACTGCTATCCTTTACCAGAGATAGACTGGAAAATAGAGTCTCTGTGCGGATATCCATTAAAATGCTTCCTCGACGCGTACAAGGGATATCATCTAATCCAAATGGCTAGAGAGGATGAGGAAAAAATGGCCTTTCACACAAGCCAAGGCGTCTACTGCTACACAAAAATGCCATTTGGCTTGAAAAATGCATGCGCCACCTATCAGAGGTTAGTAGATAATGCTTTCGAAAAACAGGTGGGCCGCAACCTAGAGGTTTATGTTGATGACCTGGTCATAAAAAGCCATACTGAAGATGAGCTAGTGCGTGACATTGAGGAAACATTCAAAACTCTGCGAGAGATTAATATGAAGCTAAACCCCAAGAAGTGTACCTTCGGCGCTACTGAAGGTATGTTCCTTGGATACCTGATAGAACCCGACGGTATAAAACCATGTCCAGAAAAGACAAAAGCGGTCATCGAACTCCCTTCACCGCGCACGTTGAAGGAAGTCCAATCTCTCAACGGAAAGTTGGCCGGCTTAAATAGGTTCTTATCCAAATCAGCAGAAAAATCACTACCTCTTTTCAAAACACTCAAGAAGTGTATAAAGAAGGGTGATTTCAGATGGACTACGGAGGCAGAAGAGGCCTTCACTCAGCTTAAACAACATCTGGCAACGCTCCCAACACTTGTCGCACCCCAACCAGGGGAAGAGCTGATCATGTATTTGTCTGCAACTGAAGGCGCAGTCAGTGCAGTGCTACTAACAGATAGGGACTCAGTACAAACCCCTATCTACTTCGTAAGCAAGGCACTCAAGAAGACGGAGATGAACTATAGCGCCATGGAAAAATTAGTTATGGCGTTGGTATTTGCTGCTAAACGTCTGCGCAGGTACTTCCAAGCACACCCAATAGCAGTAATCACGGACCAACCAATTAAGCAGATCATCTCCAAACCTGACGCATCAGGCAGACTGCAGAAGTGGAGTGTATTGCTAGGTGAGCACAACATCTCGTACAGACCACGTACCGCAATCAAAGGACAGATTCTGGCAGACTTCATCATTGAAAAGCCAGACACCGACGAGGTACCCACACCAAGTAAGCCCGAACTGCAAGATCCATGGATCTTGTTTACGGACGGATCCTCATGCATTGATGGCTCCGGAGCAGGCCTCATTCTCACAAATCCAGAGGGAATGGAATTCACTTACGCACTGCGCTTTGAATTCACAGCGACAAACAATGAGGCAGAGTACGAAGCCCTACTCGCTGGACTACGCATTGCAGCTCGAATGGGTGTACGGAACCTAGAGGCAAATGTGGATTCCCGACTAGTGGCCAACCACGTGTTGGGTGAATATGTGGCCAAAGAAGATAATATGATCCAGTACCTCGACAAAACCAAGACACTGATAAAAAGCTTTGACAGGTTCACTATCAAGCAAGTTCCTAGAGGGGAAAACCGCAAGGCGGATGCACTAAGCAAGATTGCCTCGACAAGCTTTGCACACCTATCAAAGCAAGTGCTGGTGGAAACACTGAAATGCAAGTCAATTTTGGAGATGGAAATCTCCACGATAGTAGAGGAGGAAGGTCCTACATGGATGACACCGATAACAGATTTCCTATGCAAGGGAACGTTACCCCAAGAGCATAAGGAAGCTCGCAGGATAAGGCGCACAGCGCAAAGATTCGAGTTGCGCGACAACATATTGTACCGACGCTCCTTCCTGCAACCATGGCTCCGTTGCGTTGGCCCCTTACAAGCAAATTACGTACTGCGAGAAATCCGTGAAGGTTCATGCAAGTATGCACTCGTGACCACGGTCCGTTGTGGCACGCGCCATGAGATCGGATACTATCTTGGCCGACTATGCACCGTGACGCGCGGGACTTGATAAGGAAGTGCAACGATTGCCAAGTTCATAGACCCGTCCCGCGCCAACCACAGCACGAGCTAACACCAATAACATCACCATGGCCATTCTACAAGTGAGGTATTGACATCGCAGGCCCTTTTCCTGTCGCATGGGTGGACTAAAATTTCTCATAGTCGCCATAGACTACTTCACTAAGTGGATCGAAGCGAAGGCAGTGGTAACAATCACTGGAAACCAGGTGAAACGCTTCGTATGGGAAAACATTGTATGCCGCTTTGGTCTCCCCGGGGAAATCATCTTGGACAACGGGAAACAATTCTGTGATAACCCTTTCAGGGACTAGTGCGAGAAGCTTAACATTACACAACACTTCGCGTCAGTTAAACATCCACAAACCAACGGTTTAGTGGAACGAGCGAATCGAAGCTTAGGCGAAGGAATTAAGGCACGCCTAGAAAAGCACAAAGGACGATGGGTAGAAGAGCTATCACATGTCCTGTGGGCGCACCGCACCTCCATCAAGACCAGCACAGGCGACACTCCCTTCTCCTTAGTCTATGGGACAGAAGCCGTTATACCAGCTGAGATCGGCATGCCAACTATCCGCACTGCTGAAATCAATGTGGCAACCAATGATGACGAGAGACGTATCGACTTAGATCTGCTAGAAGAAAGGCGCGAACGCGCAGCTATACGGGAAGCAAAATCAAAGTCAAGGATGAAAGGATACTATGATGCTAAAGTGCGCAATGTTTCATTCAGACCAGGTGATTTTGTCTACCGCGCTAATGATGCGAGCCACGCAGCAGACACAGGTAAGCTTGGACCAAAGTGGGAGGGACCCTATGAGGTTACCGAAGCAATAGGAACAGGCGCGTACAAGCTCAGAGGCTTGGATGGTCGTGAACTGCCACGCACATGGAACATCTGCAACCTCAAGAGGTGCTATCTATAGGAATGGCTACGGCCTAGCGCACAGACGCTCTCGCACTTTCAGTGCCCAATAAACATCTATGCATTTACTCTTTCTTTTACTTAGAATAATTGTCTTATTTACTTATTATACAAACTTGCAAGTATCAATAAAACGCCGCGGTTTCTAGCTAACTCCGCGACATATTTGTTATTTCCATAAACCCTATGTCTTAATAACTTTTTATTTCTTGCCCACGATGGCGTGCATGCACCATAATAAACCCATGATGGTAAAAGGATAAGTTAACCTACTAAACAACTTGTTGAATAAGAGGGTTGCAAACCCATCAACATCGGATCACGTATCCTTGTTAAACACCTTATTCTCAAGACGTTGGAATAAGTTTTGTACACATCCTACGACGGATGCGCAACAACGCACACGTGCACGTTTAACAACTGTGGAACCAAAATACTTGATTCCTTAATTCGATATGTACAGTACGTAGCATATCATTAAACATACACGATTATGACAATACTTGGAAGTTATTTTTTAAAGTATCTTAGGATCTTCATACATGATTATGGATTTCCTGTATTCTCGCACTTGCACATACATGTAACAGCGAATACGTCTTTTACGCAAAGACAAACAGATAAGTACGCACATCACGAATTGCAAAATATATTCACAAACACTTAACAAAAGGAGATTTATTTCATAACTATGAGTTATTTCTCAAAGATAGTTACAGCACAAGAGATAATCTAAAAACTATGACTACGCTTCAAGGATGAACTACCCACGCGGCTTGTTGCATTCTCAACCCTATTCAGCTCCTGCAACAACTCCGCATCTCGACGAGCCACAGTGGCAACACTCACGGGGACCCCGTCAGATCGTGGGAGGTGCGCCGCACCAACACCACACATAATAGCCTTACCCTTAATACCTTTCTTCTGAGCAAGCCTCGTCGCATGCGCTTCCAGAACTTGCTTCAAGGGAACCTCCCTCTCTAGGACAAAAGGATTCAAGATATCCCTGGGGCGCGCGAATATAGGAACGTGTAGATGGGATGCATCAGGTTTAAGATAATAATCTGGCTGGGCAAGGGCTTCTCCACCGCGATGACGTGCTAGAGTCAGACCTGCAAAAATAACATCTATCGGATAGTCCTGATCACGCTCCAGTTTAGCAATCATGGGGAGTTCCAAATCCCTCATCTTCTTCATGGCAGCGACCAGATTATCATAAGCCTTCGCGTCATAATTAGGTACCTGCTCAACGGGTACCTTTAGAAGCTCAGCCTCATGCAGCTTCTCAATGGCTTCTGCTTTCCCACGCTCCAGCGCGCACTTAACTACATCCCCGAAGGAGTCAACGACCTCTTGCGACTCTAGGGTACTTAATGCAGCAAGACGAAGCCCATGGCTTATGAGCCATCTACGCTCAGCAATGGTCGACAGAAGTTGAGGATATAACTCCTCGTCATACTCCAAACTTAACTTGCGCAACTTCATCTCCTGACTTTCAAGGGCGCTCTTCACAGTAGCGCCAAACTTTTCAAGCTGGGAGGTCATCGCGTCTTTACCATTCTCCAAGTATTTCATGGCCCAATGACAGGAAGACTTATATCCCGCGGCCTCTGCACGCTCTTGATTTATTTGGCACATCAGCGCCATTTTCTCTTCGGCGAGCTTTTTGGCGTATTACGACATAGTCTCTGCTTCACCCCTGGCACTAGCCAATTGCGCCTCCAGCAGCGCAATTTGTTGGTCTTTTTAGACCTTGGCTAGTCTCTCCGAATACTTTGCCTTTAGCCGCGAAGCAAGTAAGACCGATCATCGACCGGTTGCCCCATGGGCGCATCCCCGAGGTCCCAGGCTGCGCTTTGGCTCTTCACCCAGATGATTCAGCACGAATTGGACTTGATTGGGGGGGACTCTGGATTGTTCAAACCTACAAACATTACGAGATATTCACAGTTATTCAGTAATATCATGAGGCATTTCGGTACATAACCTTGTAAGGATACTTACGCAGGAATAGAGGTGTCAGGTGATGGTGGGCGCGACGCAACATCACTAGAGGATGACTCCACACTAAACACAACCGGGCGCTTCTTCCTAGATGTGGTAGCGCCATCGCCACTGCGCTTCCTTTTGCCCTCCAATACTTGATTTTCTTCTTCCTCTTCCACTTCCTCCACATGCTCCGCCGCTACGGGCGCAGGTTGCACTGGAGATGAAGGTATTGTAGAACTGGGCACACTCTGTAAAGGTGTTGCTTGTAGCGCAACGGATGAACTTTCCCCCGCCTCGCCTAGGTCTAACATTAAGGTACGCCCTGCCGCCGCAACAAGCACGGGCTCTTCTCCCTCTTTCAGTGGCCGTGTTCCCACCTTTACTTCGATAGGCTTCGTCAGTTGTACAACGCTGAACAGGTCCATCTCTGCGCAACAACAAAGCAATACAAACAGTTCACGACAAGTACGAAGAACAAACAGTTAAAAACTTACAGTAATGTAACTCAAAACGGTACGAAAGCATGAGCACCCACCCTGATCATCGGCGCCTAAGAAGATAGGAACTTCTTCTGAACTGCCAAAATAGTTGCGACTCAGGCCAATATGCACCAAGAACTCTTCGGGGTAGGAGCTAATAGGGATACGGTTCGCATTTATTGTTTCCGCATCCTCCGCATTATATGATCCAGGGAGGGGGCGCTCATCCTTTGGCAGTGTCCCCTTAGAGTAAAAATCAAAATGAGACGGAAAGCATGCGTCGTCAACCCAGAAAAAGGTTTCTCTCCAATTTCGGCGCGTCTAACTTTTCCGTATAACATTGAGTGACCCGTGGCGCTTGCGAAGGAAACCCACCCGTTTGACCACGTGGTGTGGTAAACGCGCGAACAGGTGAATTGTGGGGTTAATGGCCAATAAGTGGTTGTTCACCTCGAAATTAATTAATTTTGCCGCACCTATACAGTGCAGCTGGGACAAGTGTATGCGGTAATAATTCAATACGTCACTTAAGAATAACGATAGGGGTATGCGCTGATTTGCGAATTCAAAGAATCGCGTGTATACCCCAATCTTCCCATCGGGGAAATCCGCTATCGATGCATTCGCACGGAACTTCGGATGTACTCGCTGGGAATATAATAATCGACGCAAAGCGTTGAAGCTCCTCCTTCGTTATGTCTGACATAAAATCCGATAATTCCTTAACCATGGAATTATTGATAATAAAAAACAAAGGCGCAGCGTAGTTACCTCGGGGATATTTCGGTAGGACGGCTTGGCAGTGTTTGAAGGTAGGATAATGGCGGATAGCGTTTTTTTTTACTGTGTGTAGACACGGTAAAAATGAAGTGAAGGGATTATATAACCTCCCTCCTCCACGCAATGATCGACACGTGGATCCCACCAACTCTAAATATGTGGTTGGGATTGTTTGATGGGACACGGGTGCAGTAACCTCTCCCCCGATTTACGAGGTGCCCGTTTTCTTTATTACGGCTGGATACAATGTATCAAGAGGATATTTCTTTAGCTTCTTTGATATGCTTTGTCTATTTTTCATGGACTACGATAATTAGTCTAGCATCCGTAGTTACGCACTGCGCATACTAGACTGGGGGGACATGATGACGTATAGTCTATATCCGGGTCATGGACCCGACTAAAGTCCAATACTAACTTGGCCCGGTACGAACTGGGCTAAGCCGATTAGACGTTTGGGCTCATGAAGGCCCAAACCCGAATCTATTGATGGAATAGATATCCGATATCTTCTAAATAGGAAGATAATCATTCCCAACCGACTAAGGCGGGATACGCCGAAGGTTGAGGAACACGGAACCAACAAGGATTCCGTGCGTATATAAAGGGAATCACATCCCTCGTTTAAGGTATGATCTCAGAACCCTAACACTCCTTAAACCCTAAACCGATTACTTACTCTCACGCCGGAGGATAATCGTGGGAGACAATCCCACGGTAAGTCTAACGGTGTTTTCTGTCTCTTAGTGCGCAGGTCTCAAGTAACAATCAGCAATTGGTACAAGAACCGGAGCCCAAACAAGGAACGCCCAGCTTTTGTATCAACACTCACAGATTAGAAACAAAAATCATACCTTGGATTGATCACCTTTTACTTTTTAACAATAACTAACAATATTTTGATTATAATACATGAATTTGGTTCTTAAATCGTTTGAACTTAGGGTTTTATAAAGTTGAATTGATATGCAAATACATATAGATAATAAATTGGTGATTCAAATCAAAAATTAAGATAAAATGGGGTTAAGAGTTACCTCGTTTTGATAGCGATGATGAGGAGATTATAATGGTGGAAATGCGAACTGATGGTCGTGTTGTTGTGGTTGGGTGGTGGTGTGGAGGCTGCATTGATAAGAATTAAAAAACATAATAATTAGCAGTATGCATAGCTACTTTATTTTCCTTTGTTGGTAGTTAGCTTATTTATGTTAGTAATTAGTCTTAGGGTTATGTAGAAGACCCATAAGCCTAGGCCCAAGTCCAATAAGGAAAAGGATGGGAACTAGGAGTGTTGCCCTAGCTTCCCTCCTATAAATACTCTTGTAAACCTTCACTTGAAGGTTGGTTGTTCAATTTATTCTCTCATTCATACCTTACGCCTAACCATTCAATATTTACGTGTGTGTGTGTTTGGATATTGTTCAACCGATCTCTTCTCCATCTTATTTCTACATATTGATGCTTGTGCTACATATATGGGAACCTTACAGTGGTATCAATCACCAAATAGTTGGGTGAACGTATTGTTTTTGAAGTGGGTTTTTGGTCCTACGCGTAAAACATACGGTTCGTTGTTTTAAACTTTGGCACGCTTAAAAACTCATTTTTTTTCACTTTTCAATCCAAGATTCTTGTACTTTCAATGTTTTAAGGTGTTAAAATATCTGTTTTTGGCATAAAGTTTCAAGCTTTATGCGTGGATACTTGTTTTTAAGCTAGTTTTTGTACGAAGGTTTCGTTCTACACGTAACCGTTTTAGACACTTTGGATCATCAAGTTTCACATTTTTGTGTTCTTTTGGTGATATTGAAGTTACTTCATCACAAAAATCTGGTTTAGAAACATATTTACGCAAAAGTCATATTACGAGTAGTTCTACGTGTAACAAAACCCTAAAACTACGCGTAACGTGTCCGTGGTTTGATCTTCAGTTTCGTGGCTTGCTCAGTGAGTTTCTTGCTTGGATAAGCCTGAAAGCACTTCGACTTTGGATATCTTTTGCACTGTGATAGTGTAAAAGATCATTTGGGCAAAACCCTAAAATTACGCATAAGCATAAGCTTACGCGTAGAATTGTTACGCATAAGATTCATCTTACGCCTAAGCTTTGTCTTACGCATAAGGTAATCCTAGGCATAAGTTTTCTACGCCTAACTTTTTGTTTTACGCATAACTTTAGCGTTTTATCCTTACTTACACGTAAGCTAATCCTACGCGTAACTCTTATTGTTACGCGTAACTTTGGTGTTTTTTATGATTAAGTGGTACTTTGCTCTTCTGTGATTTCTACGCCTAAGGATACTTCATCAACAATGGTTCATTCGACTACAAAGATCCATTTAACAACACAAGTTTTCAACATGTCACAACCACCATATTCTAGTTATTTCCCTTACACTTATCAACAACAACAACAACTAAGTCTACAACATCAACAATTTAATCATCAACAACAGATTTATCAACAACAATTTAATCAACAACATACTCCACAACTTGCAGCAACTCCACAACCTCTAATGGTTCAACCACCACCAAGTCTTCAAGTACAACCTTACACAAACTTCTACAATCAATATCCATCCAGGAATACTATGAAGGAACCGGCATGGTTTGGCAAGATGTGTGAAGCTTTAAGTAGCCAACAATCAATTCATGAAGCTGGCTCACTTGATAGACCTCCAATGCTCACTCCAGGGAATTATGATCAATGGGTGATTAGGTTCTTTAGGTTTTGTGATCTAAAGAAGCCTCATGGAAAGTTCTTAAAAAAGGTCATTATGGAAGGTCCATTTCAGATTCCTACTACTGTCACACCCGCAGATCCAGATGCCAATCCACCAAGAGACGCAGTCACCAACATTGCTACTGTTGCAGACCTCACGGGTGATCAACTTCTACACTTTGAAGCCGATGAACTTGCAATGCAATACATCCTTTTAGGACTACCAAATCCAATCCTTCGAAGTGTTGATGCTCAAAAGACTGCAAAAGCGATGTGGGAACATATTCATCTTCTTATGGAAGGCACAACACTCAATCAGGAAGACATGGAATCCAAAATCTACTTGGCTTATGAACACTTCATGATTGAACCAGGAGAGACATTAGAGTCATATCATCATCGCTTTTCAGACATCATTAATGATTTGGACAAACACAATATCATCATGCCACGAATTGCTGTCAACACAAAGTTCCTAAGTAGTCTTGGTCCAGAATGGGAAAAGTATGTCATCTTTCTCCGTCAAGTGAAGAATATGCATCATGCTACCTACGGATTGTTGTACGATTATCTGAAGCCTCATCAAAAAGAAGTTAATAAGGAAAGAATTATCCGTGGCCAAACTATTTCACCTTCACTTCCGGATAATCAACAACTTGCTTTGTGGGCTCAAACAAATATTCCTCCTCAACAAGCTCCTCAACCCACTCCTCAACCAACTGCAACTATCACACCTTATGATCCGTCACAGAAACAACCTCAACAAAATCAATTGGTTCCATACAACAACAACACTGCTCAAGTTCTTTACAGTGAAGCTAACGAGGACTCCGATGCCTTCGATGAATTGCAACAAGGATTTGTTATGATTGCTAAAGCATTTGGCCGTTATACAAACAAATCTAACAATCGCATTCGTTCTTCATCTAATACAAGGAATCAGGCTGTTGTGAACAATGGACGCGTTGAAGTTCAAAACTGTGGTTATGGTCGTCAGATGGGAGGAGGTCAAGGGTTAAATGTTATGGGAAGGAATCACATGGGTGCTCCGCAACAACAAAGGGCTCAAGTGGTTGAACAGGGAAATGCTCAGAATGGGGTTAATGGTCTTCGATGCTATAACTGTAATGAGAAGGGTCATCTGGCTAATGCATGTCCTAAACCGAGGACAAGAGGCAGTGCTTATTTCAAAGAGGCTTTGCTCTTGGCTCTTAAGGATGAAGCTGGTGGAACTCTTACCAACAAGGAACAGTGCTTTATGGCAGATGCGATTCGATGATGATATGGAGGACTTGCAGGCTAATGCAGCAGTGATGTTGATGGCACAAATGCAAGCTCTACACATGACTGACACATGCCCAGTGTATGACACTGACGGCTTGTCTCAGGTACTTGAACAAACAATTATCATTAATGAACTGATATCTCCGCCAACATGCATCGACATAGATCGAGTGTTCAACATGAGCCTTCTACATCTCATTCGATGATCATCAACTATACCCGTAGTTATATTTGATGATCAAGATGACCTTATGGTTACCATTGATGATCAAGTTGACTCCGTGGTTATACTTGAGGATCTAAACAATGACCATGTTGAGACTCACGTTGAACAAAATGATTCTATGTTTGATCCAGAATTTGAGCTCCGAACCTTAGTTAAAGACCAACAATCCCGAGTGGAACATTATCATGATGTCAATTCAAAACTAAAAGCAAAAAATGCACTGTTAACCAGGGATAACTATTGCTTAATTCGACAAATCGAAGTTTTCAAAACTCAAGAAAAACGGGAAAAAGGTTTTGAAGTCGCTTTTGCTAAATCTTATCAAAACGAAAATTCTTTAGAACGACAGATACGTGATCTAGCCGCATCGAAGAATGCTTTGTTGTGTCAAATAGAACAAGTGAAACATGAACATAAACAACAACTTAACGCTCTTACTTTGGAAAATCAAAAAACCAAGGCTGAGTTGTTAACTTGTCAAAAATAGTTCTCTGAATACAAAAAGCATTCAACGAAACGAATAGATGACTATCTTGAAGAAATTGTCGACTTACAAAAAAAAATCAAAGAGTTTAAAACTGTTGTTTATAAACATGGTGAATCAATCACAACGATTCAAAAGTTTTCTTTCAAACCAAATCCAAATGGATATGGACCGAATCTTGCTGATTATAAACTTAAGTTCTCACACAGAGCATTCAAACCAAATCCTGAAGTTTACAGTGCAGAACATAGAATTGATGATTCAATTATGACTGTTGTGGAATATAATCGCATGGAGGAATTAGATGCAGATGACGAGAGTCGGTCCAAAATGGAAAATGTCGTTTATAACAAACCATTTAACTATTCAAAAGCCATAACTTTTGTCACACAACATGATACTTCAAACACACCATTGGTTGTCACACCAGTTTCTGAAGTTACTCCCCAACACAATGGTGCACAAATTAATGGTCCTTTACCTTCACTTAGTGAAGTAAAAACTAAAGTCGAAAGTTGTCGTGTTATCAAATACTTTGACACTTTCTTATCTGACATCAAACTTTTGGAACGTGAGATTGAACTTCATTCTGAAATAAAATTTGAACATTTTCACTCGCCATTGGCACGAGCACAAAGAGACATTTTTCAGAAAACAATTTTACCCCATGTCAAAAATTTGAAAAACTGTGCACTATATTGGGAAAGGGATTTTCACAAGGAACTTGGTCTCATGAAAATAGTTTTTGAGAAAACAGAAACATCGATTTCAAATACTAAACGTAAAAAGCAATTATTGCGAAAAGATGTTGATCGACTCTTGGAAAATGTTATCTGTGCTGATATCAATAATCTTGTGTTATTACAATCTGTTGCATATGCATTTGATCATATCTCTGCTGATTCTGTTGATTCTATTGAAATTGTTGAGAATACTAACAATGTGCTTCAACTTGAGTCTTTAAAAGTTGAAAATGAACGATTGACAAACGAACTTTCCAATGCAAAACGGCATCTTAATTGGTGTCAAAAAGATATTCATGATCAACAACTTGCTTTTCAAAACAAAATCGCCCAGTTGCGTGCAAAATATTCTGATCCTAAAATTGAGCAACTGGATGATCAAAACGTGTCTTTTAAATGTCAAATCTCAAAATATGAACAAGAACTTGCAAAAGTTAAAAAGGAATATGGTGTCATATTTGATTTACTCAAACAGACTCGTGATGAAGCATCAAACGAACTTGATCATTATCTTGCATACATTTAAGAAGTCATGAATTTTTCTGGAAATCTTCGTTCTGAAAATCAAGAGCTGGTGCACACTATTTTTAAGTTAAGGGAAATGTTAGGAATGTATGAACAAGTTCAGCCTAGCATCATTAAGAGAGTTGCACCTGTAAGACTTAGCAATCATGTCCCCAGAATACCTACTGACAAAACACAAGTAATGTGCTTCCCTTTACTGAAACAGGACTAGTTGCCTCTTTTCCAAATGTCCGCACTTCACAGCCTAGGAGCAATACAAGGAAGAATAGGAAGTTGCGACCTAAGAAAAGACAAATAAAGAATGTTGAAGTAGAAGAACACCGTAGGACTTTGAATAAGACTCCAGTTGCACCCACTTTAGATATTGCGTCTGGCAAATGTAATGGAAAAAGTGTTGTAACTAATGTTGAACCTTTATGTACTTTTGATATTCATCGATGCATCTTGTGTTATTTGTCGTAAAAGTATGCGTTCTGATTGTCATGATAAATGTGTTGCTAAGGCTATCTTGTCACGTTTATGGAATCCTAAGATTCGGAATACCTCTAGGCCTACTAATGCTTCTAAGTCTGTGCTTGGTAAACCGCCTTCTTTAGATTCTAAGAAAAGAATTGATGTCCCTGTAGTTCCAGTATCACCTCCAAGGATTGTTGTACCACCTAGCACATTCACTAAGACTAAAGCTAAGACTAGTTGGAGATGGCAGAAATGGATACATAATACACTAGGATTTAAATGGATGCCTAAAATCATTGATGTGTGTATTTCAACTATAACTGCCGAGGAACCCTCTAACACTTCGGGTTCCACATCTACTTCTATTCCATCTGTCGTCTCGTGTCTAATGCGGTGATACTGATCATCCTTTGGATTGTTGATAGCGGATGTTCCCGACACATGACAGGCAACCTTAAACTGTTATCAAACTTTGTTTCAAAGTTCATTGGCACTGTCAGATTCGGGAATGATCACTTCGCAGCTATCATGGGCTACAGAGATTACATTAATGGCAACATCGAAATTAGCAGGGTTTATTATGTGGAAGGCCTCGGTCACAATCTATTCTCAGTTGGTCAATTTTGTGATGGAGACCTGGAAGTAGCTTTCAGGGAGAAAATTTGTTTCATACGTGATCTACAAGGAAATGATCTTATGTCTGGCCAACGTTCATCCAGTCTCTATACTATCTCCATGCAAGACATGATCGCTTCATCTCCCATTTTTTTACTCTCAAATGCTACATCTACAAAATCTTGGCTATGGCACCATCGTCTATCACATCTAAACTTTCAAACCATCACCAATCTTGCACGACACAAACTTGTTGAAGGTCTCCCGCGATTCCGGTATTCTAAAGATCACCTATGCTCAGCTTGTGAACAAGGGAAAAGCACTCGTGCTCATTTTCCTTCAAAGGTGGAACACAGCTCTCAGCATGTGCTTCATCTTCTTCACATGGATTTGTGTGGCCCGATGCGCTTGCAGACGATAAATGGCAAATGCTACATCTTGGTAATTTTTGATGACTACTCAAGATGGACTTGGGTTTATTTTCTTCGAAGTAAAGATCAAGCTCCACAGATGATCATCACCTTTCTCACGAAAATTCAAATTCAGCTCCAGAACACCGTTAGACAAATTCGAACAGACAAAGGAACTGAATTTGTGAATCAAACTCTTCGGGAATATTATGAGAAAGTGGGAATTGAGCATCAAACATCTATTGCCCGCACACCAGAACAAAACGGAGTTGTTGAAAGACGAAACCGTACGTTAGTGGAAGCTGCCAGAACGATGTTAATCAATGCTAAACTTCCAGATTACTTGTGGGCTGAAGCTGTCTCAACTGCATGCTACACTCAAAACCGTTCAATGATCACAAAACGTCACAACAAAACACCATTTGAGCTTCTACAAAACCGTAAACCGAATCTTAAACACTTTCATGTATTAGGATCCCTTTGCTATCCGAATAATGATCGTGATGACTTTGGAAAGCTCAAAGCCAAAGCTGACATTGGAGTATTTATTGGATACTGTGAGAACTCAAAAGGTTACCAGATCTGGAATCGTCGTACAAAGCAGGTTATGGAAACGATTCATGCTAATTTTGATGAGCTTACTGAAATGGCTTTTGAGTATAACAGCTTGGAACCCGGTCACAACCGCTTAAACTTCCCCAAACCCCATCATCAGCTGACACAAGCCCTCAGCTTACTCGTCAACAAATGGAAAGGCTATTTTCTCCTCTGTTCAGTGACGATATTGATGAACGTGCTCCAGGTGTATCTGTTATTTCCGCTGCTCAACCGATCATACTCCTATACCGCTACACCTGCTACAACAACTTCGTTGAAGAAGCACCACCAGTCGACTCTACAACAACAGTTGAAAAAACTGCTTCCAATGACGCAGAACCGGTGATGATGTTCGAATGATGTAACCCCACCTGCAGATTTTGATCCAAATGCGTTCTTTAACCCGTTCGCCAATGAAACTGCTGCACCTGATGTAGCGGAATCATCCACAAGCCATTTGAATCCTCAAAATCTGCACAATGTATATCAACATCAACCTTCCACACATCGTTGGACAAAAGACCATCCCATTGAGAATATTATTGGCAACCGAATCAACCATCGTAACGAGACAACGTCTTCACACAGATGGTGAACATTGCATTTATGCTCTCACGTCGCCAATCTGAGCCTAAAAACATTAAAGACGCAATGACAAAGGACAAGCTGGATTGAATCCATGCAGGAAGAACTCAACCAATTCAAACGTCTTGAAGTACGGGAACTGGTTGAAAGGCCAACAGGGGTCTTCGTCATTGGTCTAAAATGGATTTGGAAAAACAAATTGGATGCTGAAGGAACCATAATTAGAAACAAGTCACGTCTGGTGGCTAAGGGTTATAGACAGGAAGTGGGTATTGAATTTGAAGAATCATTTGCTCCGGTTGCTCGTCTTGAGGCTGTTCGGATCTTTCTGGCATTTGCGGCTCACATGAACATCACGGTCTTTCAAATGGATGTCAAAACTGCATTTCTCAATGGACAACTGAAGGAAACGGTTTATGTTAGCCAGCCAGAAGGATTCGTTGATCCAGAGTTCCCTAATCATGTCTACAAACTGAAGAAAGCTCTCTACGGTCTCAAACAAGCCCCTCGGGCGTGGTACGGTAAGTTATCATCCTTCCTTATTGCCAATAAGTTCACCAAAGGTTCGGTCGACCCTACACTCTTTATACAATATCACGGGGCTCACATCTTAATCGTTCAAATTTATGTGGATGACATCATTTTTGGGTCAACACATTTAAAATACTCAAATGCTTTTGCAAAACTTATGACAAAACATTTTGAAATGTCAATGATGGGTGAACTCACATTCTTCCGTGGAATGCAAGTTCATCAATCACCCGTGGTATTTTCTTGAGTCAGTCCAAATATGCCCTTGAATTGTTACACAAATTTGGAATGCAAAACTGTGACACCTATGCCACACCAATGGCTCATACCAAGAAGCTAGACTGATTTACATGGGAAATTGGTGGACCATACCAAATACCGTAGTATCATTGGGTCTCTCATGTATCTAACAGCTAGCAGGCCTGATATTGTGTTTGTCGTATATCTTTGCTCCCGTTATCAGTCGAGACCAACTGAAACCCACCTCTCAGAGGCTAAAAGAATCCTCTGATACATCAAGGGAACCATTAATTTGGGAATCTGGTATCCGAAGGATTCTGGTTTTAAACTAATCGCCTTTTCAGACGCTGATCATGCAGGATGCTTTGATTCTCGTAAAAGTACTTCAGAGCTTTACAATTTCTTGGTGATAAACTGGTGTCATGGCAATCAAAGAAGTAGGATTGTACATCACGTCCTCAACGAAGCGAATATGTAGCCATGTCGGCGTGTTGTGCTCAAGTCATTTGGATGAGAACACAACTCAAAGACTATGGTTACGTATTTGACAGAATCCCGATGTACTGCGACAATCGGAGTGCTATTGCGATCTCGTGCAATTCAGTTCAACATTCAAAATCAAAGCACATCGATCTTCGATATCATTTCATCAAGGACCACGTGGAACAGGGTACTGTTGAATTATATTTTGTGGGTACAGAATACCAATTGGCAGATCTTCTCACCAAAGCCTTAGCTCCTGCTAGGTTTAATGAGTTGGTCCACCGGATTGGTATGCGGTGTTTGACTCAAGAGGAACTGGATGAACTCTTAAAACATTCTTAAAAACCAGTCAAACACCAAAACCTCTTTTGTAAATATTTTTCAAAAACAAAATACAAAAATTTAAAATCAGATAAAACAACAAAAATATTCTTCTATCTATTTTTCTCTTAACATGGCAAGTACATTTCTTCCGTCAACACTCTAATCTTTCAAAATTCAGTATTTGTTTCCGATCAAGTGTTGAGGGGGAGAAAATTTAATACTTAACTGTTTCAAAATAACCGTGTACTTGCATGTTACCTTATCCAGGTTGTTTCTTTAATAATGGTGGTCACATTTCTGGTTTCTGACACTCCTCGGACTAAAATTTTTAAACTTTCATTATTTCTTAAGTCAAGGGGGAGTGTCGTCAAAGTTATTTCCAAATAATCTTCGTTTGGTAACCATAATGGAAGTTAAAAGGCCTTGGATGAAAATGGAAAAGGTGGAGGGACTAAAACTGCCAAAAGCTTAAAGTTATTTTAAATAAAACTCCTCCACCTAACTTTCACTTCTCATTTATTACACACAACTAACTAATCCTACGCCTAAAATTGAACCGGCTAATCCGAAGTTTCGATCATCAATCTGTAAGTGTTTCTGTGTTTATAACAAGTTTTTAAACAATGGTTTTGAATTTTTCATAAATCCAACGGTTAAATCTTGAGATATTGTAATTTTTGTGGTCTACGCGTAAGTGTAAGAACACATAATCGTGTTTGAGTTTATATGGTTAAAATGGTTAGGTCAAAACGTGTATTTAATCAATATGAGTCCATTTTTATCATCAATACTCGCCCAGAAATACGAATTGAATGTTTCTTGAAATTAGGGTTTATGCGTGGGTTTGGGTGTTTTCAAATGAGAGTGTTTCTGGTTAAAAAGATTGTTGTATGAAGTTGTTTTGATGATGAATTGAACTTATCCATAGCTAGAACTTGCCCAGAAACACCAAATATGACAGAATTAGAAATTAGGGTTTAATGTTCTTGAGATTTGGGTATTTTTGATTCACTGCGAATTTAGTGTTAAAACTTGGTCATTACACTCACATAACATCTTAGACTTACCAGAAAAAGTTTGGTGCAATTTCCATGGCTAGATTTCTTACGCGTAATTCTTGAAACTAGGGTTTAAGTTCTACGCATAAGGTTTTTACGCGTAAACTGTTTGATAAGCACTCATGCCATGATCTGTTATAGAATGAATGTAGGTGTTAATATTGATGCTATGATGATTTTATTTCAGGTTTGCAACACGTAATATTCAGAATCAAGGTTGTTATACATCTACGCATAAGGATCACCTTACGCGTAGCATGTTATGCGTAAGAGAAATCTTACGCGTAGCGTTTACGCGTAAGGTTCTACATATGGGACTACGCGTATCCTGTGAAGGATATGCGTAAACAGTGACATCTACGCATAAGGTCTACTCTTACGAGTAAGCCTTACGCGTAAGGTTTATATACGTTTACGCGTAAGCTCTACGCATAAGGACCCCTTTTTCCTACGCGTAATATTTCTTACGCGTAAGACAAGGTCCTACGCATAAGTTTGCGCCTTTACACGTATAACTCCTGTTTACGCATAAGCTACCATTCCTACGCCTAAGTCTTGATTAAACCTTCATCATGAATTGTTACGCGTGCAAACTTGTAAATAAACTAATCATAACGTCACGAAACCAATAATGTCACTAATAAGCTTAAAACGTTTAATATGTTGTGAAAAATATGTGATAACATAAACTTTAAAACCTAAAGTTAACTAACTCACAAAACTTATCACGACGTCATTGGACTTTTGAACAAACAAGTGACTGTGGACTCGTAACAATCATTGACATATCTCATTCAATAAGTAGACAATAAAACCTTCTGTTGACTAACATTTTGTCTTTCAATATGTTGGTTCTGTTGGCTAAATATATTTCAGATCACGACATGGACGCTCAAATGAATGTGGATGCACCAAATATTCTCACCATTGCTGATATTTTCCCCCATGGCTATCCGATGAAAATTGGAAAGAACAACCTCATAGTTGACTTTGATACTCTCGCCTGCTCGGAATCTTCTTGTCTCATTGCTGTTGACATTCTGAAGAGCCATCCTTATCAGAACATGCTCACCAATTCTACTACTGTTCCAGAGATCTACATTCATCAGTTCTGGAACACAATGCAAAAGATCAAAGGACAGAATGCTATGACTGTGACTCTCAACCACAAACAAGTCACTATCACGCCTGCAGATTTAAGAGCTGTCCTTCTCATTCCTGACATCATACCAACTGAATACTCTGCTGCACCAACTGAAGAGACTGTTCTACAATTCTTGATTGATATTGGGTACGACGAAGCTTCATGAGTAATCAATAAGCATTCACACGTGGATCTAAAGAACATTCCTCAGCCTTGGAGAACCCTTTATATCATCATCACAAAATCCGTTTCTGGTCGTGATAGCGGCTATGAGCATCCCAAGCTCGTGGAACTGCAAATCTTTTGGGCTCTGATCAACATGTAACACATCGAAATTGAAGCTCTGATATGGGATGACATGATGACATTCCTCAAAAAGATTGGATCAAAGATTCCTTATATCAGATATACAAAACTGTTGATCCAAAGAGCACTTGGATATAACCCTGATATCCCCAAGAGAATCAATGATCCCGATAATCTCGACATGTTGTCTGAACCCACTCTAACAGTCAAATTTAAGGAGTCAACTACCAAGAAACAAGGTGCTGTATTGCCAGACCACCTTCTCTCAGATGAACTCAAAAGGCTCAACTCTTACAAAAGGTATTTGAAAGCTGTGCAAGAGAAAAAAATTGGTTTTCTAGATGAAAAATCTTCTGGTACACCTACCAGGAAAACCAGACGAGGGAGTGCAGGCAGTGCCGCAAGCACTGAGAGTCAACGAAAGTTCCCGAAGAGGAAACCTCCAAGCAAAAGGAGAGTTCCTTCTCAAGAAGCTGTTCCTATTCCTATTCCCAAGCATGAACCGCAAAGAAAGCTAACGGACGAGGACTCTAAGGGTACTAAATCAGATGAAGAGATTACCTACTCTGAAACTGCAAAGGATGACACTCCATCAGTACCGAAACCTCCCAGTCCACTAGCAGATAAAGGAAAAGGAAAGACTCCAGTAGTTGAACAAGAAGAAGAAGAATAAGATGAAGAGCCTCTGGACACTGAGTACATAAAGAATTTCAAATTCATTAGACATCAACACGTTGCAAAATAATTTTCTAAGGATCAAATGGGTGGCCCCGGAGGATCAAGTGGTGGAGTTCAACCTACACCAGGTCCTGATGCGGTTAATCAACCTGATAAGGGATCTGGTGCCACCACTCATAAGAAACAACAACAGCACGTGGAAGATACTATTAAGTTTGACATTGATGAACCAGAAAAAGAAAAGTCTGAGAAGGAAAAGGCTGACGAAAAAGCTGCAGCTCAAGCTAAAGCAGATGAAGATGCTCGAATTCAGGCTGAAGAGCAAGCTAAATCCGATAAAGATGACGAGATGGACTACGATGATCTTCTTCTCAACAGTCCAACCCGCTCTAAGGAAGAAAATGCTAAGCCTCCTAAAGACCCTGAGTCACCTCACATCTCCTCTTCATCAGACTCGTCCTCTCACTCTTCACCACCACTATAAAAAAGAATAACAAAATCCACATCCAAATCAGTGAAGAAGCCAACAGCGTCTTGGATCTCTCAAGCAAAGACCAAAATCGTTAAAGCTGTCAAGCAGGTCAGAGAGAAAGATATTACAAAGAAGAAGTTAGATTTTCTTGATGACCAGATACAGTATCTTCATGATGAGAAAGACAAGATGCAAGTTGAAAGGGAGTATGTCCAGAAGCTCATGAAAGATGATATTCAAGGGAAAATGGACGAGATGATCAAGGGATACACTCACAAGTTCCTTCTTGATGTCGTTCCTAAACTGACAAAGGAGATGTACACCAGACAACTTTATCCGAATCTATTGCATTTGGCCAAGCAAACTATGAAATCAACTCCAATGCATGTAAACATCAATCTAGTTGATCCCATAATCTTCTCAGATGCTGAATTGGTGAACCGGCTGGTAGCTCAAATGTCGAAACGCTCTGCAACGTTTGCCTCCTACGAAGGTAAATTGTTTGAAGCATTGCTGGAATACCAACTCAAGTCAACATGTAAAGAAGAAGCTGAAAGGCCTAAACGTCCAAGAGACGACAAAGATAAAGATAAGGATAAGGATAACGAGCCCAAACGCCCAAAGAAGTCTGGTGAATCATCCTCAATGCAGCCTCCACCCCAACGGACTCCAGCTCAACAAAGATCTCCTCCTCGCTCTTCTACCGAAAAACCTCAGGATTCTGAGTTACCACCCCAGACTCAGAAAACCGGTGATCACTTTGAGTATATGGGTGGTGACGATGAGGAAGTCTCTGAGCCCCAACAACAACCCATCTCTCCTGACACAGCCAAGAAACCAGAATCCTCCTCTAGGCCAAAGAAAAAGAAGAAGAAGGCGCCTATGACTGACGTCTTATCATGGCTGGACGAAGCTTGTTGATTCTACACCCTACCCACCTGAAGGTCAAGATGCGGTAGAAGGTCGTACATTGGAGCATACTAAGTTCTTGCAAGAAAAATTCCGTGTGAAAAAGATGACGAAATCCGAGTTGAAGCGAATCAAGAATGAAGCATTTCAACTGCTCAAAGATAGATCGGAAAGTGCTATTGAAGTTGAGTATCACCTTGATAATATAGCACGAGCTATGTCTAACAACATGGATTGGCTCAACCCCGAAGCAAACATCGACTTCACCAAACGGGACAACCCTCCATATTACACCGACTGGTCTAAACCTCTACCAACAATTGGCCAACCAGATCAGCCTAGGATTCCATTCCGATATTTCTTCAACAAAGACTTGGAATTTCTTCTTCACGGTGGCGATGGTTCAAGGAAATAAGCTACATCACTAACACTTCCGTTCCCGGCAGCCATATACTCTAACTGCATAGCCATCGAGGAAAGAGCTAACCACATGTTCTCCAACAATGTGGAAGAGTATGACCGTGATGCAATGTATGGGATTCACCATTGGCCGGAACGCCGACGAATCTACTACAGAAGCTGCCAGGTTCAGAAATCTCAACATGAAGTGTTTAGTACTAAAGCAATCGTGGCTATTAAACATGTTGATCTTTCATCTAAATGGGACTACACTTTCCTCAAAAGTATCGTGGTCAAAAGGCAAGACGAAAGGGATTATGCATTCTCTGAAGCGGACTTTGAGAATTTGTCTATCAACGACATTGAAGACATGTACCTTGCCAAAGTACAGGGTCGCATGAGACAATTCTTGACTGAAGTGCAACGTGAATACATCAAGTCCTTGCTTATCTTCATCAGAAGAATAGTAATCAAAGAACGTGTAGAAGATCTCCAGCTTGCAGTTGAATCATATCAGACCTGTGTCAACTTCACTCCACCTCAGCTAGATCTTCCCGACATCAACCAGCTTCCACAATACACTCTCATCAGCCAACCATTCGGAGTAGTTTACCTTAGTGAACTACAACGCAACTGCTTGATGGCGTGTAGAGATCTTCATAAGTTTGGGGATCACACACTGAAGAAGGTTAGGGACGGATTGGCTTATAGGTTGAAGGACATACATGAAGGAATTGGGTCACAAAAGCGATGGAATTCTAAGGAAAGACGGGATGTGAAGAAAATCATCACCAGGATTGATGAAAGGTTTTATCGACGGGACCAGTTCAGAACTCTGGATAGCTTTGTAAGTGGTCGTCCCAGGATTGCTCTCGCCGGCTATCAACGCCCTGTTCGCATTCCTAGCAAGATTGATGGACTTCCTGGTACCCCTTGAACTACTTCTACTTCATATAATTTGGATGTGTGATTTATATGACTATGGCTTGTGCACACATTACAGTGTACAACCCGTTCTTGTAAATAAAGGACCCTGTGGTACGCTTCAGTGCCACAATCCTTATAAAAGGAGCGAAAGCTTCTTACTTTTGAGTAAAACCTATCAAACCTTTCACTTTTCAAGGTTTTGCTCAAAAGAACAAGTACTTCCCCTTATGATTTTCAAAACCTCAACCGTTTATATCAATTGTTGAGGGGGAGTATTTGACTTAAAAACTTTGTTCACAAAATGTTCTTTGTGTTATCTTCCCACAAAACTCAAAATGGTCATATTTATTCTCAACATTTCTTCAAAAATAACATTTATATGCCATTTTTGAGGGGGAGAAAACTATGTGATAAGAAATATGTTGTGTAACTGCAAATGAATCTTTGTGCTATAGACTTAACCAACGAATTGACGAGATCTTAAATGTTAGTAACTCGAAAAGACTTGTCCGGGACGGGTAATAATTTCAAGCTAGTTCGCTAGTGATGTAAACGTGTCTCGCAAAGGACTTGTCCGAGTAGAATGTACCATTCGAGAAACTCTTGGTAGACATGATCTTTGACGGGTTTGACAACCTTTCGAGGTTTGTCCACACCTTCAAGATAGTTATTAGAGCTAGTTGTCACCTACAAGCTGACAATGTAACTCTTTAACTATTCAACGTAACCGTGTCTCGCGGGGGATTGTCTATCTTGAGTCGATCAATTCAAAAGTGCGCGCTCTTCTCTCACCGTGCAGATTTCTGTCTTAACACTTAAGCACGTGTGGAGGGGGAGTATTTCTGCTAAAAGATAAAACTCTCACAGTGGTACAAAATGTTTTTCATTCACAAACACTTCGAGAGATTTTCATGAAAATGGTTCTATGGCAATGGAGTTATAAGGTGATTAAGGTTAGGAATAACCGTCCTATGATCCGCCAGAGCCGGAGGGATCTACCCAAGGACACTACCAATAGTTAGAATTAGAAGTCCTTAGGTATGAGTGTAAAAAGGAGAAAATGAGAATCGGAGAAAGAAGGAGTTGAAGAATTAAAAGGAAATGCAAAGAAAAGGGTGAAAAGAAATAGCCCTCCAAATTATTCCACTTAGGGGCAGACACCGGGTTCAATTCATATGCTACTGGTTGTCACTTGATGATGCCGGTATTGAAGATTAAAAGTCTTCATGGACCCAGTGACGCATGCACTAAACCTTCTTTGCCACTCAAGTTTCTCTCAACAGAAACTTGTTTCATTCTCACAAGGAACCCTACATAATCTATCGGCTTTCTCTTAGAGATTACTGATATTGAAGAAGGAGACCCTCTCCCTAGTCTCCGCTCAGGAAAACCAAAACACACTATTGAGTCTAGAGCTACGAAATTCATCAAAAGATCTCTTAGGTACACTTGACATTTCATCACTTGTCGTTCAACAATAAGAACGTCAGTGGTACATTATCGAGTCCTTCACAGATCTTAGCAATCTGTCGAGAACGTTTATGAGAGGTTCACAATTGTGATCCTCAGTGATTGAATGGAAACTCCTGCCAGGGTCAACATCAAACAGCCCTGACAACAGGTCACTTCGGTAACTCCCCGTAGATTACGCTTAGTGTGTCTCAAACTGTCTACAGTCGTGGGGTGATGCTTCGGTGTACCTCAGCGACTCATCTGAACCGTAGATGTACTTCGGTATATCGCGTTATCTCACTTGTGAGACTCCGGTTCAGGAACGGCCTTTGTGAGAATTAGAGTTGTGTTTTCACACTATGCTGTTAACACTCTCGAAGTTCGAACTTGTAAGTGCCGGAATCCGCTTATTACTAACCTTTCTTATGTTTACTTCTTATGGAAGCTCTGGAGCTGACTGATCGTGCAGATTCTCCACATGCTCATACTAACATCATTACTTATGAAAGTTCTGTCATAATCAAAGGCAACACAAAGTCAGAATAATTCTTCGTCAACAAAGAATCTACAAAGTTTAAAGACTTAAAGAACTTCATCAACTGTAATCCAACGTTAAAGAACGTGTGAGCATGTTGGAGAAAGACGTGGAGACACTAGAAGCAGCGAAGCTGACCGATGCGCAACAACAACAACATACTATCACTACCATCACAAAGAACAAAGATCAAAGAACAAAGATGACGTCAATACATAATACTTCAAAAGAAACAATTTCTCTACACTGGGGAGATTGTTCGAACCAAGGCAATTCTTCTCACAAGAAAGAAGAATGTCAGAAGACGTCAAAGCTACTATTACATCAGCACCCTCACCGTCAGCATTCATTCATCACCAACACTTAGGGGGAGATTGTTGGAATCACTCCTAAACCTATTTCAAGTGCTAGTGACTAATATGTAATAGTTAGCTTAATATGGCCTTTATGTTAGTAATTAGCCTTAGGCTTATGTAGAAGGCCCATAAGCCTAGGCCCAAGTCCAATAAGAAAAAGGATGGGAACTAGGAGTGTTGCCCTAGCTTCCCTCCTATAAATACTCTTGTAAACCTTCACTTGAAGGTTGGTTGTTCAATTTATTCTCTCATTCATACCTTACGCCTAACCATTCAATATTTACGTGTGTGAGTGTTTGGATATTGTTCAACCAATCTCTTCTCCATCTTATTTCTACATATTGATGCTTGTGCTACATATATGGGAACCTTACATCCTCCATCTCATGTTTCCTCGATTGCTTTGAATACACTTCTTTCTTTATTTCTCACATAATATAGCATTAAGTATTCTCATAATTAGCTTAAGAATAGGTCATATGAAAAGAAACATAATCATCCTCAAGTTCAACATTATGATTTCATTTAATCAGCTACCTAATACCTCAAATTGTGGTTCCCACAAAACTCTCATAACTTATGGTGTTATATAAGAAGCAAATACACATGACATAATCAGAAAAAGGGAACATCAGAGAAACAACAGATGTTTGCTTTTGCAAAACTCCATTTCTAAATTCCCCAATAAAGGCAAGGTCTCGCGGTTTTGTGTGAAGGTCTTACGGTTGATCTATTAGAAAAAAATATACTAAAGTAGATAGTGAAATATGCTAAGCCCACCGTGAAAACCAAATTCCATGAAAGGTCACCAAACCAACGGGATTAAAATTGGTGTTTGGGATTTGCATTCAGAGGTAGATTATATGATTATTGTGTTTGCACAACCTAGATAATCACAAGCTAATGTTTAGCAAATCATTTGAAAAACAGATTATTTGTGTTTTCTTAGAGACAAAAAGAGGTTCTGATAAAGCGGGCTAGCATAATTTTTGAAACACGGTTTTGCAAACACAATCCTAACCACCCGAGAAGTTGAAGGTGAAACAGAAAGGGGCATTCTGGCATATAATGAACCTATCCACTTCTTTACACATAACTGTCTCAATGAGGGTCATTTTAAAGTCTAGATTCTTGTCTACATAAATAGTTGACTGGTTATCACAATACAGCACGAATACATGAGGCTGTATGAGAAGTTCTGTGACAAATGTTAGATTAGCCATGATTCTTTTCTACTTTGAATCTGTATTGGCATGGATATCATTGCATTGTTTCTTAATCTTCCATGATCAAAATATGGAGAACAACGTCCAAAATATCTCGCAAGCAACGCAAAAAAAAATTGACCAATGTGATCAGGACACCTAGATTTAACTTTAATTTGAGTTAAGTCACTATACATTTTATCGTAGTTGTAAAACCCTTCTTCTTATCTTTAGATCCAAATTAACTACTGTAAACGATAATACTGACAATGTAAGATGTGTTGTTTACGCACAGAGTAACACAAATGAGGCACCTAAACAAAAATCATAACTTGCGTCTATTCCAAAAAAAGAAATCATTACTGGTGCACAACTCTATAAAACATTTCACATTATTAAGATGTTTTAAATAAGTATCATGGGGCCATTAAACAAAATATTGGGAATATGTGAGAACAAATGAGTAAAACAAAATATTTTTTAGGTCGATAATATCATCAATCGATTTATTTAATTTAAAAACTATGTTGCTAATCTGATTCAAAAATTGAATGCATTGTGAACCTCTTTGAGCCCTGAATCCAATCTGGGACGCCATAGAATCATCATCCCAACCATTATCTAATTCCATTGTAAATAATACGATCAATATTAACAACCATCGATTGCAGCTCAATGGGATATTATCACTCATAATGGCCATGTGATACAAATATATTTTCAAATCATTCATATATAGCTGTGCAGATTTAAAAGCTAATTTAGAAACACAAATCCTATCACTCTCTAATCTTCTATTAAATTAGAGTTTTAATAAAACCATAAATATTTCCCCCCAAATTGGAACAAAACTATATAAAAAAAATCACAAACCTTTTTAGAATATAACTAAAAGCCCTAAATAAAATTCTAAAAAAATCAAGAAATTATACATTAAAAATCATACCTTTAGGCCATTGAAAGAACTTTTGTTCTTCCATATATCTTCGTAAACAATGCAACAATTAAATTGAAACATGTTTTCTGCAATTAAATTCTCAAAACGCTCAATTTTTTTATTTAGGATTCGACTTGAAACTATGGGTTGAAGAAAAATTGGTTGGAACTGTGATAGATATCAGAATTCTTGAATCGTTTTGTTTATTCTGAATTTTCAGTTTTAGCCCCCCAATTCTTGAGGATAACCTCCGCATTTTTAAAGTTTTTATCTTTTATATTTTTGACACATATAGTTTTTAGCTCCATTTCTCTTAAAAAAACGAATTTACAAATACTTTTGCCAAAAAAAGAAAGTATTTAGGCTTTTTTTAATTAAACATTCTTAAGAAAAAATCAAATAAAAAAATTATTACTTAATAAGGTATGAATTAATTTTTTTGAAATGAAAAATTCCCACTAAGAGTTTTGTTTTATTGCAAAAGATTAGGTTTCAACATACTATTTTAATCACTACCTCTCCTTTCTTATACAAGGATTCTAATTTTACTAAGCTAATCTTTTCTTTGTATAATAAAAAACAATTAACTGGCCACAATTTTACAACCTCATCAAAATAACTAAAAGTTACTGATATGCAATGGGAGTCAAACACCATTAGCACTTGATCACCCAGTGATAAATCTGAACATACTAAAAATACAAACAGAAAAAAGGCTTAAAAAAGGGGTTAATAACTTTAAAAATCATCATAATTGTTTAGAAATATTCTTATGGGTATCGAACAAATTTTTTTGCTTATACATGACTAAACTTTCAATTTTGGACTTTTTGAGGTACTAAACTTTCAATTTTGTATTTTTTGAGGTATTTTGTGACATTTTTGCCCCTGGACTTTTAATAATTTGAAGGGTAAAAATGTCACAAAGTACCTAAAAAAGTTCGAATTTGAAAGTTCAATACCCATATAAGAAAAAAATTGTTCGATACTAAAAAAGTATTTTTGGAAAAGTATGATGTTTTTTAAAGTTATTATCCCTAAAAAAAATACAAACGACAACTACTCAAATAGACTTAACAAATACACCCAGCTATGTGACTGCACAATTCAAAAGGTGTCAGCTCCACCCCAAATTTCCATATACCTACGTCATAAATTTTTGATGAACTTATAAGAGAATAATGTTAGCCATTTTGCACAACTTGATGGAATAAGAGAACAAGTGTATCATAAATTATGTTGTTGTCTACTAGTGTATGCTTTCCAACTAAACTCATCTTAGTCTACAAGACATTGTTTTCATCATCGTGTAAACTCAACTTAGAAGTGTATGTGTTACGATTGTCTCAAAGTGTGACCAAAGACCCACAACCGAGAGGGACGGATTTAGGATTTTTTAGAGGGTGTTGCACAATTTTTTTTTTATCATAATTACTAAAACTCGCACCATAAAGAATTTGTTTAGTCATGCTAAAGTTGCACTATAAAAAAAATAGCACAAATATCGGAGGTTGTACATACTAAAAAATGACACTTTTTGAAAAGAATTTCACTTTGTCACTTAATATTTGGTGCCACACCCAGCACCCATGTAGGTTTGTCCCTGACAACCGATATCTCATCCTTTGAGGGCATGAGACACAAAACTAGAGTTCTCAAATATTTTTACTTTGTCCGAAAACCAAATGAATTTGTAGACATCAATCATGTATATGTGCATGAGGGGGCCTTAATCCTTACCGAGACCTAAAGACAAGTTCGAAAATGGGGCCTTTCGATTATTTTTTATGATTTTAGTAAAATTGTTTGGATTCCTATAACGTCTATTTATTTAGAAAAATCAAGAATGATTAGTATAAGAACCGATTGATGATTCAAAGCTAAAATGACGAATAGAGAAACCAAACGTCATTGTTTTGGTGATCTAGAAGTAGGGCTAAGACGACAAAATTTAACCAAGCGCTTGTATGTGTTCTTTCATGAACATTTAATCAAACAAAGCCTACATGAAAACTTAAAACAATTAAGCCAAAGAAATATTATACTCGTGCTCATTGTATAAGAGGAAAGTTTGTTCGTATTCATTTATTAACACACTAAACAAAAAGTACAAAAAATATGTAATCAAAAGAGCATAAGAACATTTCACAAACAACTAATCGAGCTTTTAGTTCATTTACAACCCTATCGATTACTCCGGTCTTTAAAAATTGGATTACAAAAATGAGCTTAATTCATTTTTTTCCATTACCTTAAAAAAGATCTTGATCCGTTTTATAAAACTAAAATGATGGACTTGGTGTATGATAATTCTAACATGTATCAGGTATTTTAGTAACAGGGGACTAAAAATTACTAAAATGAGCTTAATTTATTGTTTGCCATTTCCCCAAAAGACGATCTTGATCGTTTTCATAAAACTAAAATGATGACTTAGTATTTAATAAAATTTAGGCCTAAAGAACAAAGATAAAGGTAGATGTAGCGTCAGATCCTAAATTGTATCAAGTATTTTAGTAAATTAGAGGGATTTATAAAATTTTGGGGCCCTAAAGGCATGCTGAAGAATACATGTAACGACTTAATACATGACGGTGCTTTAGAAAATCAGGGGCATTAAAAATTCTGAGGCCTAAAGCGATGACTTTTGGTAGCTTTACCATTGAGCCACCCCTGTATATGTGGCCCTCTATATAGTACTTAGGGTTAGTATACAAATTTGTTATTGAACTTTTCAAAAAAGTTGGTCTAAATTGCTGAACTTTATTTTTGTTCATCCAGGTTAGTTAACTTTTATAACTGGTAACATATGTTATCAAACTTTATTTTACTTGTTGTAAGTTTGTAACAGGTAAAGATGACTATATGGCTAAGTGAAATGATAAAAATAAACCCATCTTCTTTCTCTTCTATTTTTCATTTGTATTTACAATTTAATTTCTAATGAAAAAAATCAAGAACATTCAATATACCAAAATATATATATTTCATAGACAATAATCTCAACAATGAAGTCTAGGAACTAATCCAACAACTAAAAAGTTCATCCATTTTGCAAATTTTTTACGAAACCAGGATCTACTAAATCAAAACGAAAGCAAGATAAATGTATATTAACCCGCGAACTTATTAACAAACAACAATGACGATATTATTTGCGAACATAAATGTATTTTAATCGACATGTTCTTTACACTTATTGTACATATTAACAATTAATGTCACTACATAAATATCATTTGCAACACAAATTTTAACAGTCCAACAATGAACTTGTTCACCTACGTTAACATCATTCCGACAACTACTGGAGTGAACGGTTTTCAACTTTCAGTAGTAATGATGCAAGACGCGGAAGCGAATTTTGAAAATCCATAATCCAAGGGTTGATAACGAGGTAAAACCTCCGGGGAATAAAACCCAAACAAAGAGATAAAACTCTAAAATACAAAGTTTATTAATAATCAAAAGCTAAATTACAAAGATATTAAGCCCTATATTTATAGGGGAAGGTATCTTGTGCAAAAAGAGATATAAATAAAATAAAGAAACTAATTTAAACATTCCTAAATAATAATTATCTTAAAAAAGACTTAAACAATAAAAGAAATGGTCTGGAATCGATTCTCTACGGCGTAGGGAGATGTTTCCCTCTACGACGTATATACTTTAAGACACGAATTAAATATTATTCAAGAACTCTACGACGTAGAGAGAAAAATACCCTTACGCCGTAGAGGCCATAATTTCTACGTCTTTAGGTCTTGAGTCTTGTCCCCATCATTCTCCCTTACTAGTAAAGAACTCGCCCTCGAGTTCTCACTATCAAGGGCTTCATCAACCTCGAACACCTTCACATCGACGAACCTTATCTTCAGTAGACTTTCGTTTCAAGTCAACTTGAGAACCTTCATATTTTTTAGCACACTTGCCATACTCCCAACTATCAACCCATGAACTCAAACATCAGGTTAGTTGTGTACTCCTTATCAACAACCACCAAGTTTTCAATTGCAATAAAAATGACTTCATTGTTCGCCATTGAAAACTTAATTGGATTTTTGATAATCATCTTTAAAATTAACCCATAATCTAAATCACAAACCTATAAAGGACAAATTCGGAATCCGTTTTTGGCTTACAATAAAAAAACCCTTCACATCTTCATCATCATTAAAATCCATAACTTTTTCTTCACAAGTCTTCAAAGTACCAACTTTATTCGTTGTTTCCAACAATAAAGTTGAAATTTTGTCTTCATGTTGTACATAAACTTGAAGTTCTTAGATATTTTGCAACAAGCTCTTCCACAACTTCAACCTTCAACATCTTTTCTTGCGCTTTAAATTGAGGCTTTAGTAATTCTGGTTTTCCTTCGGGTGGATTCATAGCAATTCTTTTCTCTTCCCATGAAAAAAGAAAAAAGATTTATTTTGAAGATCATACATGCCCTTAACGTCTTGTCACCAAGGTTTTCCTAAAAAATATGACACTCATCAGTTTCATCCACAACACAAAGTATCCTTGATTTATAGAACTTTCCGATGGTCACCAGAACTCAACAAACTTGGTAACCTTCAATTGGACAAACCTCCATTAGTAATTTTAAGAAATTTACCAATTTTCTTGAAACCAAATTATTTATGCAACAACCATTAATAATTAAAGAACATAATGTATGATTAGAATTCTCGAACGAAAAAACTTGGTTGTATGTAATTGATGCTCCATCTTCATTATTTTCTTCCATTCATCAAACCTCTTATTGTTACACGGGGATTGGTTGCTTGCATAATTGCCTCCAAAATCACCTATAGTTGGACGAATTCTTTGACCTTTGTGTTTGCTACCCTCACGATTCTTGTGGATTAATGCCCCGACTACTATCACAGAACGTAGTTCTTCTAGCATAGTGTTATAGCTGTCAAGTTCTTTCATGGATTTGGTAAAACTATGATCCATGCACTATCCAGACCATGCCCCACCAACAATATGGGTTTTGATAACATCTACACTATTCACCATCTAGGATACTAACAAGCTCTTGATGCAAGTGACGCAGCACGCGGAAGCAAATTTTGAAAAACCCTAATCCAATGGTTGATAATTAAGTAAAACCTATCGGGAACAAAACCCAAACAAGAGATTAAAACTATAAAACAAAAAGTTTATTAATAATCAAAAGCTAAATCACAATATTTATAGGGGAAGGTATCTTGTGCAAAAATAATTCTAAAAAAAAAAAAAAAAAAAAAAAATCCTAAATAATTTTATTCTAAAACACAACTTAAACGATAAAAGGAACATCCTGGAATCGATGTCTCTACGACATAGGAGATCTTTCCCTCTAGTAGAGACTTTAATTCTCAAATAAAATCTTATTCAAGAGCTCTACGTTATAGAAAAGAAAGTACCTATACACGGTAGAGGCCACAACTTCTACGTCTTTGGGTCCTAATCTTGTCCCCATCAAGTAACATGGATGAATGATTTTCAAACAGTCGGTAACTTGGATGATCAATTCACAAAGTTTAATAACTTGGATGAACACAAATAAAGTTCAGTAACTTAGACGAACATTTTTGCAAAATTTAACAGCATATTTGTATGTTAAACCTAGTACTTATTTGAAACAATGGAGCTAGAGAAGCGAAGAATACACTACTCTTGAATTATGATTTCTGTTCATAAAGCCAATGATGTACCAAACTGGAGTATCCACAACAATCTGGTCTCATTGTCAATTCATGAAGCAGGTGGTGGGCAGATTAAAAAATGCAATATGGCAAACAATGTTACTTGAAAACCTACAACCTAATACTTCTAATGTCCTCTGAAACACATCACAAACATCTGATTTGCTATTTTACTAACAAAAAATTTACTGAATTGCCGTTAAGGTAAAAAAAAACATTAATACACCCTCTCCAGTGACCAAGTAAATTTGTTACAAAATTCTAATAACACACTAATTCAGAAGCTTATGTACGACTGCACAATTCAAAAGGTCCCAGCTCCACCCCAAACTCCTATACCTGCATCACAAATTGTTTTAGCTGGAGTAAGTCAATTTGCACAATTTGATTATATAAGAAATCATGTGAAAAATCATACCTTTCGTTATCTAACGTCATTTCCCAATATATATGTGTCTACTTTTTCTTCTTCCAGACCAAACTCTCTGCTGCATGCATCAGAAATTTCATTGAACCACTTGACTTTTCTTGTTGACAACATGAGATATCCCATCACCAATCCGACTAATGTTCCACATCCATATCCCAAAGTCACCACTTTCCATGTAAATCCACTCTCTTCCTCGTCATCATATTCTCCATCATCTTCAACTTGCGAGGAACTTTGATGTTCACGTTTGGGCAATGGAAACCCATAGAGTCCTGAATTCCCTCCAAAGGAAGTGCTAAATGTGCTGAACTGTGGGCCTCCTGGTATACGTCCTACAAGATGGTTTTGCGAGAGATTTAACACTTCAAGAGTTGTGATGCGTGCAAGACTTTGTGGAATCTCTCCAGAGAGTTGGTTCCAAGATAGGTCTAACGACTCAATCTCTGTGAGATTCCCCAAAGCATCTGGAATGGAACCCATAAGACAGTTGTGGGATAAGTTGAGCACTATTAGCGAATTAAGACCACCGATGACATTTGGAATATGTCCTTCAAATGTGTTATTGGACAGATCAATAATTGTGTAGTCAACCGAAATTTGTGAAAAATCTTGATTCACCCCTTTCACCGCAACAACGAATGAGTAATACTTTCCACCCAAGTATAAATATTCTGGTTCTTTGCTGCTTTTAACAACATTCTTCATGGAATTGAAATTTTGAAAATATTTTGCAGGGAGTTGTCCCACAAACCCATTATGAGATAAGTCAAGAACTTGAAGACTTGGAAAGGGGGATTCAACAGTTGAAGACGGTTGAATGTGTCCTTGAAAGTTGTTTGATTTGAGGACAAGAGCCTGCAAACATGGAAGGCCTTCTAACCAACTAGGGAATGTACCATTTAAGTGGTTGTTTCCAAGATCAAGCACTCTCAAGCCTGAGCATTTAGACAAGGAACTTGGCACCTCTCCTCTTAATTGATTTCCATTCAAACTAAGCCCATTTAAACTTCCACAATCCTCGTATGTGTTTGGAATTGTTCCTTGAAAGCTATTGTTCCCCATATCTATCATCTCAAGAAATGAGCTGATATGTCCAAAGCATTGTGGAATCAACCCACCAAAGCGATTATTGGACATATCCAAAAACCATAGACTGCTCATGTTGCAAATTGATTTAGGGAACGGCCCCACAATCAAGTTGGACTGCAGATAAAGTTGAGATAGTCCATACCATTGAAATTGTGGCAAGCCTGTTATGAAGTTATGTGAGAGATCTAACATTTGCAATTCATTGCCTCCTATCTCCCCAGCCCAATGAGGAATTTGGCCATGGATTTCATTGCTAGATAAATCTAAATATTCAAGCTGTTTCATGGCTCGAAATGAATTCGAAAACGAATTTAGCTTGCAAGAGGCCAAATATAATTCTCTAAAACCAGGGTTGACATAATGATTGGCATTCTTTGTTGTAACAGAGAAGCCACTGTAAGAGAGATCGAGATATTCAAGGTTTGCGAGGCTTGATAACAATGTATCCAACTCCCATTCACCACCAAAATTATTATATGAAAGGTGTAGACCAGTGAGGTTGGTGAGTTTACGAAATGTTTTTACATCACTATGCCCAACTAACTGATTGTAACTTAGGTCTAACACTTTTAATGATGGAAGAGCAAATGACTCAAAAGGTACCTTTCCACTAAACGTGTTATTTCCTAGAGAGAGATGTTCTAAAGAGGGGGAAGTAAACAGCCAAGATGGCAATGTCCCATTAAGTTGGTTATGTTGCAAATCCAGATAAGTAAGGTGTGTTAGGTTCACTGAGATTTCCGAAGGGATATCGCCTGTGAGAGTGTTCCAAGACAAGTCAAGTGTTTCCAAAGAATGAAGATTGAAAATGGAATGAGATAATTCTCCTTGCAATCCAGTGTAGTAAAGATTTAGTAATTTCAAAGAAGAAGAGATGTTAAGACTGGTAGGTAAAACCAAAGAGATATTAACATCACCGAGTGAAAGTTCTTCCAAATTAGTAAAATTATGAATCAAATTAATGAAAACATCTGGTCGAAGCTTGAAATCATAATTATTCCAGGAGAGATCAAGAGAGACCAATTTATGAAGGAGTGAGATATCTGGTGGGACATGGCCAGAAAACAAACAACCAGAAAGGTTAAGATGTGTGAGACTATTTGAAAACCTTCCAATTTCACTTGGAATTTGGGGACCGTCAAAATAATTAAAAGCGAGGTTGAGTCTTTGGAGCTGAGGAAGGTTGAATAGGGAGCTGTTAGGATGGATGGTACCTTTCAGCATTCCGCAACTAATATTGATGCCGATAACGTCGCCAGTGGAGTAGTCGCAAGTAACTCCATTCCAATTACAGCAATCTGTACTTGTGTTCCAGCTCATCATAATTGGATAATAACCCGAACCACGCAAATCTCGACACCCCAAATAGTCTGATACGTAGTTGATGGAGGAAAGGTTATGTTTAAAGAGAAGCAAAGCTTCACTCTGTTCTTTAGAACATTTATGAATATTATTATTCAAAGAAGTGGAAGAGGCAAAAGTGGTGAAACTTAGGAAAAAAAAAAAGATACTAGATATTGAACTACTCATTCTGTTTTTTTTTCCCTTTCTTTTGATAAGATTATGTGTTAAGTTTTTAATGCTATAAAAACTAACAGATTCTACAAATATATATACTAACACTGGTATTACAAGAATATGTTTGTGGTCCGGTTTCATTTATGAGCGTATCGCTTGGGGAATTGTTTGTGGTCCAATTTCATTTACAAGCGTATCACTTGGGGAACTGTTTGTGGTCCGGTTTCCCTTATAAGCGTGTCACTTGGGGAATTGGGTTGTACGAGTCTATCAATTAGTTTACCTAGGAGCTGGATTGCACAAATCTTTTGATTCGACAGGCCCTTAACTTTTAAACTTCAAATAACATAACGAAAAACAACATTATATTCTTTCATTTCAGATTAATTTGAATGAGATTTCAATATTACCCTTAAAAATTATCAAAACTTCACAAACAAATGCTTGCATAGTGGTTTTGGGTTTACTAGTTTATCAAAAAATAAAAAAATTAATAAAAAATTAGGTCTTAATGTTTAGTTTTCATTCAGCGTGTGCATAGACTTTTGCAAATGAACTTACTCACAATCTTACATTTGTCTATGATTGTAACTCCTTAGTTATAATGAACCTTATATGTTTCTATGAAGACTTTTTAAACAAACCTGGTCATGACCTTACATTTATCCAAAACTGTACCTCCTCGTTTTACAAGTCCTTTGATCCGGAAACTATAAACAAAACGGAGTAATATATTGATTGGATTTCTTTTAATCAAGTTAAGGATACCTTTGCTCTCTCCTACACCTCTCATGAACTGGTCACAAACATTTTTTATACTTGTAGACTCGAACACCATTCATTCTTGGATGCAACTTAAACTCACAACCACTTAACTAATGGGTAATATAACGCATGGACTTAGATCTACATGAAGAAACTAAAATATAACGATAACTTATGACAATTCAAATTCAAGTTAAAGCTCACACGCATAAGAAAGTAATTCAGTTTCAGTTGAGCTCAAAAACTTTTTAAATGCTATGCATTTTATAAAAAAGTTTCAGAGCAAACAAATAGATCATACTATCATTGTCAATGCAGTGAATGGAAGAAATGTCTAAGAAATGTTGTCGGATATAATTGCTTAATGACCAACTTTTTTGAAGTATATGAGGGTTTAAGAAGAGTTCAAATTGGAGTAGGGAATTACATTTAATGTTGATGTCTACTAGTGTAGACTTTCAAAGTAAACTTGCCTAGTCTACAATTCATAGTCACCCCTTTCATCTGGTGGCCCTTTTAGGTTTTGGGCATCACATGCAGACATCGTGTAACATAAGTAACTGGTACAGAAACATAAATTGCTTCATATTGACTCGAAAGTTTATTTTTGAACGGCCATTTATAAAAACGCTCTAGCAAGACGCTAGAGACCAACAAGAAAAACATATTACGTATTACATGGAGTTGGAACAAGCTTTGATTGGATCATATAACCAATCAATCCAATTTGGTTTAACAATTTTGCTCCTATATATGAGAGATCCTAGTGTAAGATAGGATTTAAATCTCATCGAAAAGGGTATCCTTTAGGGGGTTTCGAGTTGAAGCAGGCCCGATTGTGGTATCGACAAATGATCCAAGTAGTACTTTGAATAACCGCATCAAAACATGTCTTTGTGATACTATAAAGGTCAAATTGGAGTAGGGAATTACATTTAATGTTGATGTCTACTAGTGTAGACTTTCAAAGTAAACTTGCCTAGTCTACAATTCATAGTCACCCCTTTCATCTGGTGGCCCTTTTAGGTTTTGGGCATCACATGCAGACATCGTGTAACATAAGTAACTGGTACAGAAACATAAATTGCTTCATATTGACTCGAAAGTTTATTTTTGAACGGCCATTTATAAAAACGCTCTAGCAAGACGCTAGAGACCAACAAGAAAAACATATTACGTATTACATGGAGTTGGAACAAGCTTTGATTGGATCATATAACCAATCAATCCAATTTGGTTTAACAATTTTGCTCCTATATATGAGAGATCCTAGTGTAAGATAGGATTTAAATCTCATCGAAAAGGGTATCCTTTAGGGGGTTTCGAGTTGAAGCAGGCCCGATTGTGGTATCGACAAATGATCCAAGTAGTACTTTGAATAACCGCATCAAAACATGTCTTTGTGATACTATAAAGGTCAACCGGGTCCCCCCCAAGTGATAAGATCAAGCACCAATTTCGGGTAATCATCCATACCCCACCAAGTCTTCACCATGAACCATAAATCTTTAGCTACCATACATTCTACAAATAGGTGTTGCAAGTCTTCTATGGCTTGATCACATAACGGGCAACGTGTTGAATCTAAGTCGATCCCGTGGGCATCAAGATTACATCTAGTAGGAAGATGATCCTTTACCAAGACGCCAAGAGTGAATATTGATTTTAATTGGAAGCATTTTATTCCACCTAATAGCTAGCCTCGTTATCCGAATCCAACAAAAAACTATCAATACATTTAGGCATGGAGGAAACATGCATGATACACCTTCGAGGAGCCGATAGAACATTCCCACGTATCTGGGGAGTTGGTGGGGGCAAAATCACCAAGTAGAGCATTAAGAGAATTAAATTGATCCATCTTCTAATTTGATGTCTCTATGCCCTTAGACCCACGTCTCATATTTTGAGAATATGAGGTACAAATCTATACTTATCATGTAGTTTGGCCAACTTACTGAATTTCCCATACTTTTGAATATGTGTGTACCTGTAGTTTGGCCAACTTACTGAATTTCCCATACTATTATGGGTTAGGGGCTTGAAGCCAAAGAATGCACTACTTTTGAATAAAAAAACCCAATGATATTTTTTGGGTATGATTTCTGCCTTCTATATATATGCTAATAAACTGATATTGTGTTCACAGAGCCAAAGCTGTACAGAACTACAGTATCCACAAGGCTACTTGCATTATGAGAAAACGGGCTTCAAGTGAAATCTCCTCCAACCAAACATGTAGCGAGCTAAAGAGAGAATTTGCATGTCACAACTTTTTCTCAGTTAATCAGTGCCTCAGAAGAAACTATTTCTATAATAATGAAAGAGTCCCACAAATGGTCTTTTTATCTGTCGAAAAGTAATACCCTAGCATCAAATTCTAACAATTTTAGATAATCTGTGGATTCTGAAAAGACAATTATGAAATTAGTTTGGTAAAAGACATATCAATGCGTTATTGACTGAGCGTAAGCAATCGTTAGTTTTTAACATTAAAAGGATAACACGTGGCACTTTATGCAGGAGTTCTGTGATTTGAGGAAAATATAGGGAAGCATACATCTACAAAACAAGAAAAAGGTTCTATTAGTCAATAGAGCCATTACACTTGGGTATCAAGATGCAGATGCTAAATTTTCATAAATAAGAGAACATTTAAAGATAAGACAATAACAACTAAACCACATAAAAACTTCCCACTTAACCTTGAACATATTACCCTAAATATGTTCTTGTACCTGTGGCCCTTTTTACACGACATAAAGAGCAGTTCGTATGTTAATTTTTCATGTGGATAATTATTTAAGTTGAAGGACATGACCAATAGGGAGTCAAAATACGAGATACACCAAAAACTTTGAAATGGGGAAGATGATTAACAGCAGGGTCACTGGTATTGCCTTGTATAGCCTTATATAATGTAAGTTAACCTAAAGTTCTGAGTGGTCGCTGGCGTTGCCTTGAATGGCAAGATGATAAACGGCAGGATCAATAACCTATTTTAAGGCCTCATTGTAAGAATCCCTGCAAACAATGCATACAAATCCTCACCAGCACCCAATTTCAAGAAATTTTCCTTTATTCCATTTGCATCAGCGAGTACTAAAGCCTGGAAGCAAGCCATACAGTGCAGAGATTAATGATGCTCTAAAGCGGTAACATGCAAAAATGGATACGAGAAAGTGATAATAGATAAAATGATAAGCCATTAATATTCATGAAATTGCAAGGCGAACCTTCCAGAGTGCAGCATAGTTGGTCCTAATAGGATGGTCAAGTACTTTGTATAGACCATGATCCAGCAGTATCAGTTTGTGGTTTTCTTCTTCCTGTAAACAACTAAACAGCATCAATAAGGAAGACATCGCTTCATGAAAATAAAGTATGGGAAAATTGAATATTTGAAGAAAAAAAGGAGGTTGGTGATGACAAAAAGGATTAGATTACTAGCAGCAATTAGCCAAGCAAGTGCATGTGTCATTTGACAATTAAATGCCAAATATTCAATTGAAGAAGTTTATGCCTTTTATTTAACAAAACAAGACTTTCTAACATAACTATTCAACCAAAAACAGATCTATTATTATGTCATCTCATATAATTGATATTTTGTCTTGATTTGCCTGTTGCTCTTATAGTATTCAGATGTATATTCACACTGCGATTCATATGAGGTCCTGAAGACAGGTAACATTCTTGTCATGCCTTAAGAGACCCAATTGACAAGTCTGATCATATGTTCTGCAAGAAGGTAGCACCCCTTCACAAGCTTATAAATAGTAAGCAGTACATTAAAACAACAAAAAACATTAACCATGTTGACGAGAAGCTCTCTAGTAAAATCATGGTATAAAAATGTATGATTCCAAGTGTCTTGTTTAGAAATTAGAAGTCGGGCAAATCGCATAAAAGTGTACCCAACTTATACCCAATTTCAATTTAAGGTACTATACTTTTTTTTTTATCTCAATTTAGTGTATCAAACTTTTTTTTGATTGCAATGTAAGGCCACTAGCGGGTTTCCAAGTCACTTAGCCGGTTATCAAATTTTCCGGCGACCTTTTCCGATGACCCACCACCACCACCTTCATTCATCACCACCACCACCATAACCCACCACCAATACCTTCATTTATCACCACAACCACCATAATCCACCACCACAACCACCATCTATCATGTTGGAGATGGAGATATCATTTTATTAGAGTCGTAATCAGGAGTAGGATGACTCCATGTTTTTTGTTGTGCTGGTGTGGACAGACGTGTTGTTTGATCATTGTATTTACTAGTATGTCTCTCTATTGTGCTCCTACCACCCACCTCTTCTTTCCTCGATTCTCTCACGGCAAATTCTTGTTTATATGAATCTCCTTGTGCTCGACTAACCATTAATTGGTCTAACTTGACACTTTTTCTACAATATAAAATACATCTTATTATTTATCCACATATGTTCACCACTTGAAAGAAAGCTTGAGACACTTTTTCTACAATATAAAATACATACCTTATTATTTATCCACATATGTTGAGGAACGGAAATCACTAGAAAGTAGTTACCTTTGTAAAAGTTGTTGAAGGTCATATTTGTTGACTGTAGGAGTACTTGTTTAATTAATAAATATAAAGCATTTCTTGGTGCCTTTTCTGCCTCAGATATTCCCAGTCACTTTTGGGGTGAGCAATCTCGCTAATCCAATCATGATTATAGTAAAACTCTTCTTTACTACCTTATATGGATTATTGTGGTGATAGATGGTGGTTGTGGTGGTGGATTATGGTGGTTGTGGTGATAAATGAAGGTATTGGTGGTGGGTTATGGAGGTGGTGATGATAAATGAAGGTGGTTGTGGTGGGTCATCGGAAAAGGTCGCCGGAAAATTTGGTAACCGGCTAAGTGACTTGAAACCCGCTAGTGGTCTTACATTGCAATCAAAAAAAAGTTTGGTACACTAAATTGGAATAAAAAAAAGTTGAGTACCTTAAATTAAAATTGAGTATAAGTTGGGTACACTTTTATGCGATTTGCCATTAGATGTCTTACCAAAATTTCCCCTTTTTGAAGAAGACAGCGTGCAAACTAGCAAGTTAGCAGCATGTGGATCACAGTGCACAGATCCATGTGAAAACATCATTTCAGCAAATGTTCTACGGACATGTATTGTGTAAAACAAAGCTCTTGTCATAAACATTCACCAATAAATAGCATGTGGGTAGATTCCAAGTTTTTGGATGCTCTTCAAGTCATTGACTTCTGCACCTTCTACAAAGAGTCAACAATTTTGTAGTACTTAGGTTCCAATGTACCTTAGGCGCATACACATAGTCTGCAATATGAGGAGATTGTAGGGAAACGGTTACACTTTTATAAATAAAATCTAAGTTACAATAAATAAAATTAACGGTAAATAAATAACATAAAATTAAATACAAATAGAATGTAAGCAGATAAACGATAATTAAATAAAATAATAAAATAGTCAAAAGACTTACTTGATCACCGAATAGAGATCAACAAAGAAGCACTAAAAGCCGAGGCACGTGTTTGACACGCTTCTCTTAAAACAGATTTGCCGTCTGCTTCCAGTGGTACAACGACCAAAACAAAGTTATCGTTGTCGGACTTAATTAAACTGTCTGGAATTTCATCTTAAGAGATGCGTATTCCATATGTTGGAAATCAATAATAACTATTGATTTGATGTGTATTAAACCTATGGAATTAGGGCATCTATTTATACAAAATAGCCTCCCTCTAAGTTTACGCATCCCACCGACGTGGGATAGAAAACAATTCAAAATTCCTCTTTAAGCATGGTACATAATGCTTAACTTTGAGACACGATATCTCATTCACATCAACTCTATTTTGGACACATACAGGCTCATTGCGAAGCTCTCTTCGAGGAGAACGTGAATCTACAAACTATTACTTATATATATGACACATACATATAGATAATTGTGTCCAAAGTTGGTCAAAAGTCACTTTTACCAACTAATTTTCCAACAGAGATAACTTGCAAAAGTTATCCATATATCTGATGCTTTTCTTGGCCTCATCTAAGAAATCAAGTTCCTGATCATCATTTTGACTTATTGACAGTACCATTTTAAAGGATATACAGCCTGCCATATCAGAAGAGTTTGCATAAATACACACATGTAGCAGGACATCATGAAAATACGAGAAGATAACATGTTGAAAATATGTCTGACCTTAGGTAGACTATCGTGTACTTCATCTACCAACCACATATATTATAACCCATGCACAACTATGGTTATTATCATATATCTCCATCAATAAACACATGCATAAAGAAATAGCCGTCGAATTACAAAAATAAGATAGGCAGTAAACTCTAACAAACAAACCTGTAATCAAATGAAGGAAAGAGCCGATGTAAAGTGTTGACAATGAATTCGACTGTTGCATAATCTGCAGCTTGATGGTTATACCACTGTTGGGATTTAATAATCATGTTAACCATTTAACACTACGAGTACGCAACAGAATATAGATCTAGTTTAAGCAATTAGATTAACACGTATAATAAACAAAGGAAGTATAAAAGGAAACAACAAAACTAACCCTCGTAGTCACCTGCAAGTTATCAACAAGAAATCAAGTAATCAACGTGATTACCTCTACGAGTGCTCACACAAACACGTAACCCGAATATGCCTGATATGCTAGTCGTGTCACGTTTAACCAAACAACTCTTGTATAAACTCAAAACTATTGAACTAAACAAACCCTAGAACCTATCCTTGTTGTCCGAGATCAAGATCAAACCCGAGAACCAAAATTACCCTTTGTCTGATATCGGATAAAAAGGGTACCGATTGGTTTCTTTTCTGTCCCACTTTAACAACAAACAAAACACCTCCTTGGCAGCACTATTCGACCACGAAAACACCAAGAACTAAGTATTACAACCCTAGAACAAACTTGAATCAAGTAGACACAAGTTAGGGTTTCAAAAGAATAAACCCTAGATCGGTTTAGGAACCCGATTGGCTGAGAAAAAAGTTGGGAATGGATTGGTTTATTCTTTGCTATAAAAGAGTGTGCAAGTCGTATCGAATTGAGCTAGGGTGAAGGGTATATAAAGCCTCAAAACCCTAGCTTGTATGGGCTTCAACTTGTGCTCCAAGTTAAGCACACATACCATATTCCATCACACTTCCCCTAGCCCAATACCCACTCCAAACGCCCCTCATTGTAACCGGCAATGGGCTTGGATTAAGGGGTGCAATCAGGTCAAAGTTTGGGTCAAGTTCAAGCTATAAACGATATAACATATTCTCGTCTTTCACGTATGTGTGCCCCCAATAGGCTCACACACTTTTAGCGTAGTTGACTAATCCAACTCTCATTCCAACAGCTCCCACTTGGGAGTTGGAGTAGCAGACAACACAAATACCAACGACGGAAACGTCTAGCAATGCTCTCACTCGCTATTTAACTAAAGGTGTCTGAGATATAGATTCTTAAATCTTTCTCAGTATCATGGCCATTTATGTCTTGCTTTTATCATCCTTTGTTATAGATACACTATGGATATGGATCCTAACTCATTCCATATAGTTCAACCATTTAGATTCTTGCTATAAACTTTTAATTAGGTATACCAAATGTAATCAAGCATCATCTTGCATTACCCTTTGGGTTCGGCCAAACAATTATCTAATTTATTCTAGAGAGGGCCCATGGTATCTTTCTTCACATATCAAGTGGAGTAACAAATCCTTTGTTGACTACAAGTGTTGTGGATGCTGCTTCACATCACTCCGAAATATAGCTTTTATAACTACCTTATTCAGGATAGCCTTTGGCTTATACTTACAAAAGTGATATCCACACATAACAGAACTTGCTTGTATCTCAAGTCTAAGGACGACTAAACAAACTATTTCAATATTTTAATTATGACAAGGATCCAAGAGTAAATGTTTAAAAGTTGGGGTATCCAATATGCATCCCTTGTGAATACATATGAGTTTGGCGGGAACAATCCACAGTCTCATAAAATATAACCAACACTCACATTTGCCTTACATAACAATATTCCCATATTGTTAACCGACAATAGACATATTTAGAATAATAAATCATTTCATAGATTAAACATGAAAATATGGAATAACATATTATATGAATGAAATAACAAATACCTCATATCTTTCTTTATCAGAAAGTAATAACTGTCTTACAATTCTAAATTATTCAAATACTAATTACACACAGATTTACATGAGACTACTAGCTGGTATCAAACCAATACCCCTAGTCAATTTAGAATGCTTAGGATACACTAAAGCCTTCGTAAATGGATCAGCTAGGTTGTCATCTGTGTGAAGTTTTGATATCTTCATGCCACCCATTTCAATGGTCTCTCGAACATAATGAACCTTCGCGCTATAATGTCTAGCACCCTTGGTGATTCCACTTTCATTAGCTACAGTAATGGCTCCAGTATTATCACAATACATATTTATGGGTTCTTCAATTGTGGGAACAATGTTAAGCCCAGAAATGAATTTATGAATCCATACAGCCTCTTTAGATGCATCATAAGCAGATATATACTCAATAGCACCTCCATTTAAAACGAATACATATCCAGTCTGAGATTTTAGGTCATCAGCATCTGTCAGATATTCAAAGATCAGTGTAGCAAGAAATCCTGAGCTCTCGTTTCATATCACCTCCATAAACCAGAAACATATCCTTAGTATTGCGCAAATACTTAAGAATATTCTTAACAGCAGTCCAGTGAAGTTTACCTAGATCCTGTTGAAATCGGCTTGTCATGTTCTAAGCGAACGCAACATCAGGACGAGTACATCTCAGAGCATACATAATAGACCCTATAGCCGAAGCATAAGGAACTCTTTGCATGCGCTCTTTATCAGCAGTTGTCTCAAAGACCTTGTGACTTACTCAACTTAGACTCTTCTTGCATTGGGATAGTTTCTCGTTTGGAATTCCTATGTAAAATTTTTTCAAGATTTTCTCAATGTAAGCACTTTGACATAAACCAATTAATCGTTTAGATCTATTTCTATAAATCTTGATTCCAAGAATATCTCCTAGATCTTTCATGGCAAGACATTTTCCAAGATAGGATTTTACATCTTGTAACATTCGAATGTTGTTTCCCATGAGCAATATGTCATCAACATATAGAATTAGAAAAGTTGCATAACTCCCACTAGCTTTCTGATATACACATGGCTCATATTGATTATGAGTGAAACCGAATTTCTTAATCTCATCATCAAAACGTTTATTCCATTGCCTAGATGCTTGCTTAAGTCCATAAATGGAATGCTTTAGCTTGCATACTGGGTTAGGATATTTAGGATTAACAAAACCCTCAGGTTACTCCATATAGACTTCTTCGGAAAGATGTCCATTGAGGAAGGCGGTTTTGACATCCATTTGCCAAATCTCATAATCATAAAACGCAACTATGGCTATGAGAATACTTATAGCTCTAATGTCTACAACAGGAGAAAAGGTTTATTCATAATCAATCGCTTAGGTTTAAGTGAAGCCCTTTGCTACGATACGAGCTTTAAAGGTGTGTACTGCACCATCCATTTCAGTCTTCTTTTTGAATAGCCACTTGCTACTAACTGTTTTAAAGTTAAGAGAAAGCTCAACTAATTCCCAGACTTCATTGTCTTTCATGAATTGCATTTCCACATTAATTGCAACAATCCATTTCTTGGATTCAGGATCCAAAGAATGCAGCTTTATAGTTATTGGGTTCACCAAGATCCCCTAACTCATGTTCCTCAAAGATCGATGTATAAGCACATTCGATCTGGAGCACGGCGTGTCCTAGCGAACTTACGAATTGGAATGATATCACTTTAAGGTTCATCAATTTCTTGATCATCCTCATCATGATGTAAGCTAGAGTCTACAGAAGGATTTGTATCTTCATCTTGAATACTTTCAAGATCTTCTAGACTCCCACTTGCTTCTTGACCCAAGAGATTATTCTCAAAGAACTCATCATTTTGAGCAACAATAACTTTGTTCTCTGATGAACGGTAGAAAGAATATCCCATTGTTTTCTTTGGGTATCCTACGAAGATGCACTAAATAGATATGGGTTCAATTTTGTCAGGTTTGGTAAATGTATCATGCTTAACAAGTGCCTCACAACCCAAGACTTTTAAGTAAGACAGCTTAGGAGCTTGCCCATGCCATACCTCGTATGGTATATTATCAACCTTTTTAGTTGGAACCATATTTAGAATGCGTGCAGCAGACTCAAGGGCATAATCCTAAAAGGACTTTGGAAAAGTAGTTTGACTCATCATGGAGCAAACCAAGTCTAGCAGTGTTCGATTTCTCCTCTCAGACTTACCATTATGTTGTGGAGTGTAAGGAGGAGTGCGATGGGCAATAATCCCATGCTCCTTTAGATGATCCAAAAACTCTTGACTCATATATTCACCTCCACGATCAGAACGTAGTGACATACTAGTCTTCCCAAGTTGGTTTGCTACTTCCTTTTAAAACACCTTAAATGTTTCAAACAATTCATGTTTATGTTTCAACAAGTAAACATAACCATACCGACTATAGTCGTCAGTAAAAGTGACGAAGTAACTTGCTCCTTGTCTTGACACAGTTCTAAATGGGCCACATACATCAGTGTGTATTAGTCCAAGTAGATCCTTAGCCCTTTCCACTTGATGTGCATAGGGTTTTCCTTGTCATCTTACCAGACATGCATGAAACACACTTTTCAAATGACTTAATGTCAGTTGAGTTGAGAAGTTGTTGGGAATTCTACTGAATAATGCTATTGACGGATTCTGCTGAAGTGTTGGATTATGCTGAAGAAGTGATTCTGCTGAAGTAGTAAAACCGTGTAGTTTGTTTATGTGGATATAGATATTCCGCGTATTTTATAGTTAGTTAGGATATGCATGAGCTTTATTAGGAAGTGATAATGTATATCTCTTTAACTTTTATGATTATACGTTTCTTGTGAAACGGTTTAGGGTTCCTTGTCTATAAAAGGAACACATTAGTATGTATGATGTACGAGTTTGAAAAACAAGTTTTAGTTTTATTAAAAGATCCATAGAGGATCAAAGTATTCTTACTTCTTAGTAATCTGTGTTCTTACTTGTGTTTGATTTCCGCTTTAGAATACAAGTAATAGAGACTTTCTATTAGTGTGTTTGTGATTACATAAACATTACTAACGATCCAAGAGCGTTCAAAGATCTATCAAGGTCTAAGGTTCAACAAGTGGTATCAGAGCTTCGGGAGAGTCTCTGTGACACTAAGAACATCCTTTTCTTTACACCCTCACAACCAAAACAACCATAACAATGCCTGGGTCAGACGATGGGGAGGAAGTTACTCATAATCAAAACACCACATCTTTGCAACAACTCAATCTCACAAACAACAATGCAAAGTTCCCATACCTCAAGAAGGAGGAGTATGATTTGTGGGCTATGAAGATGCATAATTGGATCTCCAATATTGATTGGAATCTTTGGGAAGTTGTCCGTAAGGGTAACAGTTTGAAGAAGTGCGTCAAAGATGCTGATGGTGTTATTACCATCGTTGGTCCCAAAACTAATGAATATATACTATCTGTTCAGAGAGAGAATAAAGTCAGAACTATTCTACTTCAGGCTATACCAGATGATCACATGGGTGAATTTCACTACATGGAGGATGCTAAGGACATCTGGATGGCAATCAAGGCTAGGTTTGTTGGGAACGATGAGTCAAAGAGGATGAGGAAATCAATGCTGAAACAGTAGTTTCAAGAATTCCAAATCTCTGAGGAAGAAGGTATCCATAAGGGATCTGACAGGTTCCATAAGATTTTGAGTCAATTGAATCAGATGAACGCCAGGCCAGACAACGAGGATTGCAATTCAAAGTTCTTACGATCTTTACCTCCATCTTGGTTGTAAGTAAGCATTGCACTCAAAGCAAAAGGTAGGCTGGATATGATCACTTTTTATTATCTCTACAACAGACTTAAAACTCTTGAGCCTGATGTCAGAAGTCCCTTTCGTTCATCCACTCCTACTCACTCAGCTTTTGTTAGCACCTCCTCAAATAAGATGACCTATGCTCCAAGCCCAATTTCCTCAGCATCATCATCCTACATCACCACTACATCAAATTCTCAACCTAAATCTAGTGGTGTATTGGAAGATGTACTTCACTCTTTTGTTGCTGATGATGAAAATCAGCAGCAACTAGCTTTTGAGGATTTTGAACAGGTGGATCCACTTGATATGGAAGAGATGAACTTGAAGTGGCAAATGGCCATGCTCTCGATAAACATCAAGAAGTTTGAGAGTAAGTTTGGGAGAAAGTTTGGTTTCCGGGAAGAGATCCAAAGAAGATTTGAAAGAAGGAAAGTCAAGTGCTATACTTGTGGTCAGATGGGTCACTTCTCAAGAGAATGCAAGGATAGGAAGGCTGGTGATGAGGTTAGGTATTCTACCTATCAGCAGAATCAAATGGAAGCTAGAACTACCAAAGCTGGATCCTCCAAAGCTTTGGTCACTCTGGATGACCATGTCAACCGGAAGGTGCAGGAGCCTGATAATGATGAAGCTTCTCATTCTGAGCAGAGTGGATTGCTGGCAAGTCAGTACAGAGGATCAGCATAATCAAGTTTCCTTAATGGGCATCTCTCAGGTACATAATTGTGTTTCTGGCTGTAGTGAAAGATTATGAACTTAAGGAAGCTTATGATGAATTGAAACCTAAATATAATGAATGTTATGTCGAAGTTGAGGCTTACAAAAAGGCTTTAAAAACTTTAAAAAGACAAAAAATTTGGTTTCAAAAGAATCAACTTGCTTATGACGAAAAGATAAGGGTGTTAGAAAGTGATTTAGAATGTACTAGAATTGATTTAAAACATACTGAGAAAGAAAAAGCTGATGTAGTTTCAGAAAACCAAGTGCTAAAAATGAAACTAGATGAGGAAGTAGCTAGACATAAAGAATGGTTAATGTTAGGTGACAATTTAGCTAGATTTATCTATGGTAGTCAATCTGTAAACTCTGGGATAGGTTTAGGTTTTAAAAAATATGTTGGCTTAGAAGCTAGGAATGATCTGCGTAAATCTACACCAGCAGGATTAGCTAATTATATAAAAGAAGGAGAATTACATACTGTACCTGGACCTATTAGAGGAGAACATATGCCCACTGACCTTTCCATCACAGTAGACTTTGATGGATCACTCCATCTTTATGGCAAAAAGTCAAGAGACTTGCCATACCCTGATTCTACATCTACTGACTTTTTCTCTTGTTCTCACAAAGGACAAGTCCTCTGACCAAGGGTCTACTATGTATACCAGTTGTGACTCAAGTGAAAAGTCAGACCTTCCCAAGACCTCACCCAAGCCTACACCTAAGACTCCCCACAAGCCTGTTAGAGTTGCTGCTGAGGAATCAAATTCCATGACAGTTTCCTCTGAAGACTTGTCATTTAATTCTTTGCAAAACAATGTCTTTAATTCTGTTAAAAACAATTCTGTTAATGTTTGTGGTTTCAATGCTTTTGCATCTAATGAAACATCTTTCACTTTGAATAAATCTTCTAAAAAGAAGACATGTTTTGTTTGTGGACGTAAATTTAATTTGATTAAGGATTGTAATTTTCATGAGCAAAGAATGGGTCTATGTGCAAGTCAAAAGAAACCTAGACCAATGTGGAAAAATGTTAATGATATACCATCTTTTGTTCCACAAGCAACTCATAAAACCAACAAACACAATTCTGGTTGGAGAAGATCTGTTGCTAGACCATATGTGAGACCAACTAGTTCATATTTTCAAAATGGTTATTGGCCTGAATGTTTTGACTCAATGTATGATGGAAGGGGATATTGGGATACTGCTGTGAAGCCCTCAGTAGGTTTTTCTTGGACTTAAAAGGGACCTACTTTTCAAAGGAGGCCCAAGAACAATGGTGGATCTTATACATCTACATGGCCTAAATCTTATGATCCACAAGGCAAGCTCAAGTCAGTAATGACTTGAGTCTCCATAGTGTACTAATATTTTGTATATTATTTTGTTGTTGTTGTAGGATCATCCTCTGAAGAGTAAAGATGTAGGAATTGAAGATAGTGGTTGTTCCAGAAGCATGTCAGGAAACAAAGAGAAGATGCATAATTTTGTACCCATAGAAGGAGGAGGCCATGTGACTTTTGGTGGAGGATATGGTAGAATCACTAGGAAAGGCACCATCAGAACACCTCATTTGGATTTTGAGAATGTGTACTATGTAAAGGAACTGCAACATTTCAACTTGTTCTCAGTATCACAAATTTGTGACACCAAGAAGAAAGTATTATTCTCTGAGGATGAATGTCTTGTGCTCTCTAAAGACTTCACACTTCTAGAAGATACATCCATTCTGAGAGTTCCCGAAGCCACAATTTATACACATTCAATTTGAATGATGTTCAACCAGAAGGTGACCTAACATCTTTGGTGGCTAAAGCATCCCTGGATGAGTCTACCAAATGGCATAGAAGGATGGCTCATGTGAACTTCAAGACCATTAACAAGCTTTCTAAACTTGGTCTAGTTGAAGGACTTCCTTCCAAAGTCTTCACCAATGAACACAATTGTGTTGCCTGCAACAAAGGAAAACAACACAGAGCCTCATACAAAGCAACACAGGTTTGGAATTCGTTGAAGGCTTTTACAGGGTTTCGTGACATGCCTTCTTCTCTTGAGGTGGTTGTTGACTTCCTTATTCATACTGCTAAGTCGAGATCTGTCAGAAGTATTCTTTCGAAGCTTTTATTTGCGGCTTCTACTTATTTCATTTGGCAAGAGCGGAACAACAGAATTTTTAAGAAGCAAAGACGATATGAAGATCAATTGGTTGATATCATTAAATCTACTATTCGCCTTAAGCTTCTCACATGCAAGTTCAAGAAGAAGTTGAATGTTCAACTTTTATTGCAAGTTTGGCAGGTGCCGCTTTCTCTCATGCATTCCTAATATGGCGAGCTCTATGTATGAAGATTTTGTTCATTACCGATTGTTTGAGATGGATTTCATTTCTTTGGAAGACGTTAGTAGTGGTTGTGTGTGTTTGTGGGAGATCCACTTGAGAGCTGTTCTCTTTTTCCCTACTCCAAGGTTTTCCCACTGGGTTATTACTTGGAAAGGGTTTTTAAGGAGGCAGTCTCATTTGGTTCATCAATCTCCTTCGAAGAGGTGGGCGGATAGCTATGGTGATTCTTGCGTTGTTAGATGGTTGTTCCCTATCGGGATGTTAGTCATTGTATGTTTTTATAATTATAACGCTTAGTCATTGTATGTTTTTATAATTATAACGCAGAGGTTAATGTGGTGCCTCTGCCACATTCCATTGTACTTATTTGGTTAATTGTTAATATATTTTGCCAGGGTGAATCCCTTTTACCCAAAATACAAAGCCATTACAGCTGTGAGCACTATCGCAGAACCTCTTCAGTTGCTGCATATGGATCTCTTTGGTCCAACCCAAATCAGGAGTATTGATCACAAGTACTTCTGCCTGGTAATCACTAATGACTATAGCAGGTTTTGTTGGGTATTCTTTTTGAGAACCAAAGATGAAACATCTCAAATTTTAAAAGAGTTCATTACCCTTGTTGAAAATCAGCTAAACAAAAAGGTTAAAGGTATTAGGTGTGATAATGGGACAGAGTTCAAAAATGCCGTATTAATAGAACTCTGTAAGTCTAAAGGGATAAAAAGGGACTATAGCAATCCAAGAACCCCATAACAAAATGGGGTTGTTTGAAAAGAAAGAATAGGACCTTAATAGAGGCAAAGAAGATCCATGCTTGCAGACTCTAAATTACCCACTATGTTCTAGATCTGAAGCAAGAAGCAATCGCTTGTTATGTTTTGAACAGGGTTTTAATTACTAGACCTCATTTCAAGACACCTTATGAACTTCTCATCGAAAGTTCCCGATATTCATTACCTCAAACCGTTTGGATGTCAAGTGACCATTTTGAACACTAGTGATCCATTGGGAAAATTTGATGAGAAAGCTGATGAGGGGTATATTGTGGGTTATTCAGCTCATAGTAAAGCTTATAGGTTATATAATTTAAATGCTAAAAAGATTGAGGAGACTCTTAACCTAAGATACCTAGAAGATAAGCCTAATGTTCGTGGTCAAGGTCATGTTTGGTCCTTTGACCGATTACTTAATGATTACTGGGTTATACCGTATATGTTGCTAACTAATCTGCAGGTACACAAGAGTCTCCCACTGACAATGCAGGTACCTCGATGATGACTCGATAGTGAGTTTGAGCATGATGAACAACCAATCGTTGTACCCTCCTTTTCCCCTAACCATTTTGTAGGTGATAGTTCTAAAGTAACTTCTGATGAGCATGGAGATAAGTCACACTATGCAGAGGACCTTGCTAGACTCAAGAAGCAAGAGCATGCACCAATCTAGAAGGCTGAGAGGCTTGGTGTGGAGTTTTCAAGAGAGGCCGAGGCACTAATCGACAATCAGACAAGTAGTCGATGGAAACCATGATTCTCCTGACAGTCTCCCTGTTCTCCCGACATCACCAAATCGCTGACGTTCAAGTTGTATCTACTCCCATTTCTACTAGTGTGTCCACAGACTTTGAAGATCCATATACACGATTTCCAAGTCCTTCAGATCTTGGTAATCACAAACCCAAAGCCGATCTTCACCTCACCTTCCTATGACAGTGATTTTGAACCAACTGTGACCAACCTTGACACTACAATTGATGTCAACCCCATCGCTACAAAAGGATCAACATTGCTCATCCTCAATCAAATGTTATTGGTGATCCTCAAGCACCTGTTCGAACTAGAAGTATTGTGACAAGTTCTAAGTATGGTCAAGTTGCTTTTCTTTCCTATGTCTCAAACCAAAGAAAGGGACAATCACAAGACTTTAAGCATTGTCCGCTTGCTTGCTTTCTCAAGTGGAACCAACCTGTGTTTCTCAAGCTCTTGAAGATTCAAGTTGGCTTGAAGCAATGCAAGATGAGATGTAACAATTCAAGAATCGGAGGTTTGGATAATCGGGTACCACTACCGATGGGAATATTGAAATTGGGACAAAATGGATTTTGAAGAATAAAAGAGATGCAAGGGGTATTGTGGTTAAAAACAAAGCAAGATTAGTGGCTCGGGGGTTCTGAACAAGAGGAAGGAATTGATTATGATGAAGTTTTTGTAGCTAGAGTTGAGGCCATTAGAATCTTCTTGGCCTATGCATCCTATATGGGGTTCATGGTATATCAGATGGATGTGAAAGGTGCTTTTCTATATGGTGAGATTGAAGAAGAAGTATATGTCACTCAACCCAAAGGCTTTGAAGACCCGGATCATCCAAAGCATGTATACAAGGTTGTAAAAGCTCTCTATGGACTACATCAGGCACCAAGAGCTTGGTATGCTAGGCTATCTCGCATTTCTTCGAAGCATGGTTACGAAGAGGTGCCATTGACAAAGCACTCTTCCTAAAAAAGAATTTAGACATCATTCTTGTGCAAGTTTATGTGGATGACATTATCTTTGGCTCCACTAAAGAATCTTGGTGCAGGGAGTTTGAGGAGTTGATGAAGGGAGAGTTTCAGATGAGTGCTATGGAGCTTACATTCTTTTGGGTCTACAAGTTAGCGAGAAACCTTATGGTATTTTTATCAGTCAGGATAAATATGTGAGAGAAATTTTGAAGAAGTTTGATATGGAAAATGTCGAACCGACACTACACCTTATGAAGCTCCAAAACCAAAGAACAATCTTGAACCCGATCCTGCTGTGAATGTTCACTTATACAGATCCATGATTGGTTCATTGATGTATTTGAGCTTCTAGGCCGACATTACATTTGTGTGAGTGCTTGTTCTAGACATCGTCACTCCACTTACTTCCCACTGAATGCAAGAAAAAGATCTTCAAGTACCTAAAAGGCCAACCCAATTTAGGTCTTTGGTACCAAAAAGAGTCTCCTTTTATGTTGGAAGCATATAGTGATAGTGATTATGCTTTGGTGCTAATCCGATAGGAGATCCACAACTGGAGGTTTCCAATTTCTTGGAAAAAGATTGATTTCTTGGTAATGCAAGAAACAAACTATTGTTGCTACCTCATCTAAGCGAGTATGTTGTCTAACAAATTGTTGTGGTCAGTACTATGGATACAAAATCAATTCTTTGGATTATGGGTTTAATTTCATGAACACCACAATCTTTATTGATAATCAAAGTACCATATGCATAGTTAAAAATCCAGTTTTTCATAATAGAACTAAGCATATTGAGATCAGGCACCATTTTATAAGAGATGCATATGAAAAACATTTAATCAAGGTGCTTAAGATTCACACAGATGATAATGTGGCAGATTTGTTGACTAAAGCTTTTGATAGACCCAGGTTTCAACACCTAGTTGTCCATATTGGGATGCTTAACCCTTAACTGCAAAGTTTGAGGGGAGGCATAGGCCTCAGGGAAGGATTGTTGTTGCTAAACTTGTAAATTTTGTAGATTATTGTTTATGCTTTTGTTTGCTAACACTAACCAGCTAATGATCTTTAAGTTTTGTATGTTTTGGTTTGGTTTGTTTGCTAATTTGTGTCTGTTTTGCAGAATGCCTTTATAAGCAGTTACTAATATTAAGTTGAAATTCACAAAGTTTGATTAAATGGGAATATGGTCATGTAAGCTCAAAGCTTGTTTCTACTGAAGATAAGAACAAGTGATACTCATTGGTACAAGTGATCTCATTGTTTCTACTGAAGAGAAGTACTGAAGTAAAGATCAAGTAATAATCATTGAGATGTTGTTCATTAAGTCAAGAAACAATTTACAGCTTATAATCAACTTCAAATGAAACTAAAGACCATCCCTATACAAAATCTACCAAACATATTCTAGTTCCTATCATCTATTACAAAAGCTGGTGGATATACATGACCAGTACGATGAAGAAGCTGAAGATGAAAATGGAAGGATGGATTGATGAAAACGATGGTGGATGCATTTGTGATATGAGAAATCTTCAGTTGTTCCATCTACTCGTTCCACCATAAAGCATCATACCACCTTCTACTCCACCTTCCCTTTTCCCTTTCCCTTCACCTCTACCTCCTTTCCCTTTCCCCTGCTTCCATGGTATGAAGCACCAGTTCCTGGAGCAGGAAGACCAATCACCACCTCTCTTTTCTTTGGGAGTGGTGGATTTCTGGCACGTGGCCTTGGTTGGGGTTGGGGTTGTGAAAGGTTGGGGCTTCTCTACACCTGCTGATGTCCTCTCCTCTTCCTCTCTCACCAATCTATTGAAGATAGGCTCTAGACGCTCTGTGGAGTCATCAGAACCCCTAGATGAATCACTTGGATCCACTACACTATCATCTTCAGATGAAGGGAGAAAGGGGGACTTCGAAGGTCGAGGTTCATCTTGATGAGGGTATCGAAACAATGGGTGTGAATCATCACTGGATGATGATGAGGAGGAGGAGGACGTTAGATCGATGATTTCTGGCTTGGTAGACATGTTTGTTGTTGCTGATTGTGGAATTATTGAGAATTTAGGGTTTTGAAGTTAATTGGGGGTAATTGATATGTGTTAATTGTGAATTGGGATTATCTTATGGGCAGAGGAGGGTTGATGGCAATTGATGCGAGTTGGGTGGCACAGTAAAACTCAAGATATTTACTGAAGATACTTTTACACTTGAGTTGATTCTGCTGATTGACTTCCTTCAGCAGATTGACCATCATTTCTGCTGAAGTGTTAATTTTGAAATTGGTTGGAGTTACTTTACACGTCATATCTGGTCAACGATTTGTTCCGATATTTTTGACCATAATTGGGTAACTTCTATTTATAACCTATTTCGTATAATCTTCGCCCAAAATCAACTGATTCCCTCTTCAATCAATTTAAACACATTTCCATTTGCGTGATTCATAACCTATTCTCACAATTTCTTTAATGACGACACTTCCACTTAAGAAAGATCACAACAAGGTTGCTTTTCTGGGAAAAGCAAATGGACATGAATTGTATGAACCTATGGTGGATTTCTTGATGCGTTCCAAGATTCATTATGCTCACACACATTCTCCAAATGTGATATTTGAATCGTTGGTTGAACAATTTTAGGCATCTGCTACTAAACGAAGTGACACAGAAATTGTAGCGACGATTGATGGAACAGAGTATGTGGTGACTGAGGATTTGATTAGGACACAACTTCGTTTGGATGATGAAGGTGAGGTCTATCACACCAACACTGAAGAGATACTTGCTGGGTTAAGAGTTGTTGGATACCAAAGTACTAACACAGATATGTGGCACAAGAATAAGTTTTGCCCCATGTGGAGGTTTTTGGTGAATACATTACTTCAGTGCATAAGCAACAAGTCAGGAGGATGGGATCAATTCTCTACCCAATTGGGTTGTGGTATTGTGTGTCTTTCAAAGGGTTTAACTTATAATTTCTCTAAGTTTATTTTTGATAATATGGTTGAAAATATTCAAAGGAAAAAGCATAAGTTTCTAATGTACCATAGGTTTTTACAAATGATATTATACATAACAACCCAAGACAGAGTCTTTTGTCCCATAGGGGCCCTTAGTGCTAAATTGTTTGCTTCAATGAAAACTCATTATGTTGGGGCACATCACCCTTTGCTAGAAGCTATGTTGCCACATGGCAATGAGGCTGCTGATGAGGGTAATGTTGCTGGTGCTCCACCCTCTCCTAATGTTGCTGCTGACGGTAATCCATCAGTTGCCATTGATGAGGGACCTTCCATAACTGCTGAAGCATCCAATGTTTCTCCTGACCAACCTCCATCTACACCTTTACCTCTGTCACCTAGTCCTAGTCCATTACCCACTCATGTTGCTCCTGATGAGCTTGAACTTGAGCTTACTAGACTGACCACACCTAGTCCAGTTAGAGAGCCATTTGATGAAAGCTCTCCTATTTTTGAGCATGTACATGTTTCTCCTTAAAGGCCTAATGAAGCTCCCATTACCACTGAGCAATCTGCTGGTGGAGCTGAGGACCCTATTACACTTACCTCTGTATATGCTTTGCTGAACAGGTATATGAAAGAGGTTGATGATCTCATAAAGGAGCTTGCAGATACCAAATCCTCACTTGGTGGTGAGATTGTGGTGTTGAAGAAGAAGGTTCAGGAGTTAGAAGCACAACTTGGGCATAATAGCAAAAGGATGTTTGTGGTTACCTCTGATGAAGAGCAGGAGGATATACATTTGGATTCTCTTGAATTCTTCGCTGATGTTGCTCAACAGACTCATGATTCTTCTCCCATTGCTGCTGAATCCTCAAAACAAAAGGAACCTATTTAGTTTAAAAGAAGAAGGAGAAGACAGACTTTGAGAAAGGATTCCACTGAATCTTCTAAGGTGCCAAGTGTTGATAATGTTAGTCACGTATCATCTATGCAAGAACAACCTTGTCTTATTACTTTAGAAGATCCTCATGTAATATTTGTTGTTGGGAGAACTTTTGTTCTGGATCATGATGCTGTTGTCTCTCCTACACATGTTGAAGATCCTTCTCAACATGTTACTCCTGATGCTTCAATTGGTGTTTCTTCTGAGAATATTGAGACAGTTCCAATTGTTGATATTCCTCATAAGGATTCTTCTAATGAGCCTGCTACCAATGTTCCTTCTATGGATATTTCTAACAAAGGTAAAGGAGATATGGTTTATGAAGATCTTGGTCCAGATCTTGTAACTGACAAAGAAAGGCTAGAGCAAGCCAGAATGCTAAAAGAGTATGAAGATTTGATGAAGAGTCAAGCATTGGCACAAAAGCTTGCAGATCAGTTTACTACCAATTTACCTCCTGAAAGACAAAGAGAATTGGATGATCAATCCATTCATTTTACTGATGAGCAATGGGATTCTTACACTCTTCAAGATGCTTCAAATCCTACTCTTGCTCAAAGCATTTTAGGAGCTGATTTTGATAGTGAAAACTTTGCTGCACAAATGATGGCTATTGGACAACAAAAGAAGAAAGCTGCAGCTGCAAAGAGAAAAGCTATTGCTGCACAAAAGGCTAAAGCTAAGAGGGAGAAACCACAGACTGCAGCACATAAGAAAACTTATATGAGGAATGTGGTGTATAATTAGAGTACTGCTCTCTATCAATCTGGTTTGACAAGGAATCAAGTCTGGGCTTTATCTGAATCTGACTTGACAAGTATGTATCATAAGATTATGAAGCATATTACACCAGCTTCTAAATTGAAAAGGATTGCTGGTGATATGGATGCTCCAAAAGCCAAAAGACCCAAGACAGTTGAGATTGTGACTTCTTTTGCTGATGATAGAGCACAGCTGAGCACTCATGCTGCTTCTGCTGAGGAACCTACTGAAGGTGTACATTCTCCTGAGAGAGTACAATCTGCTGAACCTATTGTTGTTTCTCCTGAAGCTTCACCCAGTGCTGCTGATACATCTATGGATCCAAAAGGGACTACTAGCACTATTGAGCATGATACTATTCCTTCTTCTGCATCTGCTGACCAAGAAGGAGCAGACATGGTTAGGAGAGCTGAACAAGAAGCTGCTATAGCTAAATAGGCCAGAGAAGAGCTTGATAAGTTATATGCAATGAGTGGTTCTGTTCCAATTCCCTCTGTTTCTAATGAAGATGCCTCTGGTGCATCTGAGAATGTACCATCTTCTTTTTCTATGAGCATTTATGTACCTGGTAGGAGGGGAAAAGGATGTCCAAAAGGAGACACATTGCCATCAGGAGATCTGTGAGATTAGCTGGGAAGAAGGCCTCTGGAGTTCATAAATCTCACAAGGGTGGTTCTTCTAAGCATTTGGACCTTAAGGCTGCTGATACAACATTTATCAAAGTGGGTTCTTCTGCAACTTTTCCTGAGGGTTATGGTGTGTTGACAAAATGGACATTGACTGATGGACAGTTTAACACCATATATAGGATAGATAACTCTTCTATGCAGTTTACTTTCTTAAAAGACATACTTCATTTGGTGGATAAGCAAGATTTGATTACTCTCCATGGCCTTGTCACACAATATTATGCCACTCATACACCACAGGGTTCTGGTTTGTACTTATTGGGAGATCTTCAAGTTCTTTTTTACTCTCAGTCTCCAAATGGTAAAGGGTATTCAATTTGGAAGGATTCACATAAGTGGAAGGTTGATACTTGGAGATTTTACCCTATCCCAAATGTGCATGTTGTGGAGACAAAGTGTGGTATTTCTGTATGTATGTTTTCTGATCAGCATTACCCTTTGTCCATTACACTGATGAAATGTATGCTTAGAAGGAAATTGGAAGTTCCTCCTGATCCAGTGGGGAATGATATGACCCATGTTGAACAATTGATTGGGTTGATCAAGTCCAAGCTTCTGCAACACAAAGCTTCTACTTGATTCTGGTATCTTGTATCATATATTTCTTTGTTTACTTCTTATCATTTTTTTTCTTTGTTTAATTCTTAGTTAAAAAACTTTGTATATTTTTTGTTTGTATCACTTCTGTCTTTCAGGTTTGTTGTATATAACTCTGTTGATGGTTATCAACTCACCATATGTGACTTGTGTCCATCAAAGAGTTGGCTAGTCCAAAGGGTACAACTTTGGTAAAGACACATCAAATCTGTTGATAGCTGTAATGGTTTGCTAAAAACCATAGGGTATGCAACTCACCCATGCTTAATTGCTGAGGGTTGTATGGTCATCAATTCACCATGGCTTATACCTTTTTGGCATCCAAGAATTGGCTTGCCCACAAGTATATGGCTTGTGGTAAAGGCAGTGGAATACCATATTGGGTAATCAATTCACCAAAGGTGATTCTGTCACCTAAGAATTGACTAGTCCTGAGCAAACGGCTACAGGTAAAGACATTTCAAATCCTTTTATAGCTGCTGATTTGCTAAAAATCAGATGGTTATCAGTGTACCATAGTTTTCGAACTTAAACATTTGGCTACTCCAGTAGTAATGGCTATTGGTAAAGAGACGTCAAATCCATTATTTTCAATGATTCACCTCTCACAGGAGTTAACACACCTGGATGTGATGAGAATAGTATGAAACTAATCTGTTTTGATGTACACTTTGTCATTTGTTGCTGCAAAGATATGAAGTTTCAAAGTTTTGCCATCATAGAGATGTGGTTGTTTTGCTTCTTTGCTGCTGATGTTCGAATTCAATCCTCTTGTTCTAATGTGTTAAAGATCTATCAAGAATCTTGAACTTTAACCATGTCAAATTCAAGATTAGGGGAGGATTGTTGGGAATTCTACTGAATAAGAATTCTACAGAATAATGCTATTGACGGATTCTGCTGAAGTGCTGGATTCTACTGAAGAAGTGATTCTGCTGAAGTAGTAAAACCGTGTAGTTTGTTTATGCGGATATAGATATTCCGCGTATTTTATAGTTAGTTAGGATATGCATGAGCTTTATTAGGAAGTGATAATGTATATCTCTTTTAGTTTTATGATTATACGTTTCTTGTGAAACGGTTTAGGGTTCCTTGTCTATAAAAGGAACACATTAGTATGTATGATGTACGAGTTTGAAAAACAAGTTTTAGTTTTATTAAAAGATCCATTGAGGATCAAAGTATTCTTAGTAATCTGTGTTCTTACTTGTGTTTGATTTCCGCTTTAGAATACAAGTAATAGAGACTTTCTATTAGTGTGTTTGTGATTACATAAACATTACTAACGATCCACGAGCGCTCAAAGATCTATCAAGGTCTAAGGTTCAACAGAAGTCCATCATGTTGCAACTTTTCCATGCGTTTCTTGCTAATGTGTCCAAGACAACAGTACCATAAGAGAGTAGAGTCCAAGGCAAACTTGGCTCTTTTATTGTTAACAACAAACATAGAACTACTATTTGTATTAGAACAAGACTTATCAATTTCATAAATACCATCCCGTGAGATAGCAGTAAAATAAACAACGTTATTTCTAGAAACTGAAATTGCATTATTCGATTCAAAACGATTAACAAAACCATCGTCATACAAACAAGAAACTGAAATAGTTCCTCTAGTAATAGAGGGAACATAATGACAATTGTTCAAAACAACTACTAATCCACTAGGGAGACATAAATGAAAAACACCAATAGCTTCAACTCCTGCCCATTGACCATTGCCCACGAACAGACTTAAAGCTCCTGGCTTCAGCTTCCTACTTCCCCTGAGATCCTGAGTAGTATTACAGATGTGAGTACCACAACCTGTGTCATAAACCCAATATGTAATAGGAAAATAATATAGTTCTATAGTGAAAATACATGAAGAGCTTGCTGCTAGAGACAACTTCTTCTTTTTCATTAACTCAGCGAGATACACGGGACAATTCCTTCTCTAATGACCTACTTCACCACATTGGTGGTAGGTCGCGTCCTTAGCAGGATTATCCTTCTTGGGTGGTGGAGGAATCTTAGGCTTGGGAGCATAAGGTGGTTTATGCTCAGGAGCATAAGCCAGCTTGTACTTGCCCTTCCCTTGATTCCCCTTCGCAGCCTTAAACGATTTTTTCCCATGGTTTTTCTAGACCTTTCCCGCACATACATTATGAAGTGCAAGTGCAACATCTTTCTTTGGTAGCGTCTGCTCATCTTGTTTAAGCATAGCATGTAACTCATTATAGTTTTCCCTATGTTGTGCAAATTAAAGTTCTGCACAAACGTAACGTACTCTTTAGAAAGACCAATTAAGATAAAATTAAATCCATAGTTCATAGTAATAGGGTGATCGAGACGCTCCAAGTTGTCAATATAGCTCTTCATCTTGAGAACATATGAGCTAACTGATTGACCTTCTTCTTGCTTGCACGCGTGAAATTCTCTCATGGTTTGAAAAAGTTCCTATTAAGCCTGTTGGGGAAACATAGACTTCAGCTCCTGTAGCATCACTAAGATGAGTTAGATTTCGATGGATCTCTAACTTCATGGTCATGAGCATGAAGGCAACAATGTCCTTTGACCCCTTGACCCAAGCAGTGTGAGCTGCAAGAGCCTCGGGAGGAACAGGGTGACAAGGAGCTGCAACATGTGCAGCAAAAATGGGATGATCCAAATAGCTTTCCTTATCTTCAGCTGACAGGATAATGCAAAGCTGGCGATACCAGTCAATGAAGTTAGGTCCAATGAGTTTTTGTTTCTCAAAGAAACTCCTGAGTACCGAATTGTTTTCGACTGAGGTATTCATCTACAATTTAGAAAAGTTCAAATAGTTAGTATTTTCGATAATTAAATTCTTAAAAGAATTAACTACCCAATTAATTACTAATAATACTAAGATCCATCTGGACCTCCCACTTATTACCAAAGGTTAGACCAATGTGTAAACAAGTAGGGCAAGAGGTAAGCGACAAGCGTTATATGCACAATGCAACTCTTAGACTTATGAGACTGATCAAGGCATTAGTAAATAAGTAATAATTTCAAGATCATGTTTAGTCTCATCTTATGCCTCGTGTCCAAGGTCTGGCCAAGCATACTCGAAATAAGTCAACCAAGTAAGAACTTGCAAATATCACCAAAGATCTGACCAATGAGCAATGTTCGCCATGGGTTGGAATGGCCCTAAGGTCTGACCAAATAGGTCAAGCCAAATGCAAGTGGTCTTAGTTGGTTGGCATGGACTTAAAATTTTCACATAGGGTATACACATAAATGTGATAAAATCGTGTACAAAGAAGCATGAAAAACAACTTTGTTACACTTATTTTAAAAACTTTTAGTAATGACACTGTAGTGATCATCACGGTTCACGGTAGCTCCAATCAAACTCGCAGGGAGGCGGAGAACCAGGTCAGCGCGAGGCAAACACAAATGGTACGTGTACTGAAAAAACTATCTATATGGTACGTGAACTTTCATAAACCGGCTAATATGATACATGGAAACCTATTTTATCAGCTAATATGGTACGCATACTATATTTCATATGTTTTCGTACGTTTTCATATGTTTTCTTACGTTTTCGTACATTTTTATCCGTTGTTATCCATCTTTACCCATTTTTGTATATTTTGTACGTTTTATATCTTTTTGAACGTTTTCTTACGTTTCTGTACGTTTTGTACATATTTGTACATTTTCTACGTTTATGTACGTTATTATACGTTTTCATTCATACAAAAAGTATAAAACATATGAAACATATAAAAACATGTGAAAACATACACAAGCGTATAAAAACATGCACAAACGTAAATAAACGTAAAAAAGAATTTATAAAAACGTACACAAACGTAAAAGAACATGCACAAATGAAAAAAAAACGTACATAAACGTGTAAAAACGAGCATAAACGTATAAAAACGTACAAAAAAGTATAAAAAAGCACACAAACGTATAGAACGTAAAAAACGTAAAAACATATGAAAACGTACAAAAACAGAGAAAATTGTATGAACATGTACTAAAATGTACCAAAACCTATGAAAACATGAAAAAATATACAAAAACGTAAGAACACTTATGAAAACGTGCGAAAATGCATGAAAATGTAAAAAAAACGTATAAGTCGTACAAAAGCGTATAAAACCACAAGCAAACGTATGAAAACGTATAAAAACAGATGAGAACATATGAATACATGTGTAAAAGTATGAAAACGTGTGTAAAGGTACAAAAATGTATCAAAAGTACAAGAACATAAGAAAGCGGATGAAAACATACAAAAATGTATAAAAACGGATGAAAATGTACAAAAATGTATAATAACAATAAATTCAGTACACGTATCATATGAGTAAATTTGAGAAAGTACATGACTATTTAATGCCTTAAACCCTATCATAGAAAAAAACCCCTGCCAAATCACACTATCTAAAAATTTTAGCTGGTTTTACAAGTTGCCGGTAAAAATGTGACCATATTAGCACGAATGGAAAAGTTGACGTATGATAGAAATAATAAATTTTTGTAAACTTACCATATGAGTAAAATTGAAAAAGCATGTGGCTATTTAATGGCTTAAACCCTTATGAATTTGATTTTTTGAGTATGTGAAACTTTGGTGTCTGTAACAAGATTTTTTGATTGAATTTAGATAGGGTAAAGTGAGAGTCACGAGTGTTGTTTGGTATTATCAATATTGGGTGTGTTGATTGGTGGAATAAATGACACTCAAAGTCAAAGGGTGGGGTTGTTCGGTAAAATGGGGTGGGGTTGTTCATTAAAATGGGCAATAACAACAATGATTTTTGGTCTAGAAAAAACCAAGTGGTGAAGTGAGTATATAGTAGCCTTTTATCAACATTGATTATTAATAGAAAAGTAGGGTCTACTTGATAAGACTACCCAATACAGTGATTATGAGCGACCTTTTTTGCCTGTCACATCAGCTTTCTCTCTTTGGCGATCTACATACGACTTTTTACCACACCATAGGTGACCTTCATCTTTTTTCTTTTTTTTTATTCAAATTTTTTAACAACAAAATTAAATTTCATTAATAGTAAAAAGATTATATACTAATTCAAATAACATTAAAACATTACAATAGTGAAATGAGTAAAATAGTTTTCATTTGCACGATGTCAAATGTCTTCCACCAAATTGGCTTTTAGATTTAGATGAGTTATTTTGTTGATTATCTCCCGAGTAACTTACAACGATTATTCATGAGTTCTTACGGGATGATAATCACGATGTTGCTCCATTCGAAAAAATATGGGAGATATCGCCCGCTCTTCGTCCTGAATTATCATATTATGCAATATGATGCATGTGTACATTATATCCGATAGTTGATTTCGGTCCAACCCTCTAGCTAGATGTTTAATCATTAGCCACTTCTTCTTTAATACACCAAAAGCTCGTTCCTTTCTTGCTTCTTCGTGCTTCGTCTTATACAAAATTCTTTGGTGATCATTCGTACCCGGATTTGAAATGGACTTAATAAGAACGGTCCATTCTGGATATATCCCATCAGTAAGATAATATCCCCGTTTATAAGTCACGTTGTTACAACGAATGGAACATCCAGTGCTCTCCCCAATTTGAGATCATCAAAAACAGACGATTGACATAAAACATCCACGTCATTATTCATCCCGGAGACACCAAAGAATGCATGCCAAATCCATAAATATTGGGTGGCGATCGCTTTCGATAAAATGAATGGATCTGGTCCATGATCACCTCTAGCAAATTGAGCTCTATGAGCTTGTGGGCAACTCGCCCACTGCTAACCTATACAATCAATTCTTCCCATCATCCCAAATAACCCATGCTTTTGCTCGTGATAGGCATACAGTCTTTCAGTGTCAGGATATGTTGGCTTTCGCACAAACTCTTCAACATATAACTCGATGATGACCTTACAAAATATTTGGAGACACTCACAAGCTGTTGTCGCACCCATTTGCAGATATTCGTCCAGAGCATCAGGATTGGCTCCGTATGTCAATTGACGAATTTCCATAGTACACTTCATCAATGGAGAAAGACCAAGTGTGCCTGCACAATTAGTAGTTTGTTGAAAATAACGGGAATGATCGGTTACCTCTCGAATAATTTGCGTGAATAGGTTCAGGCTCATTCGGAAACGCGTACGGAATGTTCTTTCATCATACACTGGGTGTTCGGAGAAGTATGCCGCTACTGAACGATTATGAGCACCGTAATGATCCATGTCAATTTGGGTTCGTGAGATTTTTTGCTTTGACGCTTGACAAGCCTCCCAACAGGCTTCCGTAAAAAGCTCAAGCTCGCTAGTAACTTCATCTTCATCGTCCTAGGATGAAGTGCCAAAAATAGCTCGTAAGGCATTATGTAGATTAAATGTGTAAAAGTATTTAGAGGGAATGTGTTTGAATGTGTATAGAGAGAATTGTAGTTTGATTTTTTTGTGAATAAAATGATGAAATGAGTGGGTTATTTATAGTGTAAAAGTGTTTAAATTTAAAAAGTTGAAAAAGTTTTTTCTTTTTTCAACCAAACGCTCACATTTGTGCTTGGAAAATGGAAGATTTTGTTTTTATGTGTGTGTTCTAGTCGATCGCCACTACGACAAAAAAAAAAGACCAACTCGCGAATGAATGGCTGACTCCCTTACTGTGCATAGCCTAAGTGTGTAGTACTAGTGGGTATGGTGGTGGTGGGGGTGAGGTAAAGTGGTGGTGGGTATGGTGTTATAGTGTGGTGAAGTGGTGGTGGGTATGATGTTGATGGTGGTGATGAGGGTTAGAGGTTGAAGAAGAGTGATAAGATAGAAGAAGGGGGTATTTGGGTTAATGTTGGTATAGTGTTAAAAAAAGATAGGGCCAATGAATTAAATAGATCAAAAGAAATTTTCATTCCATTGCAAAGACCATGGTCTATCTTTGGAAAAAAAATCCAATTATAGACTGCTCGACTGTGCGACTTTTTTTTTGTTGCTTGAATCCACTTTTACTGTTTGCTCGACTTCACTATAATTTTGTTTGACTCCACTATTTGGGAAAAAGGGTCACGGATCTATAGGCTGGAATAAAACTTTCTTTTGGTCTATTTAAGTTAAGTCAAAAAGATATAAATGGGTGTTTGGAAGAAAAAAAAGGACGAAAAGACAAAGTTGCCCTTCCAACTAATAAAAAACTAACGACTATTAGCCAAAAAGGATGAAACAAAGACTTTGGGGACTAAAAGTGAGATTTAAAAAAAAAAAAAACCAAATACGAGAATCGGGTATACTTTGGGGACTACTGGTGTAATTTACTCTCATAAATAAGTACGAGGGTATCAAAATCCACACAAACAAGCGTACGCCGTACTAAGCGTCAACATATCCTTGATCCGACAACGGAACACGGTGTTAAGAAGTGTTCCGATTTGACTTCGGCCGACTTTAAGAGGCTTACTTAGGGTTGAACGATGGTGGTGGTGGTGGTAAGGGCTCTAATAAACTTAAGCTTCTGGCTGATACAAATAAAGCTTTCATGTATTGTTATTGACTAATGGCTTATTATTTCTTAATAAGAAAATGTTTTTAGTCTTACATTTTTAAGACTGCTTCTTTTAGCAAGTCCCAAATCTATTATAAAGTAGTATAGATTACAAGGGCATCAAAATCACACAAACAAGCGGACAACAATGATTAGGGTCTACTTTCAATATCACACATGGCCCCCGAAATTCACGGGATGACCCTGAAGGTAACCGGGTCAAAACCCGAGTCAACGTAGAGAACCAGGTGAAACAAGATTCCTTTAGAAGATGGAAAAAAAGGAGTGTGGGCTTAATGTACAAACATATTTACTGGATTGTCATGATTGTCCCCTATAACACAATAGCTATTACATTACTGGTCCAGAAAAGAAGAAGTTGATAAAATTGCATTTATTTACAGTGTTGACCTTGATATTGTATGGTTACATTTTATGACCTTCGATTAGCTCTGCAAACTGACTTAGCAATCTATCAAAGTACAAAGAATAGTCCCTAAAAAGATTTAACAAGGACTCTCAGATTCTTTCACCCTTTATTTAGTCACCAAAGGAAATATTTTCTTGGAAAGTTTTACAAATGGTCAAAAAACCTTCTCTCTTTGTTTATTAAGTTATGGTTTTGTGTAAATATGTTGCATGTTACTACCATTTTTTGATATATTAAAGACAATAGTGAACAAAAAGTGTTACCCTATAACGAGTCTTACTCATGTGTTATTATTATTATGTTGTAATTTGAAACGTAGCAAAAATTCAAAGTACCCATACTGGACATACTAAATTACTAGTAAAGTGAAGAGTACACAACAAGTTTACAAAAATACTTCCAGGAGGCCCAGCCAATGCACAGGCCAATTATCCTTGTGTGCGAGTTTCCATCTTGGGAACGAGAGCTTGCAAGATAAAACTCGGCTCAAGTATGATAAATTTTCATTCAAATAATTGAGCCAGAAAAAAAGAATTTTATCCCCAAACAACTGACAAATCTTTGAAAATTTAATAGTAATACTAGTCTAGTCGATCTTATATTTGCCGTTCCAATAGCCTAGCTTCAAAGCAAATCCGAAACACCTGCAAAAAGACGGTTATCATTAAGAAGACGAAGATCAAAATATAAACTCTCTGTTTTGTTTTCTATATGTCCCTGGACGGAGCCAGGACAATATGACCGGGTGCACAAAAATTATTGAACTGTAAAATAGAAACACATTTTGATGGAACGGGGTCATTTATGATGCATTTGAGAAAAATCGATGTTTTTCTATAAAATTAACATTATATCTAAAAAATCCATAGGTGTCCCGGGCACCCGCGGGACCCCTCCTAGCTCCGTCCCTGTGTCCCTTGTTTACAAATGTGTAGTAAGTCTAACAAGTACTTTGTTCTTTCGCCAATGTAATAGTTTTCTTGGAGAACTTTACAACTGATCAACGAAGACCTTTTGGTACTATATAATTTGATTCGATTATGTTTTTGTGCGTAAAATATTTTACCCATTTTTGATAGAGTAAACAGAGTACACAAAACAAAAAGTGATGCAATTATTAAGTCTTACTCATTTGTTACTGTCACTATGTTGTAACTTAAGGCTAGGGTGTTCACAATTCGGCTTTATTTCGAAAATCGAACCGTTTTAGAACCGAACCTATTTCTGAAAACGGTTTTTGGAACAAAAAATGAATTAAGGTGTTCGATAAAATGCTCAAGTGAAATTTGACTTTCCTGGCTGAAGAGGTATATTTTCATTTTACTCTTGATTAACGATACAGTTTGTTAATACTGGTTTGCATTCGCGTGTTGTAGGGATGAGAGTTAAAGTTAACACATTGACATATATGCTAAACTTTTGTACATAATAGTTATTTAGATTTGCTACAAATTAAGCTGATCTATGCAATGCCTACCAAAGTGTTTGATATGATATAATGTCTAGCCCAAGTAACTACGTTATTCTGTTCATGAATGGGCTGTTACTCCTGTTAGTTCGTGTTTTCTTTCCCTTTTTTATAAAGCAATCCCACCCTTCAACTCTGTACTAAATAAGTATAAATTATAAAGCAACTAGCAAAATATCAAAATTTTCACACAGGTGAATCCAAGAAAGGAACCAGACAGGGACGGAACCAGGATGTGGTGTGACCAGGTGCACTTGGAATAAACTAAACAATAATGCAAACAGAATTTTTAGGAACCGGGCGCATTTAAGAGAAATCGATGTTTTTAACAAAATTAACACTACGATACAAATATCCATGGGTGTCCCGGGAGGACACCCCCTGGTTCCGTCCCTCGAACCAGACAATAGACTTTTCAATGATTTATCTTTTACATTAAATCCAAGAGAAGACCTAGTCAAATAAAATGACATGACACCAACTCCACAACTATTTTGAATGCAACTATGTCATGGTGGAATCTCGACTACCACAAGCATAAAAGTCTGACTTTTGGCATTGATTTCATATCAAGTTTTGCACTTGTAATTGCTTTCAAGCAACAAATTTGATTCATTTTCATATTTTATTTGATCAACCAATTATAATTACGTCTTCCATGAAAGGGTTTGAACATCTTGAAATACATCTTGAAGAGATCAAATCAGCCACCAATAACTTTAATGAAGAAAATGTTATTGGACACGGTGGTTTTGGTAAGGTCTATAAGGGGGAGTTGTCTCACTCTCAAGGGAAAAGCCTGGTTGCTTTAAAGCGCCTCATTCGTAAACATGGGCAAGGAGACTCTGATCGAGTTTCATAAAGAGGTGAGAATGCTTTCATGTTACAGACATGAAAATATTATATCTCTCCTTGGGTTCAGCAGTGAACGGGATGAAATGATACTTGTATATGAGTATGCATCTCGAGGAAGTCTCGATGGCCATCTAAAAGATGTCAATCTCACATGGACACAACGTATCAAGATATGCCTTGATGCTGCGAAGGGACTATGCTATCTCCATGATCCCAAAGAGACTTACCAAAGACTTATCCATTGTGATATTAAAAGTGCCAACATCCTACTCGATGAGAATTTTAATGCCAAAGTTGCTGATTTTGGGCTGTCAAAAATTGGCCCAGCTAATCAGCAGAATTCAGTGCTTGTCACCAGTGCCTTGGGTACCTTTGGATACTGTGATCCTCTGTTTATGGAGACATACACCCTCACAAAAGAGTCTGACGTATACTCTTTTGGAGTTGTTTTATTTGAAGTCTTGTGTGGGAAACTATGCTTTGAATTTAGCAATGGTCAGTTAAAGATTTTAGTGCCTATGTGGAAACAAAGCTACGAACAGAAGCAATTAAGCGGGATTGTGTTTCAAGGTCTGACGGAACAAATGAATCCGGATTCTTTGGAGACATTTGCAGACATTGCATATAAATGTTTAAAGAGATTCCGAGAAGAACGGCCAGCGATGTCTCTTGTCATTGAAAAACTTCAGGAATCACTTGCATTGCAGGAGCTTCACGATCTCAAACCACCAAAGGAGTATGAAGAGATAGTTAACGCTGCAGTACCTCTTTTAAATTATAGATCCTTAGATGAACTGAAAGTGCTTCTCACCGAAGGGTTCCTCATTAATGAGGGCAAAACGGTAATTAGCGACATCTCTTTTGATTTTATTTTTAATATACTTTGACAAATGGTTATTTATAGCTAGAGAAATTTTACTATGTGGGATTTCACATTATAAATGTATAGAAATAGGCGGTGTGAAAATGGCTTTTTTCTTTATAATGTGGAAAGAATAGGTTCTTCCTCATTTAATGAAGACGCAAAGTTCTTTTTTTTAGACTAGGATATTTAGAAAAACGTTTTCATAATTCAACTTTCATATCATTTTTGGTTAGATTCAAGTATTCCATACTTTATAGCCTTCATTTAATACTCATATTCAACATATTAATGTAATTCGTTTGATATTTAACTAATATTTATGCATTGATTTACAACTACCTCATACTAGATAGTTTATGATATTGTTCACAGTTTGAAAGTTTTAATGACTATATCGGTAATAAAACAAGTTGGTTTACTAGATGTGTATATTGGAGAAAGTACGTTTGTAATAAATAGACTTAACCCTTTAGTTAAAGCTTTGAGATGTTTTTGCCATACAAAAGTATTGTAAAACAAAATTAAAAGACAAATAGAATATTAAATAAAATAGTAATAACAGAACTTGGTCATCAACAATAAAAAGTTAAAATTTTGGGTCAAATTCGTTTAACACATAGCTGAAGAAGCCTGACCCAATTCTTTGAGGAATTGAAAATGCTAATTACAACTTATTTAATGCATGTACAGCTGTTTTGTTTGAATGACAAGGGAGAACATATCGAAAGAATTTTCATCGAAGCCTGTTTGAACCCCAATATAGCTCACAGGTTAAAACATCGAGATGACTGTGTTAATTCAAGGTGACTAACTAATTCTGAATTTGTTTAATCTGTATTATATGGTTTTAAATTTTTCATTCTTTAATTGATGCTTTCTTCTTCTTCTTCATGCAGATTTCCAGGGGGGCAATGTTACGAATATATTTCTGAATTCAAAGCACGTGCGAGAGGTCAATACTTGACACCTCAAATCTCATACACGGTCAACCTTGTCTTTCGATATAGTTTGCAATGCGATGTTAATTCATATAAACCCCTAAGATACAAGGTAGATGGGGAGGAGACAAAACTTTTTATGATTTACCCGTTAGATATGAGACAAGATGGATGGTTCATTGCTCCATTATATCAGTTTACAAGCGAACTCACAACTGTAGATCTTCAATTTGAATTTGAATATCGATGGGCCATATTACTAGTCGCTGGCATCGAGTTCCAACCATCTGAAGAAAAAGTAAGCAGTTTATTGTCAATGCTTATGTTATTTATAAAATATGTAAAGAAAAAAAGACACTTAACCCGAATGTATGGCTCACTTGCGTGGATATGTCATTATATAGGTGGAACTTCAAGTGTTTGAAGAGTACCAAGACATAGTCGAGGTTGCCTCACAATCTCTGTTCTATACATCCCTTGATGAACTTAAACAGATTCTCTCCAAAGGAGTCTACCTTAACGGACATAAAACGGTATTCAATTGGCTATGTCTATTTATAAAGATAATCTGAGGAGAACTAATTCCCAGCTTGTTAATTATGCAGTGGTTTTCACTCAATAAAAAAGGAGAACACTGTAAAATGATATCAATCGAAGATTGTTTGATTCCAAATCAAGATTTCCTTTCTCGATATGAGTCTGATTATTGGTCAAGGTGACTTGTTATACTCAGACTTATCCTTATTGTTTCATAAGTATATATAAATTGATGCACCATTCTTTGCTTCTTCTTCTTCATGCAGATTTCCAGCAGGCTCTTATCGAACAAACACTAAGGGATTTAAAACACATGTGAAGACCCATTTATTGTCTCCATCAATCACATACACCGTCAACCTTGCCTGTTACGCTTCCTCATTGGGTAAACAAGGATATGTAGACCTCAAATACAGATTAAGAGGGGAGACAACAACTTCTACTGTGTACCTTGCAAATCGGAGAGATGATGATCGGTTTCATATGGCTGAATTGTATCAATTCACTTGCGATGGGATTATTGTTGATCTTGAAATTGATTTTGACGATCATGGAACCAATATACTAGTAGAAAGCATCTTTTTTCAGCCCCTGGAAAAAGTAAGCAGACATATATGGGTTTATTCATCTTAGTTAATTTTTCATGATGTTATTCTTACACAACAGGTAAACCACTAGAATCTTTTGAATTAACAGTGGCAAAAAAGTTAGATCTGGTAATATGTCGAAATTGGTTTGGGTCAAATTGGGCCATTTTTTGTTTTGGGTCGGATGTACCAGTTGAAAAATGAACTGTGAATGGAATTTTAGATTTCCTCAAAACCGATAAATATTCAAAGAGAGATCGATATAAAATTTATAAAAGGTATGAATTAGTTTTTTTATAGCTAAAACTAAAACTTGGAAACCAATTACTTTGTAAAAATAGGTGGAAGATCAACTATCAAAGGATGACAAGGTGGAGAACATCCAAACCCTATCGAATTCAGAATCAGACACTTATTGGGAACAAAAATTGCCGAATGATTATGAAAAAATACTCAGTTTGTCAAAAGATAGTTTGCAGTGGACAACAAAGAAGGAACTCTACTCAATTCTTAGAAGAGGGTTCCTGATCGGCAATGGTCAACAGGTATACTTAATAGGAATTTTAAGACTACTGTCATTATTTCGAACCTATTTTAAATGTAATATTCCTACACTTACATATCTATATGGATTGTTAGTGGTTTTCTGTTGATAAACATGGGAAGAAATGTCCAATGCTATCTGCAAGAGCGACTTGGGTAATAGATGATAAAAACTCAGCTTGCGAGTCTTTCCACGAATCAAGGTTCTTTCTCTATTTCTTTCAAGCCAGTTTTTGTAATAGTTTATATGTTATGAACATGTGTCCACAACTTTCCAACTCCCTACGAATATAGATACTTTTATGAATCTTTCTTTTGCACTCAACTGAGATATTATAAGGGCAGAAATATTTAAATTCTAGTTTGGCAGTGCTTATTTACCTTAAGTGAGTGACAAGGATAACTCCCATGGTAATTTTTATATTAGAAGACTGATAATGAAATCTATACAATTAGAAAATCCATTCTACACAACTATCTTCACAATTTAGCTTAAGTGGCTTCCAAGAACAAAACTCTATTGATCTTTGTTCCTCTATCAGACTTGAATACTCATGCGCACATTCCTCAGCTTTGCTACATGGAGGCCTTCCTTAATTGGCTTCAAATTAAAGCTCATTAGCTTAAGCTTTAAAACTCATACAGCACCTCCTAAATCATCCTTTCAGGAAGCATGATTACTCAAGCCCAGTAACTCTGAATAGACTCAAGAATATAAACGTCGGATTTTATACCCCCACGGTATGCCAAAGCATCGTAGGACTTTGGTTTGGGTGTGTGATGACATGTAAATTTTCCTATAACCAATTCCACTCAGTTTAAATGTTATTACTGTTTGACCAATAAATCATACAAGTTCTTTCATCTATAACTGTTTAAGTTCTCGTGTTTAACTTCCCAAACACGTACTTCTGCCTTTTTATTTTATTGTGTGAATTACACTACAATATTCTGTAATTGCTTGATGATTTGAGCTTCATTCTATTTATGAAAATCTTAGAACCCAAAACCTCCTGTTATGGGTGAATCTTACACAAGGGACATACAGTTCCTTATAGAAAGTACAGGGACCTTTTGTTTAGTATCTTGTTCATTGTGATATTGAAAAGGAAATAATAACCTCATCAATGCTGTTCTTTGTTAGTGTTATGATCTAGTGAGCTGTTTTCACTAGATTAGTGTATCGATTCAATGTATCAGTTAATGAATAAGTGCATACCTCCTTGATTACTGAGTAAATCCGAATAGATTGTGTACCCTACGGTATGCCAAGCATATAGGACTTTGGTTTGGTGTGTGATGACCACTTATTAAACAATTAACATAAGCAACTTAGCGCATTAGCAGGCTTCTACTAGTTGAAAACCTTAAACACTTTCCGAATCTATTACATATATGATTATTTCTTTTCTGCAGATTTGGAGAAGTGATTGTAATAACTGCTGGTGACGAATTCGAAATCAAGGGAGAATTCAAATCCGAAGTAGTATTACCTGAAACAAACTATGCAAGTTACCTTGTCTACAAACTCCCACAAGACCAATCCACATGTGAGGCTCCTATGTATGTGTGGGAACAAGATGGTTCCGTGTATGCGGGTTGGTATATCTATTTAGTAAGCCCTCCACCCACCCCAGTTTTGGGACCAAAGCTTGATGAAAACAGTTATAACCCACTGAATAGATACAAAGGGAATGCCATTCCGCGGCATAGGAGCGATGGTTGGATAGAAGTACAAGTATGGAAGTTTCAAACTACCACCAAACCAATTTCTATGCATCTTCGGTTAAAGCATCCTTGTAAAAAGGATCTTAGTGGGCTTATGGTACAAGGATTTGAGCTGAGACCCATATAGATGATTTTTTGCAATGACTTTGTTGTGGGAAATTTATGTTAGAACATTGAAACCCCTCGGAATCACTTTATTAATTATTCATATTTAGAGATACAAATACATGATAAAACCTTAAAACTCTAATGGACCCAAAAAAGCTTTGGGCCAACTTATTCAATATAACAATTTATAGTCTAATACTCTTCCGTAATTCGAGCGGCGAAATCGCGAAAGCTCGGATTGAATTAAAAAGATAAAAACATGAAAGTCATAATAAATTGTTGATGAAGATATCTGATAGCAAACGAAAACTGATTGATAACAACATCTTTGACGAGATCCAACCAATGTATCTTTTTTCATCTATCATACTGAATAAACCAATGTATCCTTTTTTTCATCAACCAAACTGGATAAACCAATATATCACTTTGCATCTACCATACTAGATAAACCAATTGTATCATTTTTTTAAAGGATGTTAAAGAAAATGGGTTAATTATGGATTCGCCTCGGTCGCTCGAGGTGTCAACACTTTCTAGACTCGACTTTGGGTTATTCCTTAAATAGACTCAGCGACTTGCGACTTTTCTACTTTTAATAACAAAGATGTATTGTGTGAATTTTCATATGTTCAAACGAGAGTAAATAAATGTTAGAAATTTGGTAAGGGTTGTGATGATAATCTTGGATATCTTCTCAAATCGTGTATGTTCACTTTCCGAATAAAGTATTTGACCCTTCAATGTCTGGGTATCACGAAATCCTTATTGGGATAATTTAAGAAGAAAAAAAACACGTATTATCTAGGCACAAACATGTTGTACCATCTATGATTGTATGGCGAGTTCACAACATCTTCTATAATTTTGATTTGTACATGGATCAGAGGTCGGAATCATGTGTGTATAATTTTCTGAGATGGTGTATGATCAGTGCTAGGCTTTGGAGTTAGACTGCTATTCTTCTTTTATTAAACGATAAACAAACACACGCCTTTGTTCCTGGTTGTGACTTGTGACTGAACTCTCAATACGAGCCCCTTAATCATCGGTACTCTAGATACAATTAAATCAAAGGCTTGTTGGCATCCAGTAGACTTATATAGATTTTGATATCGTAGGATATGAGTGATCCATGTATGTGACATGCTAATTAATATCACTAATGTACTAGCTAGTATGCGAATTTGCTCCATAGGAAACTCATTTGATATACACCAACCTGCAGCATTGCACGGTGATGTGTTGCATGTTCTTTTGCGGAAACCTTTAAGATCATTTTAATCTCATATGAATATGGTCTAAAACATTTTGATATTAATCAATGTGTAATCAAAATCTGTAACTAACAATTAGAAAGAAAATAATTAATTAATTGAATTTGTTAACAAACTAAAAGCCCCAACACCAACAAAGTCACCCATATGACCCAGACTCCTCTCATGGGTCGATAACCCGAAGAAATATCCGACTCCATAGAGGGAGTATACCTAAAGTTCGGGTTCGACCCATACAAAGTCTGAATCCCCTTTATATCATCCATTTTAAGATCCACTTTTGTAATCCTCGGACCCAAACTCGGGTACATAATCGCCTCTTTAACAGAGGAATGGGCCAACCCAAGTATATGTCCGATTTCATGAGTTGCAACAGACTCCAAATCAATAGCCACATTTGATCCAGTTGATCCAAAATCAACAGCCCATGTTTCAGCCGTATCAAAATGAAGCCTACCATTTTCCGGCGAAAACGCATGAGCCAAAACCCCTAAAACCCCATCAAACGGCTCCCCATCCCCATGGTCCCCACCATAAAACGCGATTTTTATATCAGCAGCACGATAATCGTCAACTTCAGTAAAGTTGACGGGTATCGTAGAAGCCCAACGCCCAAAAGAACGTTGGAAAACATCTTGTATTTCGGAATATTTAATGTAATCAATCATATGACTATCAGAAAAAGCATATGTCAACATCGAAGTCTCGTCTTTCGAGGTTTGTCGCCACCTCGGCTCCCCATCAAAAAACGCATACTTTTTCGACACGTGGATTTTATGTTTTCGTGTAATATAATCTGACACGCCACACCTCGGCAACATGATCTGACCAACCGTACTCGAATCCAATTTTCCGGTAACCGGTAAACCCAACTTCTTTTGATACCTCAAAACCGCGTTTTCAAACTTGTCGTCAAAAGTGTCACTAAAAGTGTCGCTAAAGTTATCGAGATACCCGAACCGGTGAAAATACTTTTTGAGCTCAGAAATGCCTGAAAAACTAGCACCTTTGCCAGCGTTGGTAAATTTAGAAAAGTTGTGCCACGTGGCGTTTCCTGATAGGTTGATTGGAAATTCCGGTGGTGAGATAGGAGGCAAGATTCTGGCGGGAAAAACATGCTGGATGAGAGATAATAAGATGAATATGTTGTAACGGTAATAACGGTACATGGTTTGTTAAAATTAGTTTGTCTTAGGATATTGTGTTTATTTATATAAGATTCAAAGAGTATATACAAAGTAAGGTGCTAGTTTTGTTACATGATGTACAAATTATTAAATAGTTTTAAGTAAATGTTTTTAAAATGTATAATACTTGTCATAATTTGCTTTTGTGAGTAGCGAACAAATTTTTTTACTTTTATGAGTACTTTTCTTTCAATTCATTTTTTTTTAAAGTACTATATGACACTTTTGTCTTTAGGAAAAAAAAAATTCTGTTAGCTAACAGGGGCAACAATTTCAAAAAATTTCGCAAAATACCAAAAAAAAATGATGAATTTAAAATAAAAGTACCCATAAAAGCAAAAAAAATTGTTTGCTACTCACAAAAGCAAATGATGACAAGTATGATACTTATTACAAACATTTACCCAATAGTTTTCTATAACTATATTTTTACTTTTTTGGCGAATAATTTACGATGTTTGAACTAATTGTCACACACGCTAAAATTAGATAAAGCCTTTTTTTAGGAGGTTTGTGTTACCACTTCACATTTGTTTGCACTTTTCTGAAATTGAACTTGAGAACTTACATTTAGAGTGATAGTCACAAGCTTTTTTACCACTTAGTTATCATATTGTTTGTTTTGTTTGTTTAAATGTCGATTCTGATATTTTAATCAACTAATTTACAAGTTCAAGCTAACGTTGGCGTTGTTTGTTTGTTTGTTAAGAGGCTCTGAGTCTGAACCTGATTCACAAATCTGAATCTGAATATGTGACGGAAAGCTCTAAATCTGACTAAATTTTTGTTGTTTGTTTTTTAAACGTTAAAAAAAATAATTAAAAAAAAAGTTAAAACAAACACTACGTAGTAGTTTATATTATAAGCAATCTAAGCAAGAAAAAAAAACACTCTTAATTATCAAAAACTCTTAACGATTAAAATTTTTAAATCACATAGAGGTATTAAGTGATTTCTGTTAAGAAAACAAACGCAACCTTACATAAACTTAAAAGCACGTCCTTCTCTTTAAGGATGTAACGTGGTCACTCAAAATTTGTTTGCACTAAACACGTTCAAATTTTATAATTATAGAAGTGGGTATATGAAGTTTTTATTTGCATTACAGAACCAAACACTAGAGATACCAACTTCAAGTTGACTAATTCTACTAAATTATGTTGTTAGACTAAGACGGCTTAACAATATGTTGTTTTATTTAATCCCTCATGACGTTATCTACTATTTTAGAGCTACTCCATGATCATTGTCAACATTATCATAAAAGTTAGACAAACGATATTGTACTTGAAATATGAAATATGTATGTATAACATTTACACTTTACACTTTAGACTTGGAAAAGGATAGATTTTGGTAGTAAGAGTTAGAAATTGCTTATGTTTTTCTCCATATATGGTTTAACTGTCAAAAATCTAAGGGGACGTTTGGTTCACAAAATGTTTTTGAAGGAATTGTAATCTTTGGAAGAATTGTAATTTGATGTAATTGTAATTCAAAGAATTGGAATGTATTGTAATTGCAATTGATGAAATCTGTTGATGTGTTTGGTTGACCCATAATGTAATGTAATTCAATTTTTTTTTATAAAACTTATAAAATTAATATAATAATAATTTAAATAATATAATAATAAATAAAAACAATAAATAATAATAATAATATCAATTAATAATAATAATAAAATAATAATAATTATAAAAGATAATAATAATAATAATAATAATATTAATATACAATAAGAAAAATAATTAATAGATAATAATAATAATAATAATAATAATATTAATAATAATCATAATAATAATAATAATAAAAATAATAATAATAATTAACAAATAATAATAATAATAATAATAATAATAATAATAAATTAATAATAATAATAATAATAATATAAACAAAAAGAATAATAATAATTATATAATAATAATAATAATAATAATGATAATAATAATAATAAATAACAATAGTAATAATAATAAAAAGAATAATAATAATTATATAATAATAATAATAAATAATAAATAATAATAAAAATAATACTAATAATATAATAATAATAATAATAAATAACAATATAATAATAATAATAATAATAATAATAATAATAATAATAAATTATTATTATTATTATTATTATTATTATTATATTTTTTATTTTTATTTTAAAAATTAAATTATATGTTAATAATGATTATAATAATGATACTAGATAAATACTGATATTTAACTTGTAAAAATCTGAATTACAACGTAATTCAACACATTCCATCAAGGTTGCTATGTAATCTGAATTACATCACTTGACGTAATTGGTTGTAATCCAATTACATTTCTTTACAAACCAAACAAGCACTGTAATGTAATCTCAATTACAATTACATCCATTCTGTCAACCAAACAGGATTGTAATGTAATTCAGATTACAATTACAACAGATTACGACGAATTCCAGCGAACCAAACGCCCCCTTATATTACTATTCTTGAATTCACATATCTTGGCCAATTTAGTTAATAACAAATTCATGATACGCGGTTTTGTCTTTCGACATATGCCTACAAGTATTGAATCATATGCAACAACACAAAGGATAAATTTTTGGGTAATATCTATGCTAAGATGTGACCCAATATTGATGACAACCTTAACTACAAAATTGCATTGTAAGGTTTGTTTTAGACAAGATGAATGCAACAAGAAAATGGGAGGAGAAAGTTAAGAAGATTCTTTGGTTCAAACCATGACATTTTTAAGATTCTTAATATGATTTCATGAAGGCACGTTTTGGTCAACCACTTGGGTGGGATTCTATTTTTATGTTTATTATATTTCATAAATGTTATAATTAACGGATTTTATCACAAGATTATAGACATAATCAAGAATTTCCAATACATGTTAAAGATTAGTTTGAGAAAGGTAGAATTTAAGTTACCTATTATATATCAGCGGGTAAACTTTTGGTATCATCTTATTGAAACCGTAATGGAGTATATATTACTAGGGGTGTCATAAAAGCCGATTTGATTTGAACCTGAATATGGCTATTCGGGTCCAGTCAATTGGGTTCAAATTTATATTCAGGTCAATCAGGTCAACTCGAATTGACCCGAGTTTTAAACAAGGTCGGGTTCAGGTTTAATACATGTATCTTACTCTGGTTCGGGTCAACTCAAGTGGCCCGAGTTTGATTTTTTTTTTATTTCTAAATTTTATGTATTTCGAGTTTGAATACCAAATTGTATAATTTTTAAACGACCTAGACCCGAACACGAGTTGACCAGACCCAAATTGACCTAAACCCGAATTGACCCGACCCGAGTGACATGAGTTCTAAACAAGGTCGGGTTCGGGTATGTTTTTTTAGCCTTGACTCGAATTGACCCAACCCAAATTGACCCGAACCCAACCGTGTCAACCCAAATAACACCCCTATATGCTACTACATTTAACTATTTGTTTCACTATCGTAGTAAATGAGGTAAACAAAGATACATTATTGATCTATTGTTACAAGATGGCATACACTATTGTATTCAACTGATCATTTATAACACTCCTCCTTGGATGCCATTTGTCAGCGTAGAATCAACATTGAAGTGTTGACTCATTAAAAACCTTGCTAAAGAAAAACCCAGTGGGAAAAAACTTTAGCTAAGGTAAAAAGAGTGCAGTGTATAGTTGACTCCCCCTGATGTAGACATCCATAGAGTCTTACGTCTTTTATACATGTCGCATTCCAATAGCATGGACGTGTGTTCTTAAAATCGAAGTTGGGAGTACCTTGGTGAAAAGATCTGCTGAATTGTTGCTTGATTGGACATACTTCATTTCAATTTGGTATTTTTTTATAAGGTCTTGAGTGTATGCGTAGTATCTTGGGGGTATATGTTTCGTCCTGTCACTTTTGATATACCCTTCTTTCATTTGTGTGGCACAGACTGCATTGTCTTCGTAGATGAGTGTTGGGATTTTTTATTTCTTTAGCCCAAAAGAAGTCTTAATGAGTTGCGTCATCGACCTTAACCATACACACTCTCTGCTAGCTTCATGGAGTGCGATAACTTCAGCATGATTCGAAGATGTCGCTACAAGTGTTTGCTTTTAAGAACGCCAAGAAATAGCAGTGCCTCAATTCAAGAACACATAACCAGTTTGAGATCTAGCTTTGCGGGGACCAGACAAATAACCTGCATCTGCATAATCAATCAATCCTTGTTTTGAATTGTTAGAGTAAAATAAGCCCAAGTTAATTGTTCCTTCGAAGGTATGGAAATATGTGCTTGATTCCATTCAAATGCCTTTTTGTGGGAGAAGAACTGAATCTTGCCAACAGATTAACTGCAAAAGAAATATCGGGCATGGTACAATTTTTTAATACATAAGAGCTCCAATTGCACTGAGATACGGTACTTCTGGACCAAGAAATCTTCATCTTCTTCAAATGGGCGAAATGGATCATTGTTAATATTTAGTGATCTACCTACCATCGCGTACTTAGAGATTTTGCTTTGTCCATATTGAAACGTTTTAGGACCTTCTCGGTATAATTTGATTGATGCACAAGAATGCCATTAGGCATGTGCTCGATTTGCAATCCAAGACAATATTTTGTTTTGCCAAGATCCTTCATTTCAAACTCTTCCTTTAAGTGCACGACGACTTCGTTGATTTCTTTATTTATACCAATTATGTTCAGATCATCAACATAAAAAGGTATGATTACGAACCCGGATGTTGTTTTCTTGATAAAGACACAAGGACATAAAAGATTAATCTTATTTCCTTTGCTTATCAAATAATCACTTAAACGATTATACCACTTGCATCCAGAGTGCTTTAACCCATACAAAGATCTTTGTAATTTGACAGAATACATATCTTTGGGTTTTGTACTTAATGGTTAAGGAATTTTAAATCCTTCAGGGATTTTCATATGAATATCATTATCAAGTGATCCATACAAGTAAGAAGTAACAACATGTATAAGATGCATGTCTAAGTTTTCAGAAACTGTCAGGCTGATTAAATATCGAAACGTAATTGCATCCATTACTGGATAATACGTTTACTCATAATCGATCCCTTGTCTTTATGAAAAAACTTGAGAAACAAGTCTAGTTTTATATCTTATGACCTCATCATTCTCATTTCGTTTTCGTTTGAAACCCCATTTATACCTAAAAGGTTTCACAACTCCAGGTGTGAGAACAATTCGTCCAAAATCTTTTCAATTATTAAGCGAGTTTTATTCAGCTTGCATTGCTTTTTTCCGTTTGTTCCAGTCATGTCTACTTTGACATTCAATGATTGATTTTGGTTATAGATCATCACATCCAATCATGATATGATTGATATCACATACAACATTATAACATAATTTCTCATCAATAATTTATGTTTCAATTTGGTCCAATAATGTTTTTGAATGACCATAATTGATTGAAATCTCTTTATTGATATCATTAATTTCCACTTCTGGAGGAGCAACATTTTGTGTTCCTTCAAAAACAATATCCTCATGGATAATTGAATTTTTTGTTGCTTTTCTTCTAGGATTTTTATCCTTAGAAACAATTGGTCTTTCACGCTTCAAGTATGCTTTAGACTCTTGAGTGACTTTATCATCAGATTTTATATCTGGTGTCTCAACCCGAGCTGGGGCATTAACAGCTGGCATATATGATTTAGTCACTCTTTTTATATCAGTGAATCCATCATGTAACTGATTTGCAATGTATTCCATATGCATTATCTTCTTAACCTAAGTCTCACATTTTTTGTGTGAGGATCAAGATACATCAGTGAAAGTTCACTCCATGAGACATCTTTCCATGGTTTTTCTTTTCTCCTCCGAGTGGAGGGAAATTTGCCTCATTAAAATGGCAATCAGCAAAACGTGTTGTGAAGACATCACCTGTTAAGGGTTCAAGATATCTTATGATAGAAATTGTTTCATATCCAACATATATCCCCAACCTTCTTTGAGGACCCGTTTTGTCTGTTGTGGTGGTGCAATAGGAACATATACTGCACATCCAAATACTCTAAGGTGGGATATGTTTGGCTCTCGGCCAAAAGCAAGTTTCATATGGGAGTACACATGGTTTGCACTTGGTCTCATGCGTATTAAAGATGTCAATGCAAGATTACATGACCCACCCCATACAGATACAGGGAGTTTTGTTCTCATGATCAATGGTCTAGTTATTAGCTGCAGACGCTTAATCAATGATTCAACTAAACCATTTTGCATGTATACATGAGCAACTAGATGTTCAACGAAAATTCCTACTGAAATATAGTAGTCATTAAATGCTTAAGATGTAAACTCACCAGCATTATCAAGCCTTACACGTTTAACAGTGTAATCCGGAAAATGTGCTCTCAACTTAATGATTTGAGCAAGGAATTTTGCAAAGGCCACGTTACTAGTTGATAATAGTGATACATGAGACTATATACTTGATGCGTCTATTAGGACCATAAAATATCTAAATGGTCCACATGGTGGATGTATCGGTCCACAAATATCGCCTTGAATTCTTTCATGAAACACATGAGATTCTTTTTCAACTTTAAGTGGTGATGGCCTTGCAATTAACTTCCTAAAAGAACAGGATGTACATGGAGCCATTTTATCCATCTGAAGGAGTTTTTATCCTTCAATGGATGTCCATGTGTACTTTCAATTATCCTTTCCATCATTTTCGATCCTGGATGACTTAACCGGTCATGCCACAAACTGACTATACCAGTATCACAAGATTTCTCTTTAATCACTATGTTTGACTCTGCCATACATAAATGTGTATAATGCAATCCAGAATGGAGCATTGGCAGTTTTTCCAGTATATTTCTTGTAACACCCCCAAAATGGCTCAGCGGAAGCAAACAAGTATTGGGGTGCTACTAAATTGATATCACAACATAAGCATAGAATAGCTGATTTTCATAAAGAACTTTCATTCATTCTTGAAAACAATGTTTACATTATTGATTAAGTGCGGAAAATGGCCCATTATAAATAAGTGGTCCCAATACATAAATCAGAGTCGTCTATGACCATGCCATGCCTTTGCCTTGCGCCTCCAAAGATAAGCTATCACTTCAAAACCTGAAGATACATGCTAAAAGGGGTCAGCTTACGCTGGTGAGTTCATAGGTTTTTATTTGTAAAAGTTTTATAGACCACAAGATTTAGTATTTAATTCATTTCATTATGTGACCAGTTCACTCGGTCATGTTACCAGTTCACTCGGCAATCTGACCCGTTCATTCGGTCCTGTATGTACATAGCAAATGCAACCAGTACAATCGGTCAAGTGACCAGTTCACTCGGTCATGCAGGCATAACAGTTTCAAGTACTTGTGTCCATATGTAAAAGCAAACATTAACTTTACACTAGAATGCATTTAGGTAATCAAGTAATTGGAAAGTAAGCACATATTACATTCAATCATTCAACATAATTTTAGTAAACAATTCACTCGTTCAAGTAAATAAGCATTTAGTTTAAGTGAAAACGAGCATGTATTCTCCCCCAAAACAGTTATGAAAACAGGTAAAAGCAGGGGCTATGAAACTCACCTTGGCAATGTGCAATATGAAGTCTAAAGGGAATTAAATCAAGGAGTGATAGTGCACGGATCCGACACGCAACCTAATTAATACGGCAATTTAGTCTTTATGTTTAAGACTCGATAAAGTTTAACTAACTTTATAAATTTTAATTGTTGTTGTTGTTGCTTGTGTGGCCGCATTTAAGTTTGGAATAGTTTTCCAATGGTTTTTAAGTATTGGCTCTTGGAAGGGTACACGCAGAAGGTATGTCGAGAAGGACGAGGCTTTGGTTTGATGAATACGGGATGATGATGTACGGAAGATAAGCATATATAAAGAGAGGATGAATTTGGATTATAGGTGATAAAATATAATAGAAGTGTGAAAAATATATTCCAAATAATAATTTTATCAAAAGAGTTTGTATTAAAATTTCACTTATAACTTATAAGTGTAAAAGTTTTAGAAAAGAAATCGGGCATGACCCATGTATATGTTTTAATTACATGTGAAGACCAAGTGTCACGATAAATAATGTATCATTGTTATTAAAACAAGTTTCGTATAATTTAATTATAGTACTGATTGTGGTATGGACTAAAGATTTAAAACTTAAGTTTTTATACATGTTCATAAAGTATGTTTAGTATGTTTTAATGTGTGTCGCAAATTTAATGTCGGTAATAAACGAGTCGAGGGAGTCGTGAAATAGATTGAGGAAAATCAATTAACCATGACTTGATTAGAATGACAATTCGGGTATACGCTATACTACGCCATTTGTTATATACTTATGTCATTTTATATCTCAAAAGATTTTATATATCTTGCAAAAAGTTTTTATTTACCCATTTCGCTTAAATTCAAAGGCACCCTTAACGTGTCTGATGGGCTTGCACAAACATAGGCCAATGTATCCTTATTGGATCTGAAAATCAGCAGGAATACGCACCCTTGTGGAGTTGAAAATAAGCAGGCAAACTCACCCTTTTTGAGCTGGAAATCAGCGGGAAAACGCACCCTTTTGGAGCTGAAAATCAGCAGGCAAGCGCACCTTTTTACCTAAAAATTCAGCGGGCAAACGACCCTTTTATGACCTGAAATCAGCAGCCAAACGGACCCTTTAGGGGCTGAATTCAGCAGCAACCGGAGGCACTTGTTGGTGCAGGAAATAAGCAAATGGAAAGCAGAAATTTGGTGAGGCATGAATGCCGAATATGATCTCGAATGTGCTCGTGAATGAGCTGAAAACATGCTAAGGCAATCCACGACACCCTTGTGGGGTTGTGTGAGCGAGGCATCAAAACAGCAAGAATAACCATTCTCCTAACGGATAACTAGTACCATATCAGTTTAGAATGTTGAGTAATTTTGGATAAACATGCCCTCTCGGTTTACATCCCATACATTGAGCATTAAGCAAAGACAACAAAGTACTCGGTTGAGTTTGGTCTCAACCGAGACCAACGACTTAGTTAAGCCCAAAAGTGTATTTTGAGTGTATCCCGAGACTAGGCCGAAAGACACAATAAGCTGGGACTAAGAGAGGCCAAACCCAACTGTCATTCGAGACCCCTTTCCGGGTGTTCTCGTTATACTGGACCGAACAGACACACCCTCAAGTGAGGTTAAACTTCAGCCGAGGCAACGCATGTGCTAGGCAACCACAGCCTGGATAACTATCCTAACATTATTAAGCCGAAACCTAACCATCGAGTGGAATACCCATTTAAGCCATAACAAGGTTTATGTCATTACAAGTTTTAAATTTATGTTTTTACCATACTAGCCCAACAACAACAACAATATTAATCCAACATTAATGAATTCGACGTTAAGTAAAACAAGAATACCATATGAACTTTTTAATAAATTCGAATTAAAGTTTATTTATGATTACGATAAATGTAAAAATAATAACAAGGTGGTATTCTTACAATGAACCCAAAGGTGGGTCGAATGAGTATGTAAAACTGAAACCAAGGAGCTAAATTGGAGAAACTTGGGACGATTTGGAACAATTACACTCTTGGGGATAGCTTCCTTATGCATCAAATAACAAAACCCCTAAATCAATTTTGAAATGCCCCTTGATTTGAGAACCCTAATTTCGCAGGAACCTTAATTGAAATGGTGTTTGTGTGAAACTTGAATAAGACCTGTGATTCTTGGCACTTGTATAGATGAAACAGGGGAAATGGAGCCTCCTACTCTTCTTGACCTCGTGCCTAGGGTAATACCCTTTTCTGGCTCTCGTCTTTCTTCCACAGCCACGCTACTACATTCATATGATGTCTAGGAGGATAGGTAGCTATTTGGAGGATGATAGAGGTGAGGCTTTTGTGTTGGACTCCCAAAAGAAAGAGGTGATACTATTCTTGTGTTTGTCTTCCCTGTTGGTGTCGATAAGAGAGAGAGAGAGAGGAACAGGTAGAATTGAAACGTGGGAGAGAGAGAGTACGGATACAACTTTATTTCTTTGGTTTTATTATACGAGACAGTATAATCGATACCCCGTGTTTTGTCGAATCCTTGAGTAAACGTACCTTCCCGGTACCCGAAAAATATAAAAATTATATTTCCGGAAATGATTTCTTAAATGTAATAGCATGATATTTTTATTACGTTGGAATTTGATTGTAAATGTTTGCCGTTAATTAATTGGTGTCGGTATGCGTGCGGTACCGTGCTTTCAGGAATTTACGAGATAACCTCTCGTTTTTTAATCTAAATATTGTCAACTGTCAGAAAATAACCGATTTGAATTTTCTGACGTAATAAATATTATTATTGGAAATTTACGGGTTGTTATAGTCTACCCACCTTACAAGAGATCCGTCCCGGATCTCAGTTTGCGTTACCCGATAGAGTGTCGGGAACAAGGTGATGGTATTTGAGTAAGTTTTGAGTTTTCCTAGGTTTTCCTAGGGTTTCCTCTTTGGGTATGCGTTCCTAGGTGTTATGCCAGCAACACATCCTCTATCTGAGGTGCATGATTTTCTGGGGTAGGTTCATTGGGTGAAGGTTCCAAGTTTTGATTTTTATGAGGTTTCACTATTTTGTTAGTGTGGGCACCTCTAATTTCCCATGTACCCATTTCTGGCGTTTCATGATTCTAGAGTATATGGGTTGATTCTTAAGGGATGAAGAAACATTTGTTTTCGAATTTCTCTTTTGACTAAATATTTATACAAGTTTGACTAAGACCAGATTTCAAAATCGATGGATGTGTAAAAATGACACATTTTCACAAGATTTGTAAAACCGGTTCTTAATTATGGGGTGTATAAGAAGGTTTTGCGAAACTTTTAGTGTTTCAACATTTTGTCTCATTTTAATGAGGGATTTGGAAGGTATTATTATAGGATTTTTAAAGGGAATTTCTCAAAATTTAGAACTATATTGTAACAAGGATGTGTAGCATGATATAACATTTACCCATAGCTATGAGTAGAGTTTAGCTGTCTAAGTTGGGTAAGGTTAGGGATTTAATAGTTGATGAATCTCATGGTTATCTATGGTTTTAGGCAGAGGTGTAGGATACATCCTAAGGTCAGGCTTAGCTACTAAAGAGGACATTGATCATTTCTGTTTATGGGGTATTAACTTAAAACACTTTTCGAGGAAGTAAGTAACTAATAGAGTGGTTCTAGAATATTTTTCAAAGTATTAAGAAATACGTTATTAGTGAAATTGTAGTTTACTTTGTGGTGAAATGGTAAGTTGGTAATTTGGTTTGTAGAATAATCCATGGAATGGTTCATAAGGTATTTTGATGATAATGGTCTGTGGGATAATCGGGAATGGTTTGTATGGCAACTCATTTAGTTTATAGGAGGGTAACAAGGTAGGCACTATTATTCTTAAGAGGTGGGTGGAGCTTCTAGGTTTTTAATTCTCAAGGTAGGGCGTAAAGTTTTCAAGTTTCTGTGGGATTATAGGTCCCTTATTCATATCTTTCTAGATTTTGCCAAAGGTTTATTATATCTTTCTCATAGGTGCTATGGAAGGTTGTTCATAGGATGGTTTGATTCGTCCACGAAATGTAAGGTTTGGGATAGGAGTGACTATAACATAACCCGATTGTGATATGGAAATATAAGGTTTATGACTAGGAATGCCAGTGAGTGGCTTTTGATTAAGGAATGCCAGCGAGTGGCTTTTGATTAAGGAATGCCAATGAGTGGCTTTTTAAAATGTTACATGTTTATTAAAATATTTACATTAATCAAATTTCACTGGACATAACGCTATTATAACTATCCCAAGTATTGCAAAATTCACATCTGAGTCGGACATAGGTGATCAGGCTATGTCCCACTGTCCCTGGTTGAATATAGGTGATCAATCTATATTCAACCGAGGTTCAATGAATTTTGAAATACTTAGTTTAGTTACGCTAGTAATATGTCCCAATACTTTTAAAGGTTGTCTTGAAGGATTTGAACAATTATTCCATTTATGTGAGGGAAAAGGTGCAGTGATGTGATTCGTAAATATACGTATGGGAGAAATAATTATAACCTATAATGAAGTTAGGTGAACAGTGATAAAACATGTATCTTATCAAGTATGATCTCAACAGGATCATAAGTGAGGCATCAGCTCGGTAGCAGGCACGTGTCGGTCATAGGGTTAAGTTTTTGTAAAAGTGGTTATAGTCTAGGTTTTTAAAATACCCAGTTCTCTATAACCTAGGCTCTAATACCAATCTGTAACACCCTCAAAATGGCTCAGCGGAAGCAAACAAGTATTGGGGTGCTACTAAATTGATATCACAACATAAGCATAGAATAGCTGATTTTCATAAAGAACTTTCATTCATTCTTGAAAACAATGTTTACATTATTGATTAAGTGCGGAAAATGGCCCATTAAAAATAAGTGGTCCCAATACATAAATCAGAGTTGTCTATGACCATGCCATGCCTTTGCCTTGCGCCTCCAAAGATAAGCTATCACTTCAAAACCTGAAGATACATGCTAAAAGGGGTCAGCTTACGCTGGTGAGTTCATAGGTTTTTATTTGTAAAAGTTTTATAGACCACAAGATTTAGTATTTAATTCATTTCATTATGTGACCAGTTCACTCGGTCATGTTACTAGTTCACTCGACAATGTGACCCGTTCATTCAGTCCTGTATGTACATAGCAAATGCAACCAGTACAATCGGTCAAGTGACCAGTTAACTCGGTCATGCAGGCATAACAGTTTCAAGTACTTATGTCCATATGTAAAAGCAAGCATTAACTTTACACTAGAATGCATTTAGGTAATCAAGTAATTGGCAAGTAAGCACATATTACATTCAATCATTCAACATAGTTTTAGTAAGAATTCACTTGTTCAAGTAAATAAGCATTTAGTTTAAGTGAAAACGAGCATGTATTCTCCCCCAAAACAGTTATGAAAACAGGTAAAAGTAGGGGCTATGAAACTCACCTTGGCAATGTGCAATATGAAGTCTAAAGGGAATTAAATCAAGGAGTGATAGTGCACGGATCCGACAAGCAACCTAATTAATACGAAAATTTAGTCTTTATGTTTAAGACTCGATAAAGTTTAACTAACTTTATAAATTTTAATTGTTTTTGTTGTTGCTTGTGTGGCCGCATTTAAGTTTGGAATAGTTTTCCAATGGTTTTTAAGTATTGGCTCTTGGAAGGGTACACGCAGAAGGTATGTCGAGAAGGACGAGGCTTTGGTTTGATGAATACGGGATGATGATGTACGGAAGATAAGCATATATAAAGAGATGATGAATTCGGATTATAGGTGATAAAATATATTAGAAGTGTGAAAAATATATTCCAAATAATAATTTTATCAAAAAGAGTTTGTATTAAAATTTCACTTATAACTTATAAGTGTAAAAGTTTTAGAAAAGAAATCGGGCATGACCCATGTATATGTTTTAATTACATGTGAAGACTAAGTGTCACGATAAATAATGTATCATTGTTATTAAAACAAGTTTCGTATAATTTAATTATAGTATTGATTGTGGTATGGACTAATGGTTTAAAACTTAAGTTTTTATACATGTTCATAAAGTATGTTTAGTATGTTTTAATGTGTGTCGCAAATTTAATGTCGGTAATAAACGAGTATAGGGAGTCGTGAAATAGATTGAGGAAAAGCAATTAACCATGACTTGATTAGAATGAAAATTCGGGTATACGCTATACTACGCCATTTGTTATATGCTTATGTCATTTTATATCTCAAAAGATTTTATATATCTTGCAAAAAGTTTTTATTTACCCATTTCGCTTAAATTCAAAGGCATTCTTAACGTGTCTGATGGGCTTGCACAACCATAGGCCAATGTATCCTTATTGGATCTGAAAATCAGCAGGAATACGCACCCTTGTGGGGCTGAAAATCAGCAGGCAAACTCACCCTTTTTGAGCTGGAAATCAGCGGGCAAACGCACCCTTTTGGAGTTGAAAATCAGCAGGCAAGCGTACCTTTTTGACCTAAAAATTCAGCGGGCAAACGACCCTTTTATGACCTGAAATCAGCGGCCAAACGGACCCTTTAGGGGCTGAATTCAGCAGCAACCGAAGGCACTTGTTGGTGCAGGAAATAAGCAAATGGAAAGCAGAAATTTGGTGAGGCATGAATGCCGAATATGATCTCGAATGTGCTCGTGAATGAGCTGAAAACATGCTAAGGCAATCCACGACACCCTTGTGGGGTTGTGTGAGCGAGACATCAAAACAGCAATAATAACCATTCTCCTAACGGATAACTAGTACCATATCAATTTAGAATGTTGAGTAATTTCGGATAAACATGCCCTCTCGGTTTACATCCCATACATTGAGCATTAAGCAAAGACAACAAAGTACTCGGGTGAGTTTGGTCTCAACCGAGACCAATGACTTAGTTAAGCCCAAAAGTGTATTTTGAGTGTATCCCGAGACCAGGCCGAAAGACACAATAAGCTGGGACTAAGAGAGGCCAAACCCAACGGTCATTCGGGACCCCTTTCCGGGTGTTCTCGTTATACTGGACCGAACAGACACACCATCAAGTGAGGTTAAACTTCAGCCGAGGCAATGCATGTGCTAGGTAACCACAGCCAGGATAACTATCCTAACATTATTAAGCCGAAACCTAACCATCGAGTGGAATACCCATTTAAGCCATAACAAGTTTTATGTCATTACAAGTTTTAAATTTATGTTTTTACCATACTAGCCCAACAACAACAATATTAATCCAACATTAATGAATTCGACGTTAAGTAAAACAAGAATACCATATGAACTTTTTAATAAATTCGAATTAAAGTTTATTTATGATTACGATAAATGTTAAAATAATAACAAGGTGGTATTCTTACAATGAACCCAAAGGTGGGTCGAATGAGTATGTAAAACTGAAACCAAGGAGCTAAATTGGAGAAACTTGGGACGATTTGGAAAAATTACACTCTTGGGATAGCTTCCTTATGCATCAAATAACAAAACCCCTAAATCAATTTTGAAATGCCCCTTGATTTGAGAACCCTAATTTCGCAGGAACCTTAATTGAAATGGTGTTTGTGTGAAACTTGAATAAGACCTGTGATTCTTGGCACTTGTATAGATGAAACAGGGGAAATGGAGCCTCCTACTCTTCTTGACCTCATGCCTAGGGTAATACCCTTTTCTGGCTCTCGTCTTTCTTCCACAGCCACGCTACTACATTCATATGATGTCTAGGAGGATAGGTAGCTATTTGGAGGATGATAGAGGTGAGGCTTTTGTGTTGGACTCCCAAAAGAAAGAGGTGATACTATTCTTGTGTTTGTCTTCCCTGTTGGTGTCGACAAGAGAGAGAGAGAGGAACAGGTAGAATTGAAACGTGGGAGAGAGAGAGTACGGATACAACTTTATTTCTTTGGTTTTATTATACGAGACAGTATAATCGATACCCCGTGTTTTGTCGAATCCTTGAGTAAACGTACCTTCCCGGTACCCGAAAAATATAAAAATTATATTTCCGGAAACGATTTCTTAAATGTAATAGCATGATATTTTTATTACGTTGGAATTTGATTATAAATGTTTGTCGTTAATTAATTGGTGTCGGTATGCGTGCGGTACCGTGCTTTCAGGAATTTACGAGATAACCTCTCGTTTTTTAATCTAAATATTGTCAACTGTCAGAAAATAGCCGATTTGAATTTTCTGAAGTAATAAATATTATTATTGGAAATTTACGGGTTGTTATATTTCTGTCAATGATATGCACATATTTCTCATTTTCATTGTTGTAGTTTGAGTGTCATATCCATTAAGATATATGTCACCGAAACTCAACAAGATTCTACTTGACTTGGGAGAAAATATAGCAATGTTTATTAAAAACTTTGTGCCATTTGGTAGTATGAAATTAGCTTTTTCTATTCCTTCTATCAAGTCCACAGGACCTGATATTGTACCGCAGTGTTGCAAAACAACGCCTATAAGGTCGATTAATCACCGCCTAGGTGCTACAAGGCCACCAACCTTTTCGATTTCTTTAAATCGGTCAATGACGGTCAACAGTGGTCAAATTTTCCAAAAACCTACAAATCTTGCCGGAAATACCCAAAACTCGGCATAAAATTGTTTTAATAACTTATAACGGTTTTTTATATCTATTACAGAATGGTTTTTAAGGAAAATCTTGCCGAAAATACTTAAAACTTATTGGAAATACCTAAAATTTGTCAGATATACCGAAAACTTGTCAGAAACATCAATCCGATTAATCTCATCTAAACCGATTACAAGCTACAAGGGGTTCAACCGCCCAACTACCGATTCGTGATTTTTGAAACCTTGATTGTACATATTGTTCCTTTGGTTGGTCTGTATTTAGAAAAATATTTCTTTGACTTGAGGATAGTGGGTGTAGCACTACTATCAGCTATACATAGGTCTCCAACTTTCTGTTGATGTTGTACTCGAGTGGAATTCATTTTAAACTTCAAACAAAAAATTAGAGCGTACATATTAGAAAAATAACTAGAAGTTCATATTATGTAAAAGATGTTTTACATAAAATTGAAATCCTAGTTATTGACTGAAAAAACACACTTGAAGGGGATATACATGCGAAAAGGAAATACATCAAAGCAAAATACATAGTTATGATAATTCAACATAGTTCATCTCAGATATTCATATCACTGGAAAAATCAGGAGTGTTTAATTCAGTGTCACCACCGAAGAAGTCTGAGGTATCCAAGTCATTGTTTTCAAAATCAGCTTGGTCCACAAGATTGACCTCTCTCTCTCTCTATTTCTTTGAGAGATGCTTGATACAGCTTACAGAGGTGAGGGGATGTTCGACAAGACTTTGCCCAGTGATTTGAGCTACCACATCTAAAGTAAGAACCATCAGTGTTCTGCGATGGGCCAGATTCACCATTATGTTTACGATTGCCCACATTTTGGCCTTATTGTTTCATGGAGCATAATTGTTGGTCTTTTGACCATAACCACGGGTGAATCCACGACCATGAGTATGAACTCAGCCATTTTTCTTGTTCTGATCTTAAGAACAGTTATGGCCATTATTTTTACCAAATTGACCACGACCTTTTCCATGACTTTGGCCTTGCCCACGCATAAAGCTTTTGGTATCCTTTTTAGTAGCATTTACTTCAGGATATGCTAATGATCCAGAGGGACGAGATTGATGATTTTTTTTTATCAAAAGCTCATTATTCTGCTCAGCAACAAAAAGATAAGCATTTAGCTCAGAATATCTTGTAAATTTCTGTAGTCGGTCTTGTTGCTGCAAAGTCATGTTTGATGCATTAAATGTGGAGTAAAATCTGCATCAGTAACACTTTCTCCGCATAATTTAAGTTGTGAACAAATCCTGAACAAAGCAGGGTTGTACTTAGTGACTTTTATAAAGTCTTGGAATCTTAAAGATCTCCATTCTTCTCGAACAACTGGAAGTAAAACTTCCCTTTGATTATCAAAGAAATCCTTAAGATCTTACCAAAGAATACTTGGATCTTCAGTGGTAAGGTACTCAAATTTTAATCAATCATCAATATATTTTTGAAGAAAAATGTTTGCCCTTGCTTTATCTTTTGGTGGACTATCATTGTTTTCAATAATAGTTTGTACAATTCCCATAGATTCAATACGCATTTTAACATCAAGAACCCATGACATACATTTTTTTCCAGTGACATTAAGAGCACCAAATTCAAGCTTTGATTTTCTGAAAATATCAAAATTTAGACAAACAACATATTATTAAAATCCATTAATATTGATGCATAGTGCAATACAGAGTAATGGAAAAATAATAAATACATACAAGCCCAAACAAAAGTACAATTCTTCAAGTGGGAGATTAACTAGATGGTAAATAAGCAGAATGATTGTGATGATGATAATAACTAGAAACGGGCTAACCATCCTTGAAAACCTTTTTTTAGCAAAAACTTGATTTAAGAAAGAGGATGATTTGTTTTTGTGAAGAATTATGGCTTGGTGGCTCAGAATTTATAACAAAAATAATATATACGTTGTAAAGCTGTGTGTTTCTGTTTACAACCGTTACATAGCTGTTGTGTATATATATTTTATAAAACCTTTTATAAAAATCGATAAGATAAATAAATAAGAAATAAACTGAGTTAGCACATTGTACTAAATACAAAATATAAAGATTAGTAAATATGAGGATAAACATTAGTATACATAAAAAGATAACAGATAAGACATAAATATAAATTAGAAATTGCGTAAGTAAAAGTTAATTGTGTAAAGTAAATGTTAATTGCATAAAAAAAAAGTTAGTTGCAATCAATGTTGCAAAAATCGTGAATCGGTAGTCGGGCGGTCGACCACCCTGCAGCGAGTAATCGGTCAAGGCGGGACTGCAAGTTTTGGGTATTTCTGGAGACCAAACTAAAGATCTTAACTGATTCCAAGCCTACTATGTTTCTAAACCTCAATAAAAGGCTCCAATTCTGATTATGAGACCCATTGTGCGTTATAGGTGAAATAAACGAACCCCATTGTGCGTCATAAGTGAAATTATTATTTTTTTTAAGTTGACCGATTCGGGCGTTTTTTGACCGATTCGGCCAATTTTTTACCGATTCGGCCGATTTTTGACCGATTCGGCCGACTTTGGCCGATTTTTTTACCTGGCCGATTTTTTGACCGATTTTCAAAATTCAACAAGGTGTATGGCCGATTACCGATTAATCGGCCGATTCGGCCGATTTTTGCAACACTGGTTGCAATAAAGTAAATGTTAATTGCGTAAATAAAAGTTAGTTGCAATAAAGTAAATATTAGTTGCATAGAGAAATTTTCATTTACTTACCTTTATTTTGATGCTTACCAATGGACAAATCTCCACCATCTATCTATTTTAATCTAATGGTGGGGATTAACCTAAGATTTAATATGCTTAACCTTAATTCTCCCAACTATATAAAGCCTTTCTTCTTCCTTTTTTTTTTTCATTCTTTTCATTTTTCACACAGTTACTGTGTGTTTTCCTCCTAGCATGCTCTCATCATTTCATTCCAAAAAGTAGTTATTACAATCAACTGTCACCTTTTGATCATCACCAGTTGGATCACCATTCCGATCATCATCTCATCATCACCTCCCGATCATATCATCCTTTTTTTATGTCTTCTTTTGATTTGATGAACCGTTTGTTTCAGAAGCTGATTTGATTGATGTTGTTGCGGTTGATAATGTTGTTGATCGGTTGTTAATTATGTGGATCAAGTTGTTAACATTCCTTCTTATTAAGTTGCACACCAAGTGTTTGATGAAATGTGTGAGTGAAAAATGTTTGATAATCTTGTTATCTGCTCATGTAATTCTGCTTATTAATTAAGTTGTTAGTTGAATTTTTGTTTTTAACTGCATTTGAATGCTGTTTTTATGTCTGATTGTTGTTTTGAATCCGCTATGGTATCGTACGAGAAATATCACCAGTGATATTTGAAGTTGCTGTATATGTGTATTATCACTAGTGATATTTGTATTATCACTTGTGAAATTTTGTTTATTTGATACTTTTAGTTTATGTTTTAGATTGTGAGTAGCATTAGGTTTTAGTATGATATTATTTTGGGATGGGTGAATTGATGGAAATTTGATGCATGGAAGGTGTTTGACAAAATACCTAAGAGAGGAATTCACAAGTTGAGAAGCAATCATATGTTCCTGTTTGTCCATTATTTCATATATAACCAAATCAAAAATATTTATTTGAATAAACAAACTTTAGGGAATTAATCAAAGTGCACTATAGTTATTGTAAATGAGTAATCATGTCCTATGTTGCATTAGTTGATGTTTATTTTCATTTTTCTGAATGACGTCCTTTTGAATTATTTTAGTGCGTTTTGTATTTTGCTTTCTCCATCACTCTATATTTGAGGTGATGCAAATTTGATGTAATGTTTGATAATTGCGCAGTGACCTAGAGCTTAAGCCACAAGGACTGCTTACCTTAACAATCGTGGAGGCAAATAATTTGAAAAACATGGAAATGGTTGGGAAGTCTGATCCTTATGTGATTGCATATATTCGGCCACTTGAAAAGTTCAAAAAAAAGGTTGTTGATTACAACTTAAACCCTGTTTGGAATCATGTAATTCGGTTAATTGCAGAAGATAAGAAGACCCAGTTTGTTGTACTTGAGGTTACGCTTCTCTTCTTTTTGCTTTTCTGTATTGCTGGTTTCTCAGTTGTATCACATGTCATATCAAATGTGATATCACATTTGATATCACAAGTGATATCACAGGTGATATCAAATGTGATATCACCTGTGATATCACAGGTGTGTCAGCTTTCTTTTATTTTGTTGAATCAGTTGTGGTAATGGAGGATCTTATACTCTGTTGTAAAAATCGGCTCAGGCGTCCGATTAATCCCCGCATAATCGCTGATCGCTCACTAAGCGCCTTGATTTATCATAATCGGCCTATTTAATCGGTTTGGTTAAAGATCGCTTAAAAATCGGTCAAAAAACCGATTAATCGGACAAAATCGGTCTAATCGGATAAAAGCGCTTAAAAATTGATCAACAAAATCGCTTAAAAATCGGACGAAATCACTTGAAAATCGGTCAACAAATCGATTAATCGGACAAAATCGGTCAAAGGTCGCTTAAAAATGGTCAATAAACCGAGTAATATTTATGTTTGACTTTGAACTTTGAAGAATTATGTATTATGTCTATATTTGAACACTTGAAATATTTGAACTTTGATGCAATACGCTTATCCCATACATATACAATAATATAATATCTAAAATTACATTTTTGTGCATAAAAATTCCAATCCGATTAATCCTCGGTTAATCCCCGCCTAACCGATTAATCGCTAGGTGTTGAACCTAAAGACCTTGATAGATCTTTGAGCACTCGTAGATCGATAGTTATGCTTATGTAATCACAAACACACTATAAGACAGTCTCTAAAACTTGTATTCAAGCGGAATTTAAACACAAGAACAAATACAAATAACTAAGAACTTCGTTGATCCTCTATGGATCTTTTAATAATACTAAAACTTTGTTTTTCAATACGTACATAACTCAAACTATTGTGTTCCTTTTATTCACAAGGAACCCTAACCCGTTTCCCAAGAAACGTATAAACATAAAACTCAATATGATATACATTATCACTTCCTAATAAAGCTCATGTATATCCTAACTAAATATAAACTATACGGAATATCTACTTCCGCATAAACAACTATACTATAATATAACGTCAGTAGAAACTGTTCTTCAGTGAGAATCCATACGTCTTCAGCAGAATCCATTTAGCATTAATTTCAGCAGAATCTACACTTATCATAATTCCCAACAATCCTCCCCTAAACTGGAATTTGACAAGTTAAGTTCCAGTTTCTTGATAGATCGTCTAACGCAACAAGAGGATTGTATATGAACTCCAGCAACAAAGAAACAAAGCAATGACACCTCGATGATGACAAATCTTTAAAGCTCCAGATCTTTGCAGCAACAAATGACAAAATGTACATCAAAACATATTAGTTTCATACTATTCTCATCACATCCAGGTGTGTTAACTCCTGTGAGAGGTGAATCATTGAAAATAATGGATTTGATGTATCTTTACCAATAGCCATTACTACTGGAGTAGCCAAATGTTTGAGTTCGAAAACTATGGTACACTGATAACCATCTGATTTATTAGCAAATCAGCAACTATATAAACGGATTTGACATGTCTTTACCTGTAGCTGTTTGCTCAGGACTAGTCAATTCTTAGGTGGAAAGAATCCCCTTGGTGAATTGAGCACCAAATATGGTATTCCACTGCCTTTACCACAAGCCATATACTTGTGGGCTAGCCAATTCTTGGATTCCAAACAGGAATAAACCATGGTGAATTGATGACCATACAACCCTCAGCAATGAAGCATGGGTGGTTGCATACCCTATGATTTTGAGCAAACCATTACAACTATCAACAGATTTGATGTGTCTTTACCAAAGTTGTACCCTTTGGACTAGCCAACTCTTTAACATACACAAGGTACATCTGGTGAGTTAATAACCATAAAAATGTACAACAAATCTGCAAGAAAAGTTAGACAAACAAAGAATATACATAGTTTTTTTTTTAACTAAGAATGAAACAAACAAATAATACATATTACAACAAGATACCAGACTTAAGAAGATGATAGATGTTGCTGAAGTTGAGTCTTAATCAATCCAATCAGTTGTTCAGTATGTAACCTATCATTCCCAACTGGATCAGGAGGAACCTCTAACTTCTTTTTAAGCATACTTCTCAGTAAGTTCACAGACCAAGGATAGATTTTATCAGAAAACATACAAACAGTCATTCCATTCTTTGTCTCCACCACATGCACACAAGGCATAGGATAAAATATCCAAGTCTCAACCTTCCACTTATGTGAATTCTTCCAAACAGAAAACCCTTTACCATCTGAAGATTGAGAATCAAACAAAACTTGAAGATCACCCAACAAATATAGACCAGAACCCTGTGGTGAATGATCAGCATAATACTTAGTGACAAGGCCATACAGTGTATTCAAATCATGCCTATCAACCATATGAAAGATTTCCTTTAAAAAATTAAACTGCATAGAAGAACTATCCAGCCTAAAAATAGTGTTAAGCTGTCCAGTAGTCAAAGTCCAAGCAGGCAGCACATCATGAGATCCTTTACGAAAAGTATCAGCAGATCCTTCTTGAATGAAAGTTGAATCATCAGCCTTTAAATTCAAAGAACTATCCACAGTGACTTATGAATTCTAGAAGTATATGTCCTATCTGATCGCACAGATCTTCTCAAAATAACATGTCTCCTTTTAGCCATCCTTTTCTTCCTCCTACCTGGTATATAAATTACCATAGATACAGATGATGGAACATCCTCAGACACATCAGGGACAACTTTAGCATGAGTGGAAGAAGTAGAAGGAGACTTAATTGAACCAACACCACGCAAGACATACATTCTTTTAGCTACTTCTCTGGCCTTCTTTGATTTAGCAGCTGCTAGTTCAGCTTGCTTACCCAACTCTACTCCTACTGGATCAACATGTGCCACAATAGCAATAGAAGCATTCATATCCCTTGAATCCAAAGATGTAGTAACCACACTGGATACTGCTTCAGAAGAAATAACATGTGGTTCAGCAGATTGTTGTGGTTCAGCAGATTGTTGTGGTTCAGCAAATTGTTGTGGATCATCAAATTGAACCCTTTCAGTGGAATGTATTGCTCCAGTTGACACTTCAGCAGAACTCTTCTTAGATGAAACATCAGCAAATGAGTCCACAATCTCAACCTGTTTGGGTCTCTTTGCCTTTGGGGCATCTGCACTACCAGCAATCCTCTTCAAAGTAGAAGGTTGTCCAATCTGCTTCATAATCCTCTGATACTTGCTATTCAACACATCATCATCAAAACCCCAAACATGCTTCCTTGTTAAAGGAGTTTGATAAATAGCAACACTTTGATTATACACCACATTTCTCATATAAGCTCTCTTCTGTGCTTCAGTTTGTGGTTTCTGTCTCTTAGCTTGAACCTTTTGTGCAGCAATAGCTCTTCTTTGTGCAGCTGCAGCTTGCTTCCTTTGTCGTCCAAGAGCCACCATTTGTGCAGCAAAGGTCTCAATATTAAAGTCTACACCTAAAATACTTTGTGCTAGAGAAGGATTGGATGCAGCTTGATTAGTATAAACATCCCATTGCTCATCAGGGATATGAGTAGCCAGTTCATCAAGTTCTCTTTGTCTCTCAGGAGGCAAATTAGTAACAAACTGAGCTGCAAGTTGTTTAGCCAATTCTTGACTCTTCTTTAGATTGGCACACTCAGCTAACATTCTTTCTTGTTCTAGCCTTTCCTGTTCACTTACCAAATCTGAACCAAGCTCCTCATCAATCATTGCTCCTTTTCCTTTAGCAGTAGAAGTATGAGCAGAATCAGTGGTGGAAGTATCTATAACATGAACTTCAGAAGATACATCCTTGAAAGCATCAGAAGTAACATGTTGAGGAATGTTTGCAATATGAGTAGGAGAAACACCATCAGTAGTATCCAAATTAAACTTTCTCCAAGCAAGAAACACTTCATTAGGATCTGCTGAAGGTTTAGATCCAGGTGGGGCTGCTGAAAGTGTAGAGGCATGTTTATCTGCTGAAAGTGTAGAAGCAGGTATGTCTTGCAAAGAAGAAGCTTGACCAAATTCAGGAGCAACATCCATCATAGAAACATCAGCAATAACATGCTCTTCAGAAGTAGCAACATCCACACTGTGCAACTTATCCTTACTCAAATATTGCCTCCTCCTCTTCCTAGAAAAGCAATTGGCTTCTTTTGTTTAAGCTGAGTCGTGACCATTGGAGTAGAAGCATGAGATTGTTGAGCCACATTAGCCAAAATATCAAGTGAATCCAAGTTAGCATCCACTTGCTCATTATCAGAAGAAACATCCAATCTCCTTTTGCCACTATGGCCAAGTTGTTCTTCCATTTTTTGAACCTTCCTTTTTAATTCCACAATCTCACCACCTAGTGTAGATCTAGTGTCTGCAAGCTCCTTTTTCAGATCTGCAACCTCTTGGACAGTCCTGTTGAGCAAATCATAGACAGAAGTAAGAGTAATAGGATCCTTAGCTCCACCAGCAGATTTCTCAAAAACCTCCATGTAGGACAAAGCTTGTTCTTCTGCCACATATCAGTTCTTGTACCCGTATATCCCACAGCTCTTAGACCACCAAGTAGCTCCTCAGAATTCAAGTGATAAACCCCATCAACATCATCTAACCTCAGCTGCCTTCTAATCACAGTTACAACATACTCTGTTTCATCAACAGTAGCTACAATCTCTGTATCACTCCTCTTCACAGCAGTTGCCCAAAATTGTGTAACCAATGATTCATAAGCAACTTCCGGAGAATGCGTTAAAGCATAATGAATCTTTGATCGCTTCAAGAACTCCACCATTGGTTCATAAATTTCATGTCCTTTTGCTTTTCCCAGATACGCAACTTTGTTATGATCTTTCTTAAGTAGAAGCGCCATTAGAGAATTTATGAGAGAGGGTTATGATTCACGCAACTGAGAGTATGTTTAAATTGAAGAGGGAATCAGTTAAATTGGGCGAAGATATGTGAATGGGTTAATTATAGAAGTTTCCCCAATTGATGGTCAAATATATTAAAGTTGACCATATCTTACGTGGAAAACAACTTCAACCTTTTTCAAACTCAACACTTCAGCAGAAACAAGCGCCAAACTGCTGAAGTTGGTTCATCAACAGAAAGCTCTCAAAAGTCTAAAAATCCGCTAGTAAATATCTTTTTACTGTGACACCAACCCATATTAATTATCATAACTCCTTGAATCCGTCTATAAAACAATCCCAATGCATACTTACCACAAATCATTTACCCCCAATTCTCTTCTCAAAACCCTAATTTCTTCACAAATACCACAATCATCAACAAAAATCATGTCTACTAAACCAGAGGTTATTGATCCAACCTCCTCTCCATCATCCACATCATCATCATCATCATCATCAAGTGATGATTTTCACCAGTTTTTACGATCTTCTTATCAATCTAAACCTCTACCTTTGAGGTCCCCCTTTCTCTCTTCTTCTGAAGATGGTAGTGTAGTGGATCCAAGTGAGTCTTCTAGTAACTCTGATGACTCCAACAAGGAGAGTACATCAAACCCTCAACGTTCACTGCCTCAGCCTCAACCAAGGCCACGTGCCAAAAGAGAGGTGGTGTTTGCTCTTCCTACGCCATGGTTTGGTGCTTCATCACATATCGTAAAGGGAAAGGGCAAAAGGAAGATGGAGTGATTGCTTTTTGGTGAAACTAATAGATGGAACAACTGAAGATCTTCATATCACACATCCATCAATTGTATTCATCTTCATCATCTTCGTTTTCATCAATCCATCCTTCCCATTTTTATCCTTAGCTTCTTCGTCGTACTGGCCATGCATATCCAGCGTTTGGAATAGATGATAGGATCTAGGGAGCTAGTATAGGACTAGTAGATCTTGTATAGAAATGATCTTTGTATTTTCATATGAAGTTGATTGTAAGCTGTAAGCTGTAATCTGTTTCTTGAATGAATGAACAATTTAACTTCAGTACTTCTCTTCAATAGTAATAATTTGCTCACTTCAGTACTTCACTTCAGTAGAAACAAGCTTTAAGCTTATTTGACCATATTCCACTTAACCAAACATGGTGGACTCAAAATATGCACACTGCAAAACAGATACAGAGAGACAAACAAACCAAACCAAGACATACAAAACTCAAAGAATATTAGTAGGTTAGTGTTAGCAAATAAACATTAATCAAAAGTGTACAAAGTTTACAAAATATACAGTCCAAATCCTCCCCTGAGGCATATGCCTCCCCTGAGGCCTATGCCTCCCCTCAAACTTTGCAGTTAAGGGTTAACCATCCTAATATGGACAACTAGGTGTTGAAACCTAGGACCATCAAAAGCTTTAGTCAACAGATCTGCCAAATTGTCATCTGTGTGAATCTTTTCCACTTTTATCAAATGTTTTTCATATGCATCTCTTATAAAGTGGTGCATGATTTCAATATGCTTAGTTCTACTATGAAAAACTGGATTTTTAACTATGCATATGGTACTTTGATTATCAATAAAAATTGTTGTGTTCATGAAGTTAAACCCATAATCCAACAATTGATTTTGTATCCATAGTACCTGTCCACAACCATTGGCAGTAGCAATATACTCTGCTTCGGTAGATGAGGTAGCCACAATTGTTTGTTTCTTGCATTGCCAAGAAATCAATCTTCTTCCAAGAAATTGGCAACCTCCAGTGGTGGATCTCCTATCTAGATTTGCACCAGCATAATCACTGTCACTATAAGCTTCCAATACAAAAGGAGACTCTTTTGGGTACCAAAGGCCTAACTCAGGTTGGCCTTTCAAATACTTGAAGATCTTTTTGACTGCATTCAAGTTGGAAGTAAGTGGAGTGACCTGATGTCTAGAACAAGCACTCACAACAAAAGTAATATCAGGCCTGGAAGCAGTTAAGTACATTAAAGAACCAATCATTGATCTGTATAAATGCACATTGACTGCTGGATCTGGTTCAATGTTGTTCTTTGGTTTTGCAGCTTCATAAGGTGTAGTGGCAGTTCTGATATTCTCCATATCAAACTTCTTTAAAATGTCTCTCACATACTTCTCCTGATGTATAAAGATGCCATCAGGTTTCTGCTGAACTTGTAAACCCAAAAAGAAAGTAAGCTCTCCCATAGCACTCATCTGAAACTCTCCCTTCATCAGCTCCTCAAACTCCCTGCACCAAGCTTCCTTAGTGGATCCAAAGATGATATCATCCACATAAACTTGCACAAGTTTAATGTCTATGGAATTCTTCTTAAGGAAAAGTGTTTTGTCAATGGCACCCCTTCTATAACCGTGCTTCAGCAGAAATGCAGAAAGCCTAGCATACCATGCCCTTGGTGCCTGATGTAGTCCATAGAGAGCTTTCACAACCTTGTAAACATGCTTCGGATGATGAGGATCTTCAAAGCCTTTGGGTTGAGAGACATAAACCTCTTCTTCTATCCCACCATACAGAAATGCACCTTTCACATCCATTTGATAAACCATGAACCCCATTTAAGATGCATAGGCCAAGAATATCCTAATGGCCTCAACTCTAGCTACAGGTGCAAATACCTCATCATAATCAACTCCTTCCTCTTGCCTGAACCCCTGAGCCACTAATGTTGCTTTATTCTTAATCACAACACCCCTTGCATCTCTTTTATTCTTTAAGATCCATTTTGTCCCAATTGCAAACTTCCCATCTGGTAGTGGTACCAATATCCAAATCTCCTGATTTTTAAACTGTTGCAGCTCTTCTTGCATTGCTTCAAGCCAACTTGAATCTTCAAGAGCTTGAGAAACACTGGTTGGTTCCACTTGAGAGAGAAAACAAGCAAACATACAATGCTTGAAGTCTGTGTGATTATTCCTTTGCTGATTGGAGACATATGAGAGAAATGCTACTTGACCATACTTAGAACTTGCCATACTTCTAGTTCTAACTGGTGCTAGAGGATCACCAATAACATTGGATGTAGGATGAACAAGGCTGATCCTTTTTGTAGCAGTGGGGTGTACTTCAATAGAGGTGTCAAGATTGGTGACAGTTGGTTCAAAATCACTGTCATAGGAAGGTGAGGTGAAGATCCCAGCTTTAGGTTGATGATTACCAAGATCTGAAGGACTTGGAAATCGTGTAAATGGAGCCTCAAAGTCTGCGGACACACTAGTAGAAATGGGAGAGGCTTGGGAGAAACATGAGAACCTTTAGGAGAATCATGGTTTCCACTGACGGATTCTTTTGCAACTTCTCCATTAAGTCTTTCAGCTTCTAAGTTGGCTGCATACTCTTGCTTTTGAAGCCTAGCAAGATCCTCTGCATAGTGTGACTCATCTTCACTCTCATCAGAAATACCTTTAGCATTATGACCTGCAAAATGATTAGGGGAGAAAGAAGGTACAACAATAGGTTGCTCATCATCCTCAAACTCACTATCTGAGTCAGCATCCATGGTACCTGCAATGTCAGTGGGAGACTCTGGTGTACCTGCATTTTGGTTAGCCACATATCTAGAATAACCCAAAGAATCAGTTAAGTAATCCAGGTTAAATGACCAAACATGACCTTGTCCTTGAACATTAGGTTTATATTCTAGAAATCTCCAGTTCAATGTCTCCTCTATTTTCTTAGCTGACAAATTGTATACCCTATAAGCCTTACTATGAGCTGAATAACCCACAATATACCCATCATCAGCTTTCTCATCAAATTTACCCAATGGATCACTAGTATTCAAAATGGTCACTTGACATCCAAAAGGTTTGAGGTAGTGAATAGCTGGAACTTTCCCTGTGAGAAGTTCATGTGGTGTCTTGAAATGAGGTCTAGTAATGGATACCCTGTTCAGTACATAACAAGCTGTGCTAACTGCTTCAGTCCAAAACATAGTGGGTAATTTAGAGTCTGCAAGCATAGATCTTGCTGCCTCTATTAAGGTCCTATTTTTTTCTTTCAGCCACCCCATTTTGTTGTGGGGTTCTTGGAGTGCTATAGTCCCTTTTTATCCCTTTAGACTTACAGTCTATTAACAAAGCATTCTTGAACTTTGTCCCATTATCACACCTGATTCCTTTAACCTTTTTGGACAACTGGTTTTCAACAAGGGTAATGAACTCTTTCAATACTTGAGATGTTTCATCTTTAGTCCTCAGAAAGAATACCCAACAAAATCTGCTATAGTCATCAGTGATTACCAGACAAAAATACTTGTGATCTATGCTTCTTACTTGAGTTGGACCAAAGAGATCCATGTGAAGCAACTGAAGAGGGTCTGATATAATGCTAACAGCTGTAATGGCTTTGTAAGAGGCCCTATGTTGCTTTCCTTTGTTGCAGGCAACACAATTATGTTCATTGGTGAAAACTTTGGAAGGAAGTCCTTGAACTAGACCAAGTTTAGAAAGTTTGTTGATGGTCTTGAAGTTCACATGAGCCATCCTTCTATGCCATTTTGTAGACTCATCCAGGGATGCTTTTGCCACCAAACAAGTTAGATCACCTTCAGGTTGAACATCATTTAAGTTGAATGTGTAAAGATTGTGATTTCTAGGAACTCCTAGCAGTATGGATGTATCTTCTGGGAGTTTGAAGTCTTTAGACAACACAAGACATTCATCCTCAGAGAAGAATACTTTGTTCTTGGTGTCACAGATTTGTGAAACTGAGAACAAGTTAAAATGTTGCAGTTCCTTGACATAGTACACATTCTCAAAATTCAGTAAAGGTGTTTTGATGGTGCCTTTCCCAGTGATTCTACCATCACTTCCACCAAAAGTCACATTACCTCCTCCTACTATGGGTACAAAATTATGCATCATATCTCTGTTTCCTGACATGCTTCTGGAACAGCTACTATCAACAATGCCAACTTCCTTGAGCTTAAGAGGATGATCCTACAACAACAACAAAAATATATACAAAATATTAGTACACTATGGAGGCTCAAGTCATCACTGACTTGAGCCTGCCTGGTGGATCATAAGAGTTAGGCCATGTAGATTTGTAAGATCCACCATTGTTCTTGGTCCTCCATTGAAAATTAGGTCCCTTATTAGTCCAAGAACAACCTGCTGAGGGCTTAACATCAGTCTTCCCATATCCCTTCCCATCAGTCAATGAATCAACACATCCAGGCCAATAACCATTTTTAAAATATGAACTAGTTGGTTGCACATATGGTCTAGCAACAGATCTTCTCCAAGGAAATGAAGAATGATGAGTTTCCTGTGGAACATAAGGTGGTATAGCATTGACATTTTTCCACATTGGTCTAGGTCTCTGTTGACTAGCACATACACCCATTCTTTGCTCATGAAAATCACAATCCTTAATCAAATGAAATTTACTTCCACACACAAAACATGTCTTCTTTTTAGAAGATTTATTCAAACCAAAAGATGTTCTATTACATGCAGAAGCATTCAAACCATAAATAACATAATTGTTTTTAACGAACTTAAAATTATTATTGTTCAAAGAATGAAAAGACAAGTCTTCAGAGGAAACTGTCTTGGAAGATGATTCCTCAGCAGCAACTCTAATAGGCTTGTCAGCAGTCTTGGGTGTAGGCTTGGGCAAGGTCTTGGGAGGGTCTGACTTTTCATTTGAATCACACCTGGTAGATGAAGTAGACCCTTGGTCAGAGGACTTGTCACTGTCACAACAAGAGACAAAGTCAGTAGATGAAGAATCGGGGTCAGGCAAGTCTTTTGACTTTTTGCCATAGAGATGGTGTGATCCATCAAAGTCAACAGTAATGGAAAGGTCAATGGGCATGTGTTCACCTCTAATAGGTCCAGGGACAGCATGTAATGTTCCTTCTTTAACATAATTAGCTAATCCTGCTGAAGTAGATTTACGTAGGTCTTCCTTAGTTTCTGGCCCTACATACTTCTTAAAACCTAAACCTATACCAGAGGTCTGAGATAGACTACCATAGATATGTCTAGCTAGATTGTTACCAGATATTAACCATTCTTTATGTCTAGTTACTTCCTGATCTAATTTTTCTTTTAGCACTTGGTTTTCAGAAACTACCTCAGCTTTTTCTTTCTCAGTTCGTTTTAAATCTATTTTAGTACAGTCTAAATCACTTTGTAACACCCTGATCTTTTCATCATAAGCCAATTGATTCTTTTGAAACCAAACCTTTTGTCTTTCTAATGTTTTTAAAGCCTGTTTATAAGCTTCAACTTCAACATAGCATTCATTATATTTTGGTTTCAATTCATCATAGGCTGCTTTAAGTTCATTATAATTATCACTACAACCAAAAACACACTTATGTACCTGATAGATGCCCATCAAGGCGACTTGATCACGCCTATCCTCTGAAGTACAACTTTCCAGCAATCCAACATTGTCTGAACTAGCACCATCATCTTGCTCATGTTGCTTCCAATCAACATGGTCGTCCACAGTAACAAGAGCAGTGGAGGCTCCACCCTTTGAAATTCCAGCTTCCTTTTGAATCTGCTGATAGGAAGAACGAGCAGGTTAGCCCGCGCGTTGCTGCGGGAATGCGACTTCTTTATCCAGAACTTCTAACCATAACATGTGTATTTTACATAAAGTAACAAATGCGTTCAGTCTGTTGTAGCAGCTTTTTTTCTTTGGAATAGATCATAGAGTCAACTTTCAATACTTATTGATCATTTGAATAGATCAGACCACATGTGCTCAGCTAAAAAGGCCAAGTACTCATGTATGTAAACTGATCAAACTCAAAGCATGTCATGACAATCAAGACACTAAAATCTCACATCAATATACTGTATATCTTTTCTCTCATTGTAGAAATAGCCATGCAAAAAAAGCATGTAATACATTTGGAACTTACATTTAATTATCACTTTTCAACATCATATCAAATGCTTAGAGAGTCCATGCTCTTTCTTACCCCTTAAATCTTTCTTAATGGTATTGAAACCTACACAAAAAGAAATCAAAGTCAGGAAATTAGTTCTAGATCAGCAAAAATTTGAGCCAAATGAAAGAACTTTGGAGGTCCACCTACCTTATCTTGGAACTTTATTAGTTTCACTGTTGTAGAATACATTTTCATAGGCCTGTTACTGCAAAATGCAACCCTTTGTGTAGAAACAAAGAGCAACCCTGTACATGTTGTAGTGTATAAGTAGCATTGAGAAGTCTGCAACAGTTTCTTGCCTTTTTTGATACCTACGCCACATTTCCTACATCATTTGCAAGATCATCACATAAATCAATTCACACCACAATTAATTTTCTTGGCAACTTGAGGTAAAAACAATAAGTTGGGAACATTTAGATAAAAATAAATGTAGAAGATTCACATTTTTCCTTAATCCGCTCCTATACCATGTCACCTACAATGTCCAGTATATCTGTATCTAGAATAAATAATGTTGGATTCAATATATGTCATTTGTGCGGATCGACTTGGCCCCAAACACTTTTGTATTTTTTTAGTCAAGGCATTTTGTTACAATAAATTATATAATCCAAAATCCTCCTTAAAAACTATGGTATGGTAAAAGAAACAGATTATATTGATACCTCATCATAATCAAGTTTTGCAGCGCGTAAGTACTATTCCTTTGCTCCACAATGATCTCCATGTGCACCATTAAGTATGCATACATAACAGTTTTGCAGACAAAGAACGTGTTCCTTTTATTGCAAGAGCGGGGTACCCCTTCTGTGCTAATTTTACACCCCATATGATCGATCACAGTAACTCGTGGAGAAGTACCTAGTTACTCCCCATACCTAGTTACAACCATACACACAACGGCAAACAACACACACACACGCAAAAGGTCACATTTTATGCTGAAAACCAAGTTGAACAGTAATCACTATTCTAATGCATATGTATTGAATGACAGTGATCCATAAAGCCAAACAACAAAAGATGGAAACTCATATCTAAAAAAAACATAATCTTATGAAAATTAACGAAAACCATAAAAAACCACGTATTTGTTATTGTATGTGACCTCATAATTTTTGACAGCTAAAAAAAATAGTATTTTAAAATAAAGAACAATAGTATCTAAGAGGCACATAAATTGTAGATTATTATGTTTCACATCTCAAAATAATAAGTTGTAAGCATAAGACCAATGTTTTGAAACTCGGGTCGACCCGGCGGTCGAACCGGTTGACCCGGTGACTCTACTGGGTCGATTATAAACCCGGTTTTTAAAACGTTGCATAAGACAATTAACTAGTTAACATCTATTTCTAGAGATCAAGAGCAGAAAGACTTGCCTCATGAGAACAATCATCGTGAAAAAGAAGTACCTATTAATATTCAGAAAAGCTATAGAACTTATGAGTGCTTCTCCAAAATAGGCGCTAAAGTAAAACCTGGTAGTAAAATTAAGTCACAATTTACCACAGCGCCCTTGACTCATGCTCAAGTGTAGACCTTTAACCTTTGTAGACGGTTGGTTGCGTCAAATTCAGGAGACAACTTCAGCAAGTCTACATCGACAACACACAAAAACAACGCTCAACGACTCTTTTCCAGTATTCATAATCAATTACAACACTATAAAAACAAAACAAAACCACATGTTCACACACCAAGCACTTTGACAATAAACCATCATAATTCACATAAATCATACACCTTTTTTGGAACATCATATTTTCCCTAAAAATGAACACGAAAACCTACTACGAAAACTACAAATGAATTAAAACACAAACAACTGTTATGATAAGTAACTTCATACAGATAAGTAAACAATCAAATATGATAACCAAAATAAGTAAAAGTTAGAGCATAAATCCAACATTAAAACATAAACATCAATCCTTAAATATTCTTAATTACTGTCAAAGCATTTTAAATCCTTAAAAACAAAACCATGATTATTACCTGATCAGGTATCAGCTGCCGTTGGTCGGAACGTAAATAAGGAAAAAATAAAAGGTAAATGATTATGTTGTTAACTTCTTCCCATCTAACCCGTTTGCTTATGTGCCCCTCTTGCCATGTATCCAAGTAATCAGATATGTATCAGAACCCAATAACTAATCTAAAGTATGTTGTGGTGAGGTCGTTGCCAATCATGGATATTTTTCACGGTATCGTTATCAGTCGTTGGTCAACTATATTGTAGTGAACTTGCTGAAATTGCATAATGTATTATGCCAGAATAAGAAGTGCCAAACACCCCCATAAGTAGTTAAGGCACATCCAAAAACCCTCTAAATCCCCAAATAAACGGGATTCTCACCAACTCGTGTATATATATATTCATAAAAACATATATGACTGAGATTAAAACCTTGGCTTCTAGATGGATAAATCAGCATTACCTGATATACATGCCATAAAGCATCGCAACCGCTTTAACCTGATCCTCATGTGGTCGGTTCTTCATCAACTCATGTTGACTAATCTCATTAACAGCCATAGCAATGGCATTCCTACTTCTCTTCCATGGAACCCTCATCACATTTTGCACACTTCTGCTACCTTTACCTCTCCCCCTTCTTCATTATTCCCACCTGACATGTCAATGATTACTGTCACAAAACTATAACACGCGAAATAAAATCAACCAACGTAACTGAAACAACCAACTAACATATAACCTGAACCTATAATTCCTCAAATCAATACATAATTGCACACAATTATAACTCATGAGCCCCTCGATACAACATCCACTTAACTGTACACTTTTATAAATTTCCCCTTTTTCTCCAATCCAGCTCGACCACCTATCCTTAATTTTCCTGCTCTTCGTAACCAAGCTGGGCCCCTTAACAAATCATCATGCCCTGCCATAATACATGTATACAATAACTTAAGATCAAGCAGATCGATAAGCACATGAATAACCAATCCCAAACACCCTCCAACCATACTAATGGTTGCTCATCTACTTTTCCGTTTTAGTATCATATAAAAGGCAATATGAAAAAGCCTTTTTAAGCCAAAAGTAAGAATAAGCAATATCTCTCTAGTGTCCCGTTTGTGAACCCACTTAACAGAATTTAAGAACTCAGTTTCAGAAAGAGGTTATGTGAATATCTTCATGATAACAGGAAACTAACTTATGGTGTAGAAGTAGTTACCTTACTCGTGCTCAAGTATCGTTTGTGGGGATTTATCGTCTTTCACGCCTTGAACACGTAAAAACCTTGTTTTCTTAACAATTTCCATAAAATCAGAAATTCTTCTTAGTTCATCACCTTCTTGCTGCCCGGAAGTCAAATGAGTACACACAAAAAAAAACTTGTTTGATGCAACAACATACTTACAGATCCATATCCCTGCAGATAAAATCAAACATTTAATTCACATTAAACATTCAATATGATTATAAAATATAAAAAACATGTATGATAGTAAAAAATTATTATACCTTATTCCTGAGATAACCCATCAATCCTCTGGCAAAACATGACACTTTTATGTTACTAACATGCTCCCTCAATGCACTTCTCACCCAAACAGTAGAGAGAAACGCCAACTATTTGTTTACTTGCTACCAAACAATAGCTTGAATTACTGTTCGGTCTACATCCATCTTCCATACTATAAAAACCTAGTTAGTTTATCAAATCTTTCTTTGGAACTTCAGTACCCGTTTGCTTTGTATCCCCCAATTATCATGGCCGATCAAACGGGTAGTCGTTTTGTGGGTTGGTTTTGGATATGGGTTTGATGAATGGAAATTTCTAGAGAGAAAGCCACATAGATAGAGAGGTGGGTGGGTGTGTGTGTGTGTTTCGTTTGTGAGGAGGAAGGGTCTGGAATGGAGTGAGAAATATCTTATCGGGGAAAAAATACATTAACCGACCGTATATTGTGAAGTAGTACGTGAACAGTAAAGTGTGAAACACACTTTGGCCAATCAGGGCTTGCCACAGTTGTGTAGTTGGTAGTCAACTTTGTACAACCACTTAATGGACCAATAAGAGAATGCCAAGATCACATGTATAAACGATTTTCTTATACCCTCACAAAACGGCTATTAGTATCAATGCACTTCTCACCCAAACAGTAAGAGAAACGCCAACTATTTGTTTACTTGCTACCAAACAATAGCTTGAATTACTGTTCGGTCTACATCCATCTTCCATACTATAAAAACCTAGTTAGTTTATCAAATCTTTCTTTGGAACTTCAGTACCCGTTTGCTTTGTATCCCCCAATTATCATGGCCGATCAAATGGGTAGTCGTTTTGTGGGTTGGTTTTGGATATGGGTTTGATGAATGGAAATTTCTAGAGAGAAAGCCACATAGATAGAGAGGTGGGTGGGTGTGTGTGTGTGTTTCTTTTGTGAGGAGGAAGGGTCTGGAATGGAGTGAGAAATATCTTATCGGGGAAAAAATACATTAACCGACCGTATATTGTGAAGTAGTACGTGAACAGTAAAGTGTGAAACACACTTTGGCCAATCAGGGCTTGCCACAGTTGTGTAGTTGGTAGTCAACTTTGTACAACCACTTAATGGACCAATAAGAGAATGCCAAGATCACATGTATAAACGATTTTCTTATACCCTCACAAAACGGCTATTAGTATATAGTATAATATCTCATCTCCTCTCCAGGCTTCCTATCCTTGCATTCTCTAGCGAAGTGACCCATCTGTCCACAAGTAAAGCACTTGACCTTACTTTTGGTAAATCTTGCTGGATCCTTTCCCTGGAACCCAAACTTCCTTCCAGACTTATTCTCAAACTTCTTGATATTCAATGAGAGCATAGCCAGTTGCCACCTTAAGTTCATCTCTTCCATCTCCAATGGATCCACCTGTTCTAGATCCTCATAGGCTAGTTGCTACTGAACATCATAATCAGCAACAAACGGGTGAATCACATCTTCCATTACACTACTTGACTTAGGCTGATAGCTTGATGAGGTGGTAGTGTAGGATAAGGAAACTGATGAGACAGGGCTTGGAGCATGAGTCACCCTATTGGAGGAGGCCCCGACAAATGCTGTTAGACTAGAAGTGGATGAACGATAAGGACTTCTCACATCAGGCTCAAGAGATTTAAGTCTATTGTACAATTCATCAAAAGTGAGCATATCCAGCCCACCTTTAGCCTTGAGGGCAATGCTGACTTGCAACCAGGATAGAGGTAAGGATCTTAGGAACTTTGAGTTGCAGTCATCATTATCAGGCTTTGCCTTCAGCTGGTTCAATTGACTTAATATCTTATGAAACTTATCGTACCCCTTGTGGATGTCATCATCTTCAGAAATCTGGAACTCTTGAAACTGTTGTTTCAACATCGACTTCCTCATTCTTCTTGACTCTTCATTTCCTCCAAACCTAGCCTTGATAGCCAACCAAATTTCATTCGCATCCTGCATGTAGTGAAAATCACCCAAGTGATCCTCAGGTATAGCCTGAAGAAGAATGGTTCTCACTTTATGCTCTCTTTGAACCGCCAGTATCTCATCAGCAGATTTGGGAGGAACAATGGCAACATTACCATCAGGATCAGTGATATTTCTCTTTGGGTTGTTCCCCCTTTTCACAATTTCCTAAAGATTCCAATCAATGTTTGAGATCCAGTTTTGCATCTTCATGGCCCATAAATCATATTCCTCCTTCTTCAAGTATGGAAACTTTGCATTGCTGTTAGAAAGACTGAGGTGTTTCAGAGATGTAGTGTTTTGGTTGTTGGTGAGTTAAGTGTCCACATCAGATCCAGGCACGTTGAACGTTTTTATGGTTGTATGAGTGTACAAAAAAGACTGTTCTTAGTATCGTAGAGACTCTCCCGAGGCTCTGATACCACTTGTTGAACCTAAAGACCTTGATAGATCTTTGAGCACTCGTAGATCGATAGTTATGCTTATGTAATCACAAACACACTATAAGACAGTCTCTAAAACTTGTATTCAAGCGGAATTTAAACACAAGAACAAACACAAATAACTAAGAACTTCGTTGATCCTCTATGGATCTTTTAATAATACTAAAACTTTGTTTTTCAATACGTACATAACTCAAACTATTGTGTTCCTTTTATACACAAGGAACCCTAACCCGTTTCCCAAGAAACGTATAAACATAAAACTCAATATGATATACATTATCACTTCCTAATAAAGCTCATGTATATCCTAACTAAATATAAACTATACGGAATATCTACTTCCGCAGAAACAACTATACTATAATATAACTTCAGTAGAAACTGTTCTTCAGCAGAATCCATACGTCTTCATTGAGAATCCATTTAGCATTAATTTCAGCAGAATCTACACTTATCATAATTCCCAACACTAGGCCCTACCTAACCGCCTCACTAGCGCCTAGCGATTTTTACAACCTTGATCTTATATATCACAGGCGATATCAAAGTTGTTTGATCTTCTTCAATTTGTTTTGTGGAGCTGTTGTGCCTTTTTGAACCACAACTGCAGTTGTTGTTGATTCTTTCGTTTGATGGAACCGTTTTTTTGCAAATTGCAATGACAAATAGTTTGGTGATATCGTCTCTTTTTATGCCACATACAAAACAAACAAGTATGCTTTTTAATTTGTAATATCTCCTGTGAGATTTCATTGTTTTTTGTACATTTTGTATATATTATCACTTGAGATATTTCTCTTTCCAGGTACATGATGGTTTTTGTGTCTTTTACTGTAATTGACAATCACAGGAGACGTGTTACTGTTGGTTCTGGTCTGCTTAAGAATGAAACTACCGAATCTTGTGTATGGTTACTCCAAGCATTCAAGAAAGCTTTTATGCGTTATCCGAATATCATTGTAACTGGTCAAGATGGTGCTATGCGAAAAGCAATTGCAGCTGAGCTTCCTGGTTCCAAGCCCCACCTTTGTCATAAATTAGAAGTTATGTATCTCTTGTGATAAATAGTTGGAATTAATTTTTATGAGGTCTTTGTGAGTTTATGAAATATTTTGTCATTTTATCACTTGTGATAAAGCATGAAAATGATGAAATGTTTACATCATTTATGTGTTTACTTGTTTCTGACATGTATCAGTTGTGATATTATTCTTTAATTGATATATATGTTGACATTTTTTTTGCCGAATCGTTATGTTACTCAAAAGCAATGCTTAATTAATTCTATTCTTGTTTGATTTTGAGAATATGTCATTTTTTTTTATTTTTTTTTATAGTTTTCTGATTGAAGTCAACGATATTTTTATCTGATTTTTCATTAATATCACTTGTGATACTCTAATAAAATTACCAAAAGAATGTTATATTCAGATAAACCAAAAGCATTGTTTACAACTGAATAGAAATTACCATTGTTTACAATTTAAGTAGCAAGAGAAAATTACAATTTAAGTAGCAAAAGAAAATTACGAATTGATGATTTTTTCTTTTTATTTTCTACAAATTTCTTCTTGCAAGCTTTATGAGCATCCCCTCCTTTTATTTTCTTTCCCACTTCATTCTTTTTAGTTTGCAGCTTCTTCTTTTTCATTCCTCTTCTTCTTTTTCTGCAACTGTCTTTGCTTTCTTTCATGCAGTCTCTGTTGTCAATTCAACAGTTACTGTTGGTGGTTGTAGATCATGTTATATCACAGGTGATATCACAGATGTTTCTTTCAGTATTTGTTGGTGGTGTATCTGTTTCTATTTTTGTTCTTCGTGTTTTCTAAGCTTAAATGTCTAGCAGCGGATTTTGTTAATTTGCTTGGTATTGTTAGTGTTGTCGGTGATGATGTTGTTTCTTTGTTCACTTCTTCAATTTGACTTGGTTGTTTTTTCGCGAAGGTCTTTTTCCTTTCACCTTCAACCCTTGCTTTTTTGCTTTTTAATAGTTCTCAGTTTTATATTCAAATCTGCATAAAATATATACCATGTTAGTGTATGAATAGTTCATTGTTTTTTAATATCATACGTGATATATAAACTGAATAAGTATTACGTCATCAAATATCATAGGTGATATAATACCAACAAGCAATCATTACAACTGTTGTATCACATGTGATATACTACCAATAAGCAATCATTACAACTGTTGTATCACATGTGATATACTACAAATAAGCAATCGTTGCAACTGTTGTATCATAGGTGATATACTAACAATAAGCAATCATTGGAATTGTTGTATCATAGGTGATATACTACCAACTAATACTAGAGTCAAATACCGCTTTTAAATATATCGAAGCATGCCCAATCTATCCATTATGCACATATATCTACCACAAATCTAAAAAAAGCATGTTATAGTCACAATAATTATTTTAGCCTGTTAAGTCTCTCATATTATCACAATAATCATCTAACTTTCACAACAATCCTTCAATAAACTACTAAAATCTACAAAAACAACAAAGTGTTCATACTGTAGAATAAATATTCGTTTTTTTAGGGATACCATTATAACATTATACTGAAAGTATACATACACATTCTACTAAAGGATAATACATTAACAAGTAAACAAAAAAACCAATTAAATAAACAAAAATTTCACAAATGATAATACAAATATCACTAGTGATAATACATATATATGATACTTTTCACTCACACATTTCATCAAACACTTGGTGTGCATCTATGTATACAAAGTGTTTTACTCAGAAACTCAACCAAATGTAAACACTAAAAACACAACCAAAAACATGTCACAATCACAATAAAAATCACACCAAAACAAATTTATTTTTCTGTATTTTATAACAACATTCATCAATTTATTATAACAATCCCTCAATAAACATATAAAATCAACAAAAAATACACATGCATCACATGAGATACTAATAAAACTCAAATAAGTACATAATCATCACATGCATCACACACTATCACATCAAAAATCAACAAAAAATACACTAAAATCTTCATAAGTAGCAATGATAATCATAAATAAATACAAAATCACTAGAGATTCTAATAAAACAACTAAATAATTAGTCGAAAGCATCGTACCTTCATCTCGAGACTCAATAGGTTAATTTTTAACCATTTTTTTTTATGGATCTGCTTCTGCACTCGATGATCCTTCCATTTTTGTGTTTACTTTTTGATTTAACGGTTTAAAAGCAGTTGATTTTGATTTTATAAGGCAGTTTTTTATTTGGGTTAGAGAGAGAAAGTGCGAATTTTGTTGATAGGGAATTTGTGAAAGTGGGATATCTGGGGTGGGATTGGTGGGGTAAGTTTGCTGAATTGGCAGGAGTGGTCCCTCCGTGTTTTATATTATTAAAAGATGTCTTTTTGATCCAACAGTTGTGATGCGTCCATTGGTAAGTTGCAATTTTTGGGTATCTAAAATAAAACGCCTCGAGTTGCATAAATAAAAAGGTTAGTGATAATAATAATAAAGGTTAGCATAATAATAAGATACAAAATGTTAGTAGTCCAAACTCCTCATGCGTTCATATACTTGATTACGATAGTTGTGCTTCTAATCATCATACTAAATTGTTGGTAAAAAAATTGTAAAATTCGATTAAGTTTCTTATGAAGTATATAATGTTTTAAGAAAATGCATGGCTTTGCGTGCTTACAAATGGTTTTTGGAAAAATGGGTACTTTTGTTGATCACGAAACCAACTTAAGAAAATGTTTACATCAAAAATATTTTCTAAAACTTACTTAATTATAACGACGTGAATGATCGTGCTGGTAACGTGTTTTATAAACGGGTTTTATCACAAGATTATCGATATAATCAAGAATTTCCAACACGTATTAAAGAATAATTTGAGAAAGATAAAATGCAAGTTGCCTAAGTATTTGGTATCATCTTATTGAATCTGTAATGGAATATAACTATGATATAAGATCATTTGAGGACAAAAGATTATTTACATACGAATGGATCAATCTCCACCCTTCATTTTTATTTGATCTAATGGATGAGATTAATTCCAACAATATAAAAAACCAACTTTCATCATTTTTTTTCAAATATTAATAACTTTTAAACCGTTAATCGTTAAGCGGAAAAAAAAATATCATTGCGACGAGCATTTAATTATCTTTCTATAGATAGGCACTTTGATATACTTTCGAAAAAAAAATTTTCGTATTTTTCCGTTTTTTTAAGTTTTTTCGTTTTTTACGTTCTTGAAATTTGCGTTGAAAAATCATATATGATATAACACTAATTTGATATTAGTGTAAAATCATATATGATATGTAATATCATATGTGATATTAGTGTAAAATCACATATGATATCACATGTGATATTACATATCATATATGATTTAACACTAATATCATATATGATATTCAATTTAGTATTTAATCATATATGATTTTTTCATGCAAATTTCATAACGTAAAATAAACGAAAAAGTGAAAAAATGAAATTTTTTCTTTTTGAAAGTATATCAAAGTGCCCGTCTATAGAAAGATAATTAAATGCTCGTCGCGACGGTGTAAATATTTTCGCTTAATGATAAACGGTTTAAGAGATATTTAAATTATAAAAAATGGGTGAAATAATAAAATAATTTTAAATCTCAGCCATTGATTTTCTTTTTAGATGGATGGTGAAGATGAGTCCCTTGGCATGTAAGAAAAGTTTGGTACGTAAAATAACTCTCCTCTATAACTATTTGTTTCATTATCGTAGTAAATGAATGGATCAAAGATACATTATTGATCTATTGTTAACAAAATAACATACACTATTTTATTCAACTGATCATTTATAATAATAAATAATGGGTAATGATATGTACACATTAAATTTTACTTTGCACACATACAATTAATGAATAAAACAAACAATACCCCATGTAATTTTATGTGTGCAAAGTAAAATCCTATGTATACATATCAATTCTCATAATAAATAAAAATGGTCAAGGGTTTTAAAGGTTATTGAATGGCTAATAATTTTAGATAAGGATTTGTTATATGCTTATAGTAAACGCTAAAAAGATGCTTTGATTCTATATTTTTATAACTCATTTTCATGTTAATTATGTTTGAAAAGGAAGATTCAAGTGATATCGTTTTGTTATAAGTTTTCATCTTTTTATGTTGGTTAGTCGTTATTTCAAACATTTTAGTCGACTAAGATGTAGTTCTGTCTAGGTTTATATTGTTCAGATTAATGAAGCTCGAGTGTGTTGTGTGTACACGTTTATTGGTTTGAGATTGATTTCATTCTACTCTAAACAACTTTTGGTTTCATTAATCTTTCTCTTGGTCTGAATGATACCAAGATGCAGCCCTAGAAGTTAATGCACAACATTCACCGAAAGGGGTCATGAATCAACATAATCTGCATAAGATAGACGATAGAAGTGTTATTTTAAGCCTTAATACTATCACGTTTACTATACCGAAAGTTGGTTGAAATTCTTGTTAGAAATTCATAAATCTTCAGAGCATAAGCACCCACAATGGTTAATTAGTTTCGGGCTATTTTTCTAGGTCCATTTAGCAAGCCCAGATATCTTTATAACACATTCTCTACGGCTCTGCCTAATTTATTTGTTGAACGTATTGGGCTTGATTGAGTCCAGCTGAAGCTGATATATTTTGTTGAAATCATTCCATACAACAACAAATCTGTTAGATTTCTTTACTCCAGAAGAGAAATGATATGGATGCCTAACTCATATGACTAATATCATGCCTAATCAACTCATTGTTAGACACATGCATTCCATACTTTCTCTCTCCTCAAACTCACCATTGATCTTGACAAATGTACGATGATCTTTGTTAGGTATAAAATTAGGCATACCAATTAGGCATGTCAATCACTACTCATTATAGAAATGGCTAACTAAAAAATGTTTAATACATCAACTAGAAAACTACCTAAATAAATAAAAACATTAGTAAGTTAACCATACCGTCTGATACGAAAAATGAAAAAGTTAGCCATTAAGATTTGTTCCAAGTCTGGCACACTTAGTTTACCTGTCATGAAATAGCACATTTCATACGAGATGCTATACAGGAACTGTTAAGTTCTGGATGTCCCGCATTTCTCAAGAACGATAGCTAAAGGCCTTGAAACTACAACTTGAATCGGGAACCTACATGTTGCAAGAATTGGGTCGTAATAAAGGATATACTCCAACGAAGACATTCACAAAGGAATCTATAGTAGTTTTTCGAAATCGTAAGGAAAAAAAAGTCATGAAACTGAAAATTGTAAATTGTAACTTATGTTTGAGATCTTTAACTAATTAACTAACCCTTCAAACTACTACTATGACACAATAATTAATTAACTATACACATAAAACATGTAAACATCTTAACTTCATTACTTGGTATCTCATTTAATGCACACATGGAGTCCAGAGGGTATGTTTTAACACTACAAAAAAATGCATTGAATAAATAATGGAATTAAAAGCAGAAAAAAAATCCAGCTAGAGTATAACTTACTGTTATACAGTAGTTATTTATTAATTTAATTTGACTTTATCTGGAATATTTTTATTTTCTGAATGGCATTATTTAGTTTGAAAGATTAAGTTTAATTAGTTGCTTACAACATTGTCTAGATGTTATATACATTATTTACTTACTAGACGAGTACCCGCGCCTAGCGGCAGCGATATCTAGTTTTCTGCAAAGTTCCGACGACCCATAAGTTTCTTTCAACAAACTGTATTTGTAGCATTAGAGAATCGTTTTCGAATAACTACAATTCTGATGCGTGGTTGCATAGCAGCATAAATATATAGTTTTTTAAAAAATTATGTGGAGTCGATCTAAGTGTGTGAGTATATTTTCTAATAAGATTATTTTAAGTTATTAAGATTTTTAGTAATAATAGATTCAAGCATTACAAAAAGCAACGGTATTATGTAGTTGGCAATATTATATTGTAGTTTAGAGGTATAGCCAACATCTGTGACCGCTTTTTCTTGTTTTGTCAGTAATTTAGGCAGTGATAACTATTTTTTTTACATGTGTAACGTGTATCATTTGGTGTGTGGCTTTTAAAATTGTAACTTTGCAAATTGGATATCACCATATAAGATTATTTTGTACTATCAATTTGTATAGATATTTATGCATTGTTCAAAGCTATTTGTTTGAGGTACAAATAATTATCGCTAAAGATAACAATACTATTTATTTTTGTGATTTTAATAAACTTACATAACATTATTGATACACTGGACAAAGGGCTATACAATATATATTAACTTTTAAACGACGATTCATATATGCTAGTCTCTTAAATGGTGCAAGAGCAACATTTTTTAAAATAACATTATACAAATGACAAATTACATGTGTCAAAGCAAAATAAACCAAAAACTACAATTACTTGGTCTCTCCTTTCAAAAAAATTGTCACGGGTTCCACAACTACTTCATCATTTCTCATATAATTTTGTCAAATTTGAAACCCGATTTCACCCGGGTGGTTCAACTGGTTGAACCGTTCCGATAAGAAAACAGGTCGATTTAAACCGAGTCAAACCGATAGGTTGGGTCGAAAAAATGTTAAATTAAACCGGGTCAGCCCTCCGGGTTTGAAGCGTCCTGGGTCAACCCGGTATTGGTTTCAACAGGTCAACCCGGTATCGGTTTCAATTGGTTGTTTATAATTTGGTAGATGTGCTTTTAATTGGGTGTACAATGTGAATAAATTATTGTACTTTTAAGTAATGGGGTGTTTTAATAAGAGTATTAATTATATTATTTATTTCTCTCTCCATTGACCATGTTTTCAACATTCAACTTTCAACATTTTTCACTTTTTCCACTTTGACCATTTTTCCATTTTATATAGTATAGATTAGTCAACTATACCAATGAATTTTCATCCACACTAGGTACTAATCTGATGTGGATCTTTAATTATCCGATCATTATAATGTCTGAATTGAAGTGTATAGGGTAGTGACACATGACAATGAATTATATTTGATTTAATAAATGTTACAACTAGCTAAGTAACTGAATAAATCATGATTTATATGGACCACATCAATAAATGACTTGATAACTCAAAATAATTATCAACTGTATCAATGAAATTTAGGGGAAATTGCATATTTTCTCATAATACAAGTTTTTCCTCATATTTTGCATATTTCCTTATAATAATACAAGTTTTTATTGCATGATGTACAATGCATTTTAAGTATATTTTGGGTATATATGCAAATATGCAAGTTTTAGTGGATATATATACAATTGACCCATGAATTTATATACTTTCTTTCGAAATATCAGTTACCTTTGCTAACCTGTCAAGTATATTTAGACACCACAAATTAAATCATCTCGCAAGATTCATATGTTATGATGATCTAAAGAAGTTTGTATCTGAATTTGAACTTAGAGCTTGTTATGGAAACTTTAAAACCGTTAATATTAAACTACTGTCGTAAGTTTACATAATTCACATTATTTAAGATCATTTGAGAACAAAAGATCTTTTACATACCAAGGGATCATTTTCCACCCTTCATTTTTATTATATTTAATGGATGAGATTAATCCCAACAATTAAAAAAACCCACTTTCATCTTTTTTTTTTTAAATATAAATATTTTTCAAACCGTTAATCATCAAGCGAAAAAAAATATACCACTACGACGAGCATTTAATTATCTATCTATAGATAGGCACTTTGATATAATTTCGACAAAACTTTTTTTTTTCGTATTTTTCACGTTTTTTTTAAGTTTTTTTCGTTTTTTACGTTACTGAAATTTGCATGAAAAAATCATATAAGAGTTAACATTAATTTGAATACCACATGTGATATTAGTGTTAAATCATATATGATATGTATATCATGTGTGATTTATCATATATGATTTAACACTAATATCACATGTGATCTTCAAATTAGTGTTAAATCATATATGATATTTCATTTAAATTCCAGTTTCGAAAAAAAATGAAAAAAAATACGAAAAAACGTGGAAAAACGATTTTTTTTTTCTTTTTTCGAAAGTATATCAAAGTGCCCGTCTATAGAAAGATAATTAAATGCTCGTCGCGATGGTGTAATTATTTTTGCTTAACGATTAACGGTTTAAGAGATATTTAAATTATAAAAAATAGATGAAATAATAAAATGTTTTTAATCTCAGCTATTGATTTCATTTTAGATGGATGGTGGAAATGAGTCCTTTGGTATGTAAGAAAAGTTTGGTATGTAAAATAACTCTCCTCTAAGAGCACTCCCAATCATAACTCCATAACACCAATAACAACTTCCACGTCAGCGCCACATCAGCTTTAACATTTAACATTAACATCACAAAAAAACACCCACAACCATAACATCCCAATAACATCAATAACATTTCATATTTTCAATTTCAACCCCTAAACTAAAATAAACACTTCATTTATTAAAACACATATCACATTTAACATTAAAACACCAAGTACATTAAACGTTAACACGAATTACATTAAAAATTAAAGATACAGCGCATACTGATGAAAATACAACTACTAAAACTTAAAAAAACGAATCATCTGAGTCCCAACCATCAGAACTGGTTGGCGGAGAATAAAACTCCCCATTAAATTATCGACTCTCCATTATGTCGAAGAAGTTGACTCGGAGGTACTGAGCTTCCCGTGCTTCTTGCTCACGGCGAGCAGCCTCTTCACGTGCCTGCTCTTCCGTAATCTCCCTTACGGTTTCTTCATCTCGTTCAGTTGCGGAGGAAGCCTCACTTAATTTGGGGTGGTTTTGAAAATCCACCTTGGACTGTTCACAGGTGAACTTGGAACAATTGGGAGGTACGGGATGTTTTCAAAACCCACCGGAAACACATTTTCTGGTGGTGTAGAGTAAACATCAGGTTCTGGTAGAGTTGGAAAGCTGGTTTCCGGCAAGTGATTTGGATTTGGAAAGCTGATTTCCGGCAACTTTTCTGGGCTGGGGAATTGCTGAGAAAAATCTTTGCGATACATTTTTTGTGTGTGAGTTGTGTGTGTAACTTGTGTGTGTAAACAACTCTGGTGAGTTGTATATATAGGCAGTTTTTATTTTGAAATTGAATAAATCCCCGCTCATATTTGATTTTTAAATTTCAAATTCGAATTTGAATTTGAATTTATCCCGCCTAGAATTGACCAGTATAATTTAAATTTAAATTTGAATAGGTTGAGGGGATGTAAGTGAAAATTTATTTGAAATGGTATAGGGGGTGAAATGATTTTTTTTTTTAATATATAACGCGCGTTAGCCCTGTAACGCCCAGAGACTAACGGCGTGAATAACCTGCACTTCCAAGGGGAATAACGCAATAACGCCATTGTTTGGGGGCTTAACGCCGTTTTGGCGTTAACATTGAAACTGCTCTAATTCACATTAATAGCTAAATTCACTACAAACACTATTTATACTTGTTGTGCAAGTAATTAACTTTTGTTCTCTTAAAAAAAATCTGGTTATTTAATAACCAAGTATGTATTTACTGATTCAATTGATAGTAGTTAGTTTGCAATACTATTGTACTCTTTTGGAAGGGTCTGGTTGGCACCAAAAAATGCATGAGATCGGGATGTTCCCACCGATATACACCTTTTGGAGACTATTGTACTCGATATTCTTCTCACATCATGTTAAGTTGTATTCTTCTATGCACTTATTTGGCACTGTTGTATTCTCCAAAAATGTTGACCTAGGCGTGTACTTAGGTAGCGTTTGATTTGTTCGCGGGAATATCTTAGGTCTATTTTTCTAACACTCAAGATCATTTTGGGTTTTTGACCAATACATTTTCTGTTATCTCAAGCTATCAAATGTATTAAAGTTCTTCATGCACAAGTTAAGTAAGTGCAATTAGTTATAAATTTATAATATCGTTTAGTTAATTCAATATGCATACTAAAAAAATGAAGAGTAAATTACATGGATGGTCCTTGTGGTATGTCAAAAGTAACAACCTTCATCCCTCAAAGTTTGAAGTTGCACTGGTAGTCCCTACATTGGTAAACAAATAACACCACCGGTCCATCACTTAACTAGCGTTAAGTGAGTTCCGTTATAATTTACACTTTAGCCATTTTGGGTTAAATACCATTGCATCGTCTATCCTCTATACTAACGAATGTCTATAATTTAAAGTGTTTCCATTTTTGGTATGTTCTCTTATGTTTTCATACGTTTTTATCCGATTTCATCCATTTTTTAACGTTTTCGTCGGTTTTTATCCGTTTTCTTACGTTTTTATCCGTTTTCGTCCAGATTTATAAATTTTCATCCATTTTTATACGTTTTCGTACGTTTTTATCCGTGTTGCTCCTTTTTTATACGTTTTCGTCCGTTTTTCTTACGTTTCATACGTTTTATACGTTTCCACACGTTTTTTTACGTTTTCGTCCGTTTTTTACGTTTTCGTCCGCTTTATACGTTTTTATCCGTTTTCGTCCGTTTTTCTTACGCTTTCATCCGTTTTTATACGTTTTCTTACGTTTTTATTTTTTTTAGTCCGTTTTTATACGTTTTCGTCCGTTTTTCTTACGTTTTTAACCCTTTTTTTATGTTTTCGTCTGTTTTTTTACGTTTTCTTCTGTTTATACGTTTTAATCCGCATTCGTTTGTTTTTATTACGTTTTCATTTGTTTTTCTATGCTTTTATCCATTTTCGTCCGTTTTTATACGTTTTCGTCCGTTTTTCTTACATTTTTATAAGTTTTCGCCCGTTTTTTTACATTTTCATACGCTTAAGTCGATTTTTTATACGTTTTTCTTATATTTTCATACGTTTTCGTCCATTTTTATACGTTTTTCTTACGTTTTCATATGTTTTTATTGGTTTTCTATGTTTTTTCCGTTTTCGTCCGTTTTTATACGTTTTCATCCATTTTTCATACGTTTTTATACATTTTCATACAGTTTTATTTGTTTTTATATGTTTTCACCCATTTTCTTACATTTTCATACGTTTTACCCGTTTTTTACGTTTTTGTCCATTTTTTTTTACGTTTTCGTCCTTTTTTCTTACGGATAAAATGTATGAAAACGTATAAGAAGACGGATAAAAACATATGAAAACATAAGAAAAACGTATAAAACAGTTGAAAACGTAAAAAATTGACAAAAACGTATGATAATGTAAGAAAACGGATAAAAACGGATAAAACGTATGAAAACGTAAGAAAAACTGAAAAAAACATATAAAAACGAACGAAAACGGATAAAACGTAAGAAAATTGATAAAAACGTATAAAACGAATGAAAACGTATAAAAACATATGAAAACATAAGAAAAACGTATAAAACGGATGAAAACGTAAGAAAAGCGGACGAAAATGGATGAAAACGTAAGAAAATGGATAAAAATGTATAAAACGGACGAACGTAAAAAAAAGGATAAAAACGTGTGACAAAGTAATAAAAACAGACGAAAGCGTATAAAAACGGACCAAAATGGATAAAAACGTAAGAAAACGTATAAAAACGGATGAAAACGTAAGAAAAATGGACGAAAACAGATAAAAACGTAAGAAAACGGATAAAAACGTATGAAAACGGACGAAAACGTGAAAAAACAGACGAACTCGGATAAAAACGTATAAAAACGTACTTAAAGTAGAAAAACTTTTAATTATAAACATCCGTTATTATAGAGGATAGGCGATGCAACGATCTTTAACCCAAAAGGGCTAAAGTGTAAATTATAACGGAACTCACTTAACACTAGTTAAGTGATGGGCCGGTGGTGTTATTTGTTTACCAATTTAAGGACTACCAGTGCAACTTCAAACTTCGAGGGATGAAGGTTGTTACTTTTGACATACCACAGGGATCATCCATGTAATTTACTCAAAAATGAATCATGATGTTAGAATGACTCCTAACTTATATTTCAAGTGTTAGTATTTAATATGTAATAGGTTGCTTAAACTAGGCTTTTATGTTAGTTATTAATGGCAAGGCTTATGTAGAAAACCCATAGGCCTTGGCCCAAGCCCAATAATGAAGGAAGGGACTAGACATGTTGCCCTAACTCCCTTCCCTATATAAAGACATGTACACCTTCCTTTGAAGGTTGGTTGTTCACTCATAATCATATCCTACGCCTAAATTTTGCTTATTATCATACGAGTGTGTTTGTGTTTGTTCAACCAATCTTTCCTTCATCTTATCTCTTACATATTGATGATTGTGTTAACTTATGGTGACCTAACAGTGGTATCACTCGCCATCTAGTTGGGTGAAACATTTTTGTTTTTGAAGTCTTATTTCATACGCGTGGGTTTTAGGGCTACAAACTTTCATACGCTTAAAGCTTTAATTTTTACACTTGTAAACTCAAGATTCTTGTGGTTTAAGGTTTATTTAGTGTTAAAGTTTAAGTTTTTTGCATCAAGTTTCAAACTTTACGTGTGTAGATTAGTGTTTGCTTGGTTTTTGATTCGTATAGTACTTTACACGCGTAAGGGTGAAATTTGTTTTGGATCATCAAAACTTTCTTGTTATTTTTTGTGATATTGAAGCTATTTCATCATTAAAATCAGGTTACAAAACATTTTTAAGCATAAAAATCAGTTTTTGGTAAAAGTTGGTACTTTCTACTCGTAACAAAACCCTAGTTCTACTCGTTTACTCCAAGTCTACGCCTAAGCAGTGTCTACGCATAAGGGATTCTTCACTTGATCTTCAAAGCTGTTGGTTTACTCAGTGTTTTCTTGCTTGGATAAGCCTGAAAACACTTCGACTTTGGATATCTTTTACACTTGGATAAGTGTAAAGGATTTTTGGGTAAAACCCTAGTTTTACGCCTAAGCTTAACCGCTTACGAGTAGAAACTTCTTTGCCTAAGCATTTCCTACGCCTAAGCTTGTCTAACGCCTAATGAAATATTACGCATAAGGTTTTCTACTATTAAGCCTTTTGTTTACGCCTAAGCTAAGCTTTTATCTCAAGTCTACGCGTAAACTATCACTACGCGTAAACTTTTATCTACGCGTAAGTTGGGTATTACGCGTAAGGTTTCTTTTATGCATAAGCTGGTTTCTACGCTTAAGGTTACTTCATCAACAAACAAAGTTTCATTCGACTACAAAGATCCATCATCAACACAAGTTTCAAGATGTCTCAACCACCATACTCTAGCTACTTTCCTCATGAGTATCCTCAACAACAACAACAACTAACTCAACAACAACAATACTATCAACAATTTCATCAACATCAATTTCAACAACCATCTCAAATGTACTTTCCACAAGGAACACAACCACTTCCACCACAGAATCCTCAACCAATCCCTCGTCAACAAGTTCAACATTATAACTACTTCCAATATCAGTATCCGGCTAAGTATGCTATGAATGTTACAACGCAAAAGGAACCTTCTTGGTTTGCAAAGATGTGTGAAGCTTTAAACAGCCAACAATCCATTCATGAAGCTGGATCCCTTGATAGACCTCCAATGCTCACTCCCGGAAACTAGGATCAATGGGTGATAAGGTTCTTTAGGTTTTGTGATCTCAAGAAGCCACATGGTAAGTTTTTTAAGAAGGTCATCCTTGAAGGCCCTTTTCAGATACCTACTATCACTGTACCCGGAGATCCGATTGCTAATCCACCAAGAGATGATGTTACCAACGTTGTCGGTCTTGATCAACTTACTATTGACCAACTTCTTCACTTAGAAGCCGATGAAATTGCAATGCAATATATCCTTTTGGGATTACCCAATCCGATACTTCGTAGTGTTGATGCTCAGAAGACTGCTAAAGCAATGTGGGAGCATATTCATCTTCTAATGGAAGGCACTGAACTCAATCAAGAGGACATGGAATCCAAAATCTACTTAGCATATGAACACTTCATGATTGAACCAGGGGAGACATTAGAGTCATATCATCATCGGTTCTCGGACATCATCAATGACTTGGATAAACATAATATCATTATGCCAAGGATTGCAATCAACACAAAGTTCCTGAGTTGTCTTGGTCCTGATTGGGAGAAGTATGTTACATTCATCCGTCAAGCGAAGAATCTTCATCAAGCTACATACGGATTGTTGTATGACTATTTGAAGCACCACCAAAAGGAAGTAGAAAAAGAAAGAATCATCCGTGGAGTCCACCTTCGCCTTCACTCCCGGATAATCAAACTCTTGCTTTGTACACTCAAGCAAGTTACAGTGAATCAAATGAGGATGCAGAAGCCTTTGATGCATTGAATCAAGGATTTGTAATGATTGCAAGAGCCTTCGGACGATTTGCTAACAAATCCAACAACCGCATTCGCACCTCATCAAATATAAGAAATCAATTTATTGTCAACAATCGAAGGGTTGAGGTTCAGAATCGTGGAAATGGTCGTCAGATGAATAGTGGTCAATGGTTTAATGTTAATGGAAGGAATAACATAGGTGCTCCACAACAACGGGTTCAAGTGGTTGATCAGGGAAATGCTCAGACTGGGGTTAATGGTCTCTGATGCTATAACTGCAATGAGAAGGGTCATATGGCTAATGCATGCCCAAAGCCGAGAATAAGAGGCAGCGCTTATCACAAAGATGCTTTACTCTTGGCTCTCAAGGATGAAGCTGGTGGAACACTTACCAACAAGGAACAGAGCTTCATGGCTAATGCAGATTCTGATGATGACATGGAGGACTTGTAGGCTAATGCAGCTGTGATGTTAATGGCAAACATGCAAGAGCTCCACATGAGTGACACAGGCCCAGTGTATGACACTGATGGCTTGTCTCAGGTACCGGATCAAAATATACTCATTAATGATCTGATATCTCCGCCAACATCTGCATCCGACGAGGCTCAGAGCATTCAACATGAATCTTCTACATCTCATTCCGACGATAATCAAATGAATCCCGTAGTTATATTTGACGATAAAGATGACCTTATGGTTAATATTGATAATCAAGTTGACTCCGTGGTTATATTTGAGGATCTAAATAATGATCATGTTGAGACTCAAGTTGAATAAGATGAACCTTTGTCTAATCCATATCTTGAGCTCATGACCAACTTAATTCAGACCACCCAATCTCAACTGGAAAAGTGCAATGACATCAATAAGAAACTGCAAGATAAAATTACACTGTTGACTAAGGATAATGAATGCTATAAGTTCCAACTCAACATTTTTCAAACCAAAGAGAAACGTGAAAAAGGTTTTGAAGTCGCTTTCGCTAAATCATACCAAAATGAAAAATCTTTGGAAAAACAGATATGTGATCTAGTTGCATCCAAGAATGCTTTGCTTTCTCAAATAGAACAATTAAAATTTGATCATAAACAACAACTTAACGCTCTCACTTCGGAAACTCAAAAAGCCAAGTATGAGTTGTTAACTTGTCAAAAACAGTTTTGTGAGTACAAAAAGCATTCGAGGAGACAAATAGATGACTATCTTGAGGAAATTGTCGACTTACAACACAAAATCAAATAGTTTCGAAATATTGTTTACAAACATGGTAAGTCAATCACAACAATTCAAAAGTTTACTTTTAAACCAAATCCAAATGGATATAGACCAATTCTTGCTGATTACAAACCAAAGTTTCCACATAGAGCATTCAAACCAAATCCTCAAGTTTACAATGCAGAACATAAAATTGATGATTCAATTATGAGTGTTGTTGAATATAATCGTGATGAGGAAACAGATGCTGATGCTGAGAGTCGATTAAAAATGGAAAATGTTGAATATAACAAACCATACAATTACTCAAAAGTCACTCCATTTGTTAAACAACAGGATAATACTAACACACCTTGGGTTATCACACCACTTCCTGAGTCCTCTTCTCATGATGGTCCCCAACACAATGGTGCACAAATTAATGGTCCTTTACCTTCATTCAGTGAAGTAAAAACCTTACCCGACAAATGTCAAATTCTCAAATATTTTGAAACATTCATGTCTGACATCAAACTTTTGGAACGTGAAATTGAAGTTCATTCTGAAATAAAAGCATAACATTTTCAATCACCACATGCGCATAATCAAAGAGATATTTTTCAGAAAAGACTTTTGCCTCATGTCCGAAATTTGAAAATGTGTGCAATCTATTGGGAACGGGATCTTCAGAAGGAGATTAGGCTTACGAAAATAGTTTTCGAGCAAACAGAAACATCGATTTCAAATACTAAACGAAAAAAAGAAAATGTTAAGAAATCATGTTGATCGACTCTTGGAAGATGTTATCTGTGCTGATACCATCAATGTTGTATTATTATATACTGTTGCATATACATTTGATTATATTGCTGTTGATTCTGTTGACTCCGTTGAAAATATCGATAATGTGCCGCAAATCGAATATTTGAAAATTGAAAATGAGCTTTTGTTAAATGAACTTTCAAATGCAAAACGTCGTCTTCAATGGTGTCAAAAAGATTGTCAAAATCGAGAACTTGCTTTGCAAAACAAAATCAACCAGTTGCGTGACAAATCTCTTGATCCAAAACTTGAACAACTGGATGATGACAATGTGTCTTTAAAATGTCAAATTTCAAAATATGAACAAGAAATTGCCAAAGTCAAAACTGAATATGGTGTCATATTTGATTTGCTCAAACAGACACATGAAAAAGCATCACAAGAACTTGATAATCATCTTGCATACACTAGAGATGTTTAAAATGTTAGTGGAAACATTAAGCTCGAAAATCAAGATTTGTTGCACACAATTGTTAAGTTGAAAGCAAAGTTAAGAAAGTATGAACAAGATAAGTCTAGTAACACTAATGTTCTTGCACCTGAAAAGTTTAAAATTGACACTAGAACGCCTAATGACACACCACAAGATACTAATGTGCTTCCTTCCAACGATCAGGGAATAGTTTCCTCTTTTCCCAACGTTAGCACTTCACAGCTTAAGAGCAAAAATAGGAAGAATAGGAAGTTGCAACGTAAGAGAAGAACAATAAAGACCTCTGAAGTAGAAGAACACCTTAGGACTTTGAATAAAACTCATGTTGCATCCACTTTAGACATTGCATTAGACAAATGTAATAGCCAAAGTGATGTAACGAATGCTAACCTTTAAGTACTCTGAATGTTTTGTTTGAAGCATCTTGTGTTGGTTGTCGTAAAAGCATGTTTTCTGGTTGTCATAATAAATGAGTTGCTAAGTCTATCTTATATTGTCACAATTCTCAATTTCCGGTCATTTCTCAAACTCTATATTCATCATATTAGTTCATGCATGGTTTTGCATTTCACATTAAACGCATAAATTCTTATTAAATAAACGCTATCGCGTAATTAATTATTTTGAACATTTGATCCGACACTTCCAAAAATTATCCCGATATAATTTTATACTCATATTAAGATTATAAAAATAATATTATGAGTTTACCCGATGTTTTTAATTTATTTCGTATATAAACTGTTAAGTTTATATAATTACGACGGTTTTCGTAAATTCAACCCGATAAATATTTATTCACTCAAATCTTTCAAGAAATGTATTTTTATAATTTTTATGACTTCAATATGTTTTATTTTGACCCGTTAAAATTTATTTTTAATTAACACTACCTTACGAGCTTAAAAATGTACTCAATTACTTAACTATACTTACAAAAACACTTCTAATCTACATCTATATACTTAATAAAAAAAAATGAATTTCTAATCCAAAAACCCCCTTGTCGACACAAGGGGGATGACTCACTTTAAAATTTGCAAAATATCTTACATATATCATATTATACTCAAACACATTACACATTCTCATCCAAAATACAAAGTGTAAAAAAAGCTCTCATCCTCTCCTCTTTTCTCCATAGAACCGGCCACCATTGATGTTCCAAGAGAATTTCATCAAAAATTTTCAAGTCAAGTTATTTACACTCTAGACACACTCTTGATTAAGGTTGTGAAATAAAAACCTTGGGTGATTAGGATTTAACCTTTGTTCATTAACCTCATCAAGTTAACTAGTAAGCATCTCATGTCCATGTTCATATTTCATATTCATTTTATGTTCATTTCATCATATTTGAGAAAAACATGCAAGTCTTATGGATGTTTATACCACTTTTTCATTGTTTTTAAGAGTTATATATATTTATGTCATCCTATAATTATCCCTTGAAACATATCACTTTTGGTGATGTCTAGGAACCCATGACACCCTAAGAAGGTGTATAGTAGGATTAGAATAAGCCCGGAGTTGTTTTGAATTGGTTAGAATAGGTTTTCTTGCGTGAAAAACTTATTTCGACAAGTCTAAATAAGGGTCTGATCAAAATTGTGAAATCTGGAATTTTCGACAGTGGATAAAAATATTTGGGCTAGACATTTGGAAAATATACTTTAAAAGCAGCGTGGCGCTTGAGCACGGTTAAGCGGGCTATAACGAAAAGTTATGCTATTTTGAAGTTTGACGACGAAAACTAATAATTTCAGAAATTTCAGCATTGAAAATGTCACTCTTCTGAGTCAAAAATAGGCTTAAGCGTTATTAAATGTGTCGACTTATCAAAAATATATTAGTATACTTTAATATGAATCTAAGGATGTAAAAATTAGAAAACGGACTTGTAACGATTAAATTATACATGTTTACACAAAGTTGCCGTAACTTTATTATATAAGAAAAACTAATATATTTCTATTAGACAAACCTTACGGCAACCAGTGACCATGTTGAGGGTCGTTTTAACAAGGATGTAATACTTTTTATAACGTGATGTCTTCTAGTAAAAGTAAGTTAGCCTAGCATATTTTCCAAAATGTCCAACCGTTCGTCAAGCGGAGTTGTAACGAATAAAATCGGTCACTTAAACTTTGCGGAAACCACCCAAACAATATTTTGGACAAAAGTACCATACTTTACCTATATTTTTCTCTATGATCGAGACCTCTAGGATGAAAACTTAAATGCTAAAACTTTGAGATAATGATACAAGCTTCCCAAAACCGTTGAGTTCGTTTCCTAACACTCGATGTGCACCATTTTACGACTAGCTTTTCAAGGCCGTTTATTCACTTTCACAAATTATCAAAGTATATTGTTTTGCGACGAAAAGCTGAAAATTCTTGATAAATCACAAAGCGATCATCGTAGGATGTTGATTCAACGTATATACTTGTAAAGTATTTTATAAACATGACGAGATGTCATAAACATATATTTCAACGATAAATTATATTTTCAAAAACGTACAAGTGGTATAGATTACATATGGATTTGCATGCACAACATTGTTTCATGACTTATATTAGAGCACATCATTCATTTTAGGTCGCGGATAGTTTCCGAGCCTCATTTTCGTGCACTTCATTTTGTTAGCATATCAATCATACCAGGTGAGTTCATACCCCGCTTTTACTCGTTTAAATTCTTACAAAGTCTTTGGGGGAGATCCATGCTTAAATACTTGTTTTTACTCTTGCGAATACTCAAACCATTTATACAATTGTGTTACACTATACTTCTTATACTCTTTGGACATTATGTGTGGTTTATTGCGATATGTGCCTTAATGTGTTAACTTGTTTTCAATTATGCTTCAACATACATACTTTAGTTAGCTGGTTAACTCTGCGGGAGCGGCGGAGAGGTATTGATTGTACTATCGGTGACGCCCCCACCCTTGTGTCCACGATGACTTGACACGGGTGAATATAATCCGTTATTCAATGAGACACAACAAACAATGTAGACTTGTCAAGAGGTTAGGTTGGCGTGATTCTTTGCATTAAGTACTTGTATATATCGTATGCACATATGTCCTACTTACAAACAAGATTGACAATTCTATTTTAGGCAATGGGTTGTGAACACATAGGTTTGCGAGTTTTGTATGGAACTCGGGCTGAATGATTACAATGCCTTTCTTTGCATCAACATTCTTTAAAGATTTTTTTTAAATCATTTTCAACAAACTTATGAACTCACCAACCTTTGTGTTGACACTTTTTAGCATGTTTATCTCAAGTCGTAAGGCGATAGCATTTCATGGAGCTTTTGGGTCACATGGCATACATTGGAGTCTTGTGTTTATATCTATTACCATTCGACTTGTTTTGTAACCCTTTATGTATTATCAAACTTTGGGATCTCATGTTTTGTAAACTTTAACTTTATTTAATCGAATGGTAAACTTTTCAAAGCGTCTCATTTTAGAGGTCGTTTTCTGTATCCATGCTTTGTGCTATGACATCATACCCCAAAGACACTATCGTTCCGCTGCGATATTTTGGGGGTGTGACATATATCGCAAGCGGAATAATAGAAAACGGATTACCCTTAGGCCCACTAATGCTTCTAAGTCTGTGCTAGGTAAACCGCCCTCTAGTGTTTCTGCTACGATCATTGATGTACCCATAGAACCCACTTCACCTCCTAGGAAGAAAATATCACCTAGTGCATTCACTAAGACAAAAGCTAAAACTAGTTGGATTGGCAGAGATGGTTACAAAACACACCTGGCTTTAAATGGATTCCTAAAATCATTAACATGTGTGTTTCAACTGTAACTGTAATGGAACCCTCTAACTCTTCGGGTTCTACCTCTACCTCTATTCCACAGTAGCCTGTGTGTAATGCGGTGATCTGATCATCCTCTGGATTATTGATAGCGGATATTCCGGCACATGACGCAATCTCAAACTATTATCAAACTTTGTCTCAAAGTTCATTGGCACTGTCAGGTTCGGGAATGATCACTTCGCAGCTATCATGGGCTACGGAGATTACATCAATGGGAACATCGAAATTAGCAGAGTTTATTATGTGGAAGGTATCGGTCACAATCTCTTTTTAGTCGGTCAATTTTGTGATGGAGATTTGGAAGTTGCTTTTAGGGAGAAAACTTGTTTCATTCGTGATCTACAAGGAAATGATATTATGTCTGGAAACCGCACATCAAGCCTTTACACAATATCAATGCAAGACATGATTGCTTCATCTCCCATCTGTCTACTTTCTAAGGCAACATAAACAAAATCTTGGCTGTGGCACCGTCGACTTTCACACTTGAACTTTCAAACCATAACCAATCTTGCACGATACAAACTCGTTGAAGGTCTTCCAAGATTTCGGTATTCTAAAGATCATCTATGCTCAGCTTGTGAACAAGGAAAAAACACTCGTGCTCACTTTCCTTCAAAGATGGAACACATCTCTCAGCATGTGTTTCATCTTCTTCACACGGATTTGTATAGCCCGATGCGTGTGCAGAAGATCAATGGAAAATGCTACATTCTTGTAATTTTTTATGACTACTCAAGATGGACTTGGGTTTAATTTCTTCGAAGTAAAGATCAAGCTCCACAGATGATCATCACCTTTCTCACGAAAATTCAAGTTCAGCTCCGGAACACAGTCAGACAGATCAGAACAGACAAAGGAACTGAATTTGTGAATCAAACTCTTTTTGAATACTACGAGAAAGTGGGAATTGAGCATCAAACATCAATTGCACGGACACCAAAACAAAATGGAGTTGTTGAAAGACGAAACCGTACATTAGTGGAAGCTGCAAGAACGATGTTGATAAATGCAAAACTTCCAGATTACTTGTGGGCTGAAGACGTGTCAACTGCATGTTACACTCAGAACCGTTCTATGATCACTAAACGCCACAACAAAACACCTTATGAGCTTATCCATAACCTCAAACCGAATCTTAAACACTTTCATGTATTTGGCTCTCTATGTTACCCGAATAATGATCGTGATGACTTTGGAAAGCTCAAGGCTAAAGCTGACATTGGCGTCTTTATTGGATATTGTGAAAACTCTAAAGGATACCGGATTTGGAATCGTTGTACAAGGGAGATTATGGAAACGATTCATGCAAATTTCGATAAGCTTACAGAAATGGCTTCGAGCAAAAGCGACTTGGAACCGGACAGAACCATCTAAACTTCCCCAAACCCCATCATCAAGCTGAACCAAGCTTTCGCTTACTCGTCGTCAAATGGAATAACTATTTGCTCCTTTGTTTAGTGATGATATTGATCAACGTGCTCGGATGTATCAAGCTGTTTCCATTTGCTCTCACGATACAAATCCAATCCACGATACACGCAACAACAACAACTATTGAAGAAGCACCTCCAATTGATTCTACAACAACGGTAGAACAAACGCATCCAATTGTTGAACGGTGATGATCTTGAATCATGATGTACCTACACCCGCAGATTATGATCCAAATCGTTCTTTAACCCTTTAAGCTAATGAAGCGCAACTTCTGATGTTGCGGAATCATCGACAAGCCATTTGAATCGACCTAATCTTCATAATGTATATCAACATCAACCCTCTACACATCGTTGGACTAAAGACCATCCTCTTGTGAACATTATTGGAAACCCGAATCAACCAGTCGTAACTAGACAACGCCTTCAGACTGACGGTGAACATTGCATTTATGCACTTACCGTTTGTCAATCTGAACCAAAGAACATTAAAGAAGCAATGACTTATGACAAATGGATTAAATCCATGCAAGAAAAACTAAATCAGTTTAAACATCTTGAAGTATGGGAATGGATTTGGAAAAACAAGTTAGATGCTGAGCGTACGGTTATCAGAAATAAGTCACGTCTGGTAGCTAAGGGTTATAGATAATAAGAGGGGATTGACTTCGAGGAATCATTCGCACCGGTTGCTAGACTTGAGGCTACATGCGGATCTTTCTAGCATTCAAGGCTCACATGAACATCACGGTCTATCGGATGGATGTCAAAACTGCTTTTCGAATGGTATCACGGAAGGAAGCGATATATGTCGATCCGCCCGAGAAGGATTTGTTGATCCAGAGTTCCGTAATCACGTCTACAAACTGACCAAGGCTCTCTACGGTCTCAAACAAGCCCCTCGAGCGTGGTATGATGAGTTATCATCCTTTCTTCTATCCCATAATTTTGTCAAAGGATCGGTCGACCCAACATTGTTTATACAATATCACGGGGCACACATTTTAATCGTTTAAATTTATGTGGATGACATCATTTTTGGGTCAACCCATAAAAAGTACTCAAACGCTTTTTCAAAACTTATGAAAACAAATTTTGAAATGTCCATGATGGGTGAACTTACGTTCTTCTTAGGACTACAAGTTCATCAATCACCCCGTGGTATTTTCTAAGTCATCCAAATATGCTCTTGAAATTTTAAACAAACATGGAATGCAAAGCTGTGATACCTATGCCACACCAATGGCACATACCAAAAAACTGGATGCTGATTTGCATGGGAAATTGGTTGACCCCACCAAATACCGAAGTATTAATGGGTATCTCATGTATCTAACAGCCATTAGACCTGACATTGTCTTCTCTGTATATCTTTGCTCCCGTTATCAGTCGCGACCAACTGTGACATACCTCTCTGAGGCTAAACGAATCCTTCGATACATCAAGGGAACCATTAATTTTGGGATCTGGTATCCGAAGGATTCTGGTTTTGAACTAATAGCATTTTCAGACGTTGATCATGCAGGATGCTTAAATTCTCGGAAAAGTACTTCAGTTGGTTTGCAATTCCTTGGTGATAAACTGGTGTCATGGCAATCGAAGAAGCAAGATTGTACATCATTGTCCTCAACCGAAGCAGAATATGTAGCCATGTCGGTGTGTTGTGCTCAAGTCATTTGGATGAGAACACAACTCAAAGATTATAGTTACGTATTGATAGAATCGATTGTCTTGTGACAATGAAGTGCTATTGCGATCTCGTGCAACACCGTTCAACATTTGAAGTCCAAGCACATCGATCTTCGATATCATTTCATCAAAGAGCATGTGGAAAAGCGTACCGTTGAATTATATTTTGTGGGTATTGAACACCAACTGGCGGATCTTCTCACCAAAGCCTTAGCTCCTGCTAGGTTTAATGATTTAATCCACCGGATTGGTATGAGGTGTTTGACTCCAGAGGAACTGGACGAATTTTTAACAAAATCTTGAAACCAGTCAAACACCAAAACTCTTTTGTAAACAAATTTTTCAAAAACAAAAATAGAAAAATATAAAATCTGATAAAACACAAAAATATTCTTCTATCTAATTTCTTTCAAACATTGCAAGTACAAATCTTCCCTCAACACTTTGTTCTATCAAAACTTTCATTATTTTTCCCAAACAAGTTTTGAGGGGGAGAATGTAAATATTTTTCAGTCTCATAAAACCTTGTACTTGCATGTTACCTCATTTGGTTGTTTCTTTGAAAATGGTGGATACGTTTCTTGTTTTACACACACCTCGGACTCAAATTTGTAAAATTTCATCATTTCTAAAGTCGAGGGGGGTGTGTCGTCAAGTTTCTTTCAAAAATATCACATTTTGCTTAACCAAAGTGGAAGTTATGGGTCTTGGTTGTAAATGGTTGAGGTGGAGGGACTATTATTGTCAAAATGTGATAACTAATTTTTACAAAACATCTCCACCTAACTATCCTTACCCATTTATTACAAACATTAACTCTTTCAACTAACAACATCCACGCCTAAGATTAAACCTCAAATCCGTACTTCAATCTTGAACTTTGTTAGTGAAAAACGTTTTCTTGTGTGATTACAAACATAGGTTTTAAATCTCATTTAAAACCAACGGTTTGATTTTAAACTAGGAGTGATTTAGGGTTCTAAGCATACGCGTATGAACAAGAAATCACTATGGGGTGTTCGTGATGCAATGGTTTGTGTTATCATAGTTAAAATCAAGTCCTTTAAACATTTTCATCATAAATTTCAACCCAGAAAACGTTTTTGATCACATTCGAATATTAGGGTTTATGCGTGAATTTGGGCGTTTTCATTTGTGAGTGTTTCTGGCTAATTAGATGCTTGAGAAATGTTTGATATATGTTTAATTAACCTTTAAAACCTTTCAATCATGCCAAGAAACAACAAATTCTAAGAATTGAGCTTTAGGGTTTATGAACGTGTAGAATTTGGTATTCTTGATTCATGGTACTTTTGATGTTAAAACCTGTTGGAAACCTCTCACTTAGCATCTAAGATATCCCAGAAAAAGTTTGGTTGAATTCCCATGGTTAAATTTCTTACTCGTAGAATTTGAATGTTAGGGTTTAAGTCTACGCCTAAAGTCTTTCCTACGCGTAACTGTTCTAACTTGTGATTCCATGAAATGACTGAAAGTGTTTGAATAACTTGTTAACATGAATGTTATGATTAAACTATTTGAGGCTTCTACGCGTACCAGAATCAGAATCAAGGTTACATGGAACTTACGCTTAAGGATCACCTTATGCATAGATGTTTCGCATAAGAGCAATCTTACGCGTAACGTATACGCATAAGGTTCTACAATGGACTACGCGTATCCTGTGAAGGATATGTGTAAACTTGGATTTCTACGCCTAAGGCTTACTCTTATGAGTAAACCTTACGCGTAAGTCCTTAACCTAAGCTTACGCGTAAGCCTTATGCTAAGAATCCACTCCTACGCGTAAGCCCTCCTAACGCCTAAGGGTGATTCCTACGCATAAGATTATGCCTACGCTTATGGTTACACTGTTTACACCTAAGCTTACTAACCTACGCTTAAGCCAAAATTGTAACTAAAATTTTGAAATGTTACGCGTACAAACTTGTAATAAGTTACTCATAATGTCATAAAACCAAAATGTCGCTAATAAGCTACAAAAGTTAAAACGTTGTGTGATTAAGTAAACTTTGGACATTAAACATTCAAAATTAACATACTCACGTAACTTATCACGTCAACTTTGGACTATTGGACAATATGTGACTTTGGACTAGTAACATTCATTAACATAACAAATTCAATAATTGGACAATAAAATCAACTCTTGACTAACATAATGTCTTTCGATATGTTGGTTCTTTTGTCTCAATACCTTTCAGATCACAAAATGGACGTCATCATGGAAAATGTCAACACACCAAACAAGCTCACAATGGAAGATATCTTCCCTTCTGATTACCGCAAGACAATTGGAAAGAACAACCTCAAGGTCAATTTTGAGATCTTCACGTGCTCAGATACATCATGCAGGATTGTTGTGGATATCCTCAAAACTCATCCTTACAACAACATGCTCACCAACTCAGCAACTGTACCAGAAATCTACATTCATCAATTCTGGAACACAATGTAAAAGGTTGATGGTCAAGATGCTGTCACGGTAACTCTCAATGATAAGGAAGTCACCGTCACGGTAGCAGATCTTCGAACAATTCTTCTTACGCACGCTATCAACACTGCCGACTATGTAGCAATTCCTAATGAAGAGGCTACAATGCAATTCATGGTCGATATTGGCTATGATGAAGCTGCTAGAGTTATTACCAAGCACTCCACGGTCGATCTCAAGAACATTCCTCAACCGTGGAGGACTTTGTACATCATGATCGCCAAGTCTGTGTCTGGAAGAGACAACAGTCATAAGCATCCTAAACTCATGCATCTATAAATCTTCTGGGGCATGGTCAACAAACAGCATATAGACTTTGCAAGTCTGATATGGGAAGATATGATGTTCCACCTCAAGAAACCTGGAACAAAGGTTCCCTTTATCAGATACACGAAGCTGTTGATTCAAAACATTCTCGGGAAACATCGGGACATTCCCTTGAGAATCAATGACCCCAAGAATCACTTTGCATTGTATGAGCCTACATTGAACATGGTCAGATTTAAAGACTCATCAACAAAGAAGCAAGGTGCAGTGTTACTGGACTGCCTTCTCACTGATGCAATCATAAGTCTTCCATCGTATCGTTGATACCAAGAAGCAGTGAGTAAAGGTAAAGTCGGGTTCATGGATGAAAAGACTTCAGCCATTCCAGTCAAGAAGACAAGAAGATCAGGCAGCACTGGAAGCATTGAAAGCACTGGGAGCGCCTACAAGTATCCAAAAAGGAACCCATCTCGCAAGGAACGAGTTCCAACTCAGGGTGCTCGTCCTAATCCTAAACCGGAACTTACTCTAGAGGACGAAGACTCTGAGGATACAGTGTCGATAAGGAACTGCTACAGATGAAACAACCTCTCTGAAGTCAGATGACAAACCACCCAGTCCCAAATCAAACAAAGGGAAGACACCAGTAGCTGAAGAAGAAGAAGAAAGTTCTGATGATGAAATTGATCCAAAGGATGAAGATAAAGCTTACCACAAAACTCTCAAGCAGCTGAGACTACAACATGTTGCAACGAAATTCAATCTCCAATAGACTAGAGGCCCTGGAGGTTCCAGTGGTGGAGCACTTACCACACCAGTTCTTGATGCGGTTAATCAACCCGATAAAGGAACTGGTACCACCACTAAGGAATCAACAGAGCAACAGCAACAAGAGTATGAAGTCTCGTTCGACTTTGAGGAAGAAGAGCAAGAAAAGAATGAGAAGATAACGGACGAAGATGTGGAGCAAGCTGCTAAGGAAAAGGCTGAAGAAGAAGCTCGGGCTAAAGTTGATGAGGATGAAAGGATTAGACTTGAAGCTGACAGTTTCATCCAAGACAATCCCGATCACAACCCTGAACAATCTTCTGAGCCACATCAAGAACCATCCACAACTGAGTCATCATCTCACTCATCACCACCACCATCTGACAAAACAACCACCCGATCATCTTCTAAATCAATCAAAAACCCTCTGACACTTGGGCATCTCGTGCCAAAACCAAGATTGTTAAGGCTGTCAAGCAAGCAAGAAAACGTAACGTGGTTAACAAAAAGTTGAATCAGCTGGCTGACAGAGTTAACCTACTCGGTAATGTGATGAACGAGTTCACAGAGGAAAGAGAACAAATACAGCAATTCCTCAACATAGATATTCAAGGTGAAATGGACAAGACGATTAGGGACTACACTCATCAGTTCCTTATCGACACTGTCCCTGGAGTCACAAAATAAATGTTCGCAAGACAACTCTATCCATATCTAATGTCATTGGTCAAGCAAACACTCTCAACTACACCAGCGGTTATGCAAATCCGACCAGTTCCGCCTCCTCTTGTCACTGATGCTGATTTGATTTCAAAGCTGATTATGTAGATGTCTCCCCGATCTCCAACTTTCACTTCTGATGAATCAAAACTTTTAGAAGAATTGCTTGTATATCAACTAAAGACAACTTGCAAGGAAGGAGCTGGTCAACAAAAGCGAGCAAGAGACGATGATGATGCGGACAAGGATTCAGAGCCTAAAAATCAGAAGAAAACAGGTGAATCCTCATCTATGCCTCCACCACCACCAAAGACCACCTCCACTACACAAGCTTCACAGAAGACTCCTGCTACTGATAAACCTCAGGATTCGGATTCTCCACCACCATCCGGTGATCACTTCCGATTACACACGTGGTGACGCGAAGAGAATCCCGAGCCCCCAACAACCCCCATCTCCAACATCAACTAGCGACAACGGGACCATCATCAAAACCAAAGAAGAAGAGATCGGCTTTGTCATCTTACGGTTAGATGAAGATGAAGCAGCGAGAATCTGAATGGTTTAGCAAGCTTGTTGATGCCACTCCTCGATTGCACGGAAGGCCAAGAACGGTTGATGGTCGTACTATGGGTAGGTTAAGCTTATCGGGATGAATTCAAGGTCAAAAGATGACAAAGAGGAGTTACGCGGATCAAGAACGATGATTTCCAATTACTTAGGACAGATCCGGATGCGGTTGAAGTTGAATATCATCTCAACAACATCGCACGAGCCATGTCTAACAACATTGACTAGCTCAACCCCGAATCGAACATTGACTTCACGGAAAAGATAAGACTCCATATTATCTTGTTGGACCAAACCGTTGCCAACCATTGGCGCCAGAGCAACCAACGATTCCTTACCAATACTTCTTCAACAACGACCTAGAATTTCTTCAGCACGGTAGCAACATCAGCAAGAAGTACGCTACATCACAAACCTTCAACATCCCAGCAGCAGTATTCTCCAACAATGCAGCCATCGAAGAAGAAGCCACCAGGATGTTTGTTGACAAATTAGTGGATTATGACATCGATGCTCTATATGGTATTCACCATTGGCCACCAAGGAGAAGTCTGTACTACAGAAGCTGCCAAGTTCTAAAGTCAGACAAGGAAGTGTTTAGTGATAAACGGATCATTGCTATAATGAATGTCTCTCTGGCTACTAAATGGGATTACTCATTCCTGTAGAAAATCACAGTCAAACGCCAAGACGAACAAGAATATGATTTCACTGAGGCTGATTTTCTGAGATTGTCGGTCAACGAAATCGAAGACATGTATCTTGCCAAGGTACAAGGTCGGATGAGACAATTCTCCACCAACATCCAACCCGGTTCATCACGCCTTGTTGATATTCATTACGTAGCAGTGATCCAGGACGTGTTGAAGATCTTCAACTTCGTGGAATCATACCGAAACAAGTCAATCTCACGAAACCGTTCTTTGCTTTTTCCGACATCAACCAACTATCTCGGTACACCATTAGAAGAAACTAAAGTTTGGAGTTGTTTACCGCATGATGAACTTGTTGGGAATAATCTGTTACCACCGATAGCTGTGGAAGACAACTTTGCTAAGTATTGCACTAGCGATTGGAAAGCGTATTACCACTTTGGCACATTATTACCACTGCTATTAGATAATTGTTAGGAAAACGTGTTTAGATAAGTATAGAAAATATCCTGTGTATATTCTATATTGTTAGCTTTATACTTATCTTGTAAAGGACTCCTTGTACTATAAAAGGGGGTCCTAGGTCATTGTCTTAGGTACTTACTCACATACGTATCATTCACATAAGCTTCAAGGTGTAACCCTAGTGATAAGCAAGATCACTCGTATTATTCATTAATAATATTGGAGCTTAGTTTTGTGTTTAATATGTGTTCACTTACAATACATCATATAATCCGTCTTCTAAGTATTACTAAGTAAATTTCGCGTGCTTATTAATATAATACAAAATATCAGCGACACAAGGTGTGTGTCCAGTCCATCAAGTGGTATCGAGCGGCGAGGTTACGATATTTTGTTTTAGAAGATCCAAGGAATACGCTTAACCTACTCACTCAATGGAGATGGAAAACAACCAGTCCAACGCTTCTACTCCAAGACTTCCTAAGCTCAAACTTAATGAGTTTGAGATGTGGAGGATAATGATTGAGCAATACTTTCTCATTCAAGACTATGCACTATGGGAGATCATCTTAACTGGTGATTCTTTCAAGCACTGTGACTAGTACTCGAAGAAGGTTGGTGACACAGATGTTGTGACGGTTTACGTGCACGAGACTAATATTGAAAAAGCATTGAAGAAGAATGATCTAAAGGCTAGAAGTTTGTTGCTAATGACTCTTCCTAGAGACCAGATCATAGCATTCAGCAAGTTCAAGACTGCTAAAGAACTTTTGAAGAGATTTGCTCAGTGTTTGGTGGTAATGATGCTACAAAGAAGACTCAAAAGACATTGTTGAAGCAAAGTTATGATAACTTCTACGCTGGCAAGTGACTCACTTGATAGCATCTTCACCAAACTCTAGAAGATTGTTACACAAGCCGACCGTGTTTGGCATTGTGGTAGAAAAGGAAGACCTCAATTTGAAGTTTCTAAGAAGTTTGCCTTTAGAGTTTCATACTAATGTTACATGATCGGGAAAATAAACGGATATTGAAACTATGAAGCTAAATGATCTTTACAACAACTTCAAACTTATTAAACAAAGATTGAAGAAAATTTTGGAAACTTGGTACAAGCTCAAGCTGACTTGGCTTTGATGTCAACCTCTGTACTGATGATGATTACGAAGATGATTATGATGATGATATTGGCATTCTTTGGTTCTCATTGTTTCCCTGGTAATGTTAGTGTTACCACTGCAGGTTCAAAGAAGAAGATTGCTAGTATTGGAGATCCTACCTTTTATGCATTTATCTCCACTCAAGTTAATGGCTTTATATTAACTCATGAAGACATAGAGCAAATTGATGAAGATGACTTGGAGGAGATGGATATAAAATGGCAAATATTCTTAGCATGAGGGCTAGGAAATTCTACAAGAAGACTGGCAAGCCAATCCACATCAATGGTGGTGAAACTGAAGGGTTCGACAAAAAGAAAGTAGAGTGTTTCAACTGTCATAAGTTGGGACATTTTGCTAGGGAATCTGAGAAGACCAAAGATGAAGGACAACAGGTCTACTTGGTACAAGAAAAAGAAAGAACCAACTGTGGAAGAACCAAAGGCAATTTTGGCAATTGATGGTGAGAGCTATGATTGGAGTTTCATGGCTGATGAACAAGAGGATGAACCTTCAGATCGCTCTTGTGTCTCTGAATTTGCTCTCATGGCTTTCTCGACTCGAGGTACAAAACTTTGAAAGTTGTTCTAAAACATGTAGGGCTGCTATAGAAGTTGAAAGGCTTAATGATCTATATTCTAATGAAAGAACAGAGTTGTTTCTTTGCTAATTATGATGTGTCAAATCTTAGGAGCTATAGGCGTATTAGAAAAACAACTAGAGCACTATAGAGAAAATGAGTCAAAATATAATGATGATATGATTCTTCTTAGATTTGAGATAGATCATAAGGCAGTACGTGAATGAGGCATACCAAGAAGAGCTTGAAAAACTTAAAAAGATAAATAAAAATGTAAATTTAACTGTAGACACCTGCTATTATCAGTCTAAGTCAATTGATAAAATTTGGAATGCTCAAATACAGAGTAAAGTTAAGTCAGGTATGGGTTATAATAAAATGCCACCACCACTAAGGGGTGTTCCATCACCTCCAGGCATAGATTTAGCTCATACAGGCTTAGAAGATTTTCAGGAACTTGAACGTGAATATGGTCCTCCAAAGGACACATTTGTGAAAAATGAGGAACAGGTTAAGCATGAAACTGATGTTTTGGAAAGAGCTAGTGACTCATCAGTTGTTGATGAGAATGTTAAAAAGAATGTAGAGGCTTCTATCCCAAAAGTTGTTAATACTGTTACAGAGGAACCTAGGAAACCAATTAACAAACCTAGACCAAGCTGTAGGTATCTTTGAGATGTATAGGAACAAGCCTACAGCTCCTAGGGGTAACCAGAGGAGTAGGAATCATGTTAAATCTCAACAAATAGGTAATGATTTTGTGATGTACAATAAAGCATGATATATCTGTGGTAGTTTTGATCATTTGCATGCTTATTGTGACTATCATGTTGGGAGAAGGGAAGTCCATAGGAATAAAAAGGTGGAGACTAACAGGTTTCAAAACAATTTACACCCTAATTCACACAACCAAATGATCCCAAGAGCAGTTCAACTAAGAAGTAGTCTTAAAACTTTTGCCACTGCAAAAACTGTTAACACTGCTCACCCTAAGTCACCTGTTACAAGTGCAAAATCCAAAACAACTTTTGCAAAATCTGCACAAACGGGGAAAAGAACTTTTCAAAATAAAAGGGTTCAGTATAACCAACAGTGGGTACCTAAAACCAAACCAGCGAGTTTCCACTTTGCTCATTCAAAAGTTCCCAGAAAGGGTTGTAAACAAGAAAAGGGGGACATGGGAAATCTGTGAAGGCCTCGTACGTTGGGAATGGAAACCTAAAGGAATTACATCATCAACCAATCCCAATGGTGTATCAATGACCTTTGATAGATTTAACTATATTGATACACGAGGTATATCCAAGTCAATCATGGCTTGGGTCCCCAAAAGAAACTAACTCTTTACTATTATATGCGAGGAACATCCAAGGACAAAAGATCAGATCAAGGCTACACAGGCGGTGGATGTTCAAGGCACATGGCAACAAGTCCTATCTGTCAAATTTTAAACATTATGATGAGACAGGTATGTCAGTTTTGGAGGTGGAGTTAATGGTAAAGTTGTTGGTAAAGGGGTCATCAAAACTGGTAACTTGGATTTTGAACCATTGTACTATGTAAAAGAGCTTAAGTATAATCTTTTTAGTGTGTCACAAATGTGTGACAAGCAAAACAATGTTCTTTTACCAAAGATATGTGTTTTGTTCTCTCTAAGGATTTTAAGATGCGATGAAAGTCGATTCTTCTTAAGATTCCTAGAAAAGGCAACTTATATGGCTTTGATATGAACAACATTGTTTCTAAAGATGATTATGCTTGCATGATTGCAAAGGCCACAGTGGATGAATCCATGTTATGGCATAGAAGACTTGGTCATGTAAATTTCAAAACCATTAATAAGATTGTCAAAGATGGTTTGGTGAGAGGTTTGCCTTAGAAAAGACTTGAGAATGATCAAACCTGTGTGGCTTGTCTTAAAGGCAAACAACACAGAGCTTCTTGCAGGTCAAAGTTGGTTAACTCTATTGCTCACCCACTACAAATGTTACATATTGACTTGTTTGGTCCTACATGGCGTGAGCAGCTTAAACCTTAAGAAGTATTGTCTTGTTTTAACTGATGATTTCAGCAGGTTTACATGGGTTTTCTTTCTTAATACAAAGGATGAAACAACTGGCATCCTTAAGACTTTTATCACACAAGTAGAAAACCAATATGATTTGAAAGTGAAAATCATCAGGAGTGACAATGGGATGAGAATTTAAGAATGGAGTTATGGATGATTTTTGCAGAGATAAAGGTATTAAAAGAGAATTTAGTGTAGCTAGAACTCCTCAAATGAAATGGTGTTCTTTGAGAGGAGGAACAGGACACTTATAGAGGCTGCTAGAACCATGTTGGCAGATTCTAAGTTGGCAATCACTTTTTGGGTGAAGGATTAACACTACATGTTATGTACAAAAGCAGGGGTTTTAGTAGTGAAAACAAAGAACAAGACACATTATGAGTTATTTAGGGGTAGATCACCTATCCTTGACTTAATGAGACCATTTGGATGTCATGTTACTATTCTCAATACCATAGATTATCTGGGCAAATTTGAAGAAAAAGCTGATGAAGGTTATTTTGTTGGGTATTCCATGGTCGTAGTAAAGCTTTTCAGTATTCAACTTAAGAACCCAAAAGATTGAAGAAAATCTGCATGTTGAGTTCCTGGAAAATAAAGTGAATGTTAAAGGAACGGTCCGAAAAGGCTGTTTGATCTTGATACACTAACCCATACTATGAATTATGTTCCTATCTCTACAGGTACATCTTCTAATGATTTTGCAGGTTCTAAGAGTTTCTTGATGATGATGAACCTAGCAAGGATCAAGTAGATGATCAAGATGAATTCAGTCTGCCTCTTTGGGACTATGCGAATGATGATATTCCAAAGGACCTGGAGATGCTCATCCTTAATGATTACGGTAAGAAAGGAGATAGCAACATGAACACGAAGATCCTAAAAGCGGTGGAAATTGATTCCTTTGCTAGGCCAGAAGTTTCCACTGCAACACCAGAAGTGGAAAATACAACTCCAATTACAGAGGGAGCTCAAGCCAATGATGTTGAAATCTCAAATATGCCAAATGAGATTGCAGTTCCTCAGACTCCCCATACTTCTATTCATAAATCACATCCTCTTGAAAATGTGATTGGGGCACATCAATTCACGGTGAAGACTAGAAGACAAACAAAATTGTCTGATATTCATGGATTTATTAGTGAAATCTATGAATCTAAGCATCATGAAGGCAAGAATGAATGTCTTTTCATGAGTTTTCTGTCACAAATGGAGCCAAAGAATGTATACAAGGCACTTGAAGATGAAAGTTGGGTGGAAGCAATGCAAGAAGAGTTGCTTCAATTCAAACTTCAAAAGTTTTGGGTGCTTTGTGATTTGCCTTCTAGTAAGAAGGTAATAGGTACTAAATGGGTGTTCAGAAACAAGAAGGATGAAAGAGGAATTGTTATCAGGAACAAAGCTAGGCTTGTGGCTCAAGGATACACTCAGGAGGAGGGTATTGACTATGAAGAAGTGTTTGCCCAGTTGCACGAATTGAAGCAATCAGGTACACGTTCTTAGCCTATGCATCCTTTATGGGCTTTAAAGTCTATCAAATGGATGTAAAAAGTGCTTTTCTATATGGGCAGATTGATGAGGAGGTTTATGTTTCACAACCTCCAGGCTTTGAAGACCCTGAATATCCTAACAAAGTGTACAGGGTGGTTAAAGTATTGTATGGCTTGTATCAAGCACCAAGAAAATGGTATGAGACCTTGACTACTTATCTTCTTGATAATGGGTTTCATAGAGGCAGAGTATGTGGCTGCTGCAAGTTGTTGTGCTCAAGTTCTATGGCTTCAGAATCAACTTTTGGACTATGGGTACAATTTCATGAATACCATCATTTATATTGATAATAGCAGTACCATTTGCATTATTAAGAATCCAGTTCAACACACAAAGACTAAACATATTGAAATTAGACACCATTTCATAAGAGACTATTATGAAAAAGGGCTAATTCAAGTTGTCAAAATCCATCAACTGATGACAACTATCTGATTTATTAACAAAAGGACTTGATGTGGGAAGATTTGATTACTTGGTAACAAGTATTGGAATGTTAAATCCATAAACTTTTTGTGTCTAAAGGTCTTTGGTGTTGAGTGGAAGTCTCTGGGTACTAACATTGTTGTATAAGTTTGTATATGTTTTTGTGCTTGTGTTCAATAACTTTTATGCAACATAGATGGGAGTTGATCTTAAAAGGTGTATAACTGAGATGCACAACAAATGGTTATTGATTCACCATGTCTAACCCACATAAGAATCAACTAGTCCAGAGCAAACGACTACTGGTAAAGACTTGACAAATCCGTTTATCGTTGATAGTTTACCAAAAACTATATGGTTATCAACTCACCATATTCTATCTGATTAAGAGTTGGCTAGTCCATAGCAAACGGCTCATGGTAAAGACATATCAAATCCGTTGATAGATGGTAGTTTTCTAAAAACTATGATAAGGCGATCTAGTTTTTATATGTTTTTCTTTACCCTTTGCTCTTTGAAAATATTTATGAAAATTACCCTTTGCTAGTTCCACGGTTTCCAGCAGCGGTGTTATTTTACCCTTTGTTGATCTAGCGTTACAAACTGTTTGTGTCATTAACTAATTTTTGACTAGCCGTTGTAGAAAAATTGCTTTCCATTAGGGTAACTTTTTAGAAGATTATCTACTTTCCTATTTGATATTTATCCTCTAAAGATAAATACTTTCCTTAGATAATCTTTCTTGCGCAAAACTCTTAAACCCTACCTCTATCTATCTTTTGTCTAAATTGGCTAGTTATTCTTTCAATTCTTCTTGACATAATATCTTTTTCATCAAAAGTTTCTATGGCACCATTAAAATTTCTTGAGATGAGCACAACCAAGTGGCCTACTTGAAAAAGTCGGCGAGAAGAGTGGCCTGTAATACATTTTCACCAGTTTGTAGACTTTCTTAATACTACCCATATAAGGTATGCTTTACTTTTAAATCCCACAATCTATATCTCTCAAATCAAGCAGTTTTGGACTCTGTTAGGTCCATAACACTTGAGAATAGAGATACACATGAAACTTGATGGATGCTCTAAGAGCCCTTTGTGGATGGGGTAACTATTGATATTACTGAGGCATCCTTGAGGAGAATTCTCCAATTGGATGATCTCAATGGTATTATCACATTACCTATGCCATAAATTCATACACATCTTTCTTCCATGGAGTATGATACCACTGACAAAAAGGCTACTTTCAAAAGAGTGGTTTTTGTCCCCATTGGAGATTTTTGATACATACTCTTTTGCATTGCCTAAGTCCTAAGAAAACATCTTATGAACAACTCAGTTCAACAATGGCATACCCTTTGGTTTGTCTAGCTTTAGATAGGACTTTTAATTGGTCAAAATATATATTTCAAAGTATGCAAGGCAATGTAAAGAGTTTAACAAAAATTTTGATGTATCCAAGGTTTGTGCAAGCAGTGCTCAATGAGTTTCAACTGCAACCCCATAAAAACATTTACAAAATCTGTTGCCTTAAGCCTAAAGTTTTTCAAAACATGAATAAAGATGGAAATATGGATTTTATACCCCTCTTTCCACAAATGCTTGCAAAGATTTCACAAGTACAAACTACACCAATAATCACTGTTCCAATCATTGATTATTCTCCACCATTACAACACAGCATGTGTCACAATTCTCAATTTTTGGTCATTTCTCAAACTCAATATTCATCATATTAGTTCATGCATAGTTTTGCATTTCACATTAAACGCATAATTTCTTATTAAATAAACGCTATCGCGTAATTAATTATTTTGAACAATTGATCAGATACTTCCAAAATTATCGATATATTTTATACTTATATTAAGATTATAAAATAATATTATGAGTTTACCCGGTGTTTTAAATTTATTTTGTATATAAATTGTTAAGTTTATATAATTCGGCGGTTTTAGTTAATTCAACCCGATAAATATTTATTCACTCAAATCTTTCAAGAAATGTATTTTTATAATTTTTATGACCTCAATATATTTTATTTTGATCCGTTAAAATTTATTTTTAGCTAACGCTACCCTAAATGCTTAAATAAATACACAAGTTATTAATCATCATTAATTAACTACACATTTATTTTCACTCATACATTTAATTACTACAAACTACTACTTGATCTTTTTCTTTTATACATGTCGACACCTTCATGGTGAGTCATTTGGCTTGCCAAATATCTTCTCTTGTTTATGTATTATACTCTAAATATCAAAACACATTCAACACAATTATTCACAAATAAAAGATCAAAAGTCTCCTTTCCTCTCTTCTCCAAGTGACCGGCCAACCAAAGGGACCAAGAGGATTATATCAAAAAATTTACAAGTCAAGTTTATTACAATCTAGACACACTCTTGATTAAGGTTATGAAATAAAAACCTTGGGTGATTAGGATTAAACCTTTGTTCATTAACCTCATCAAGTTAACTAGTAAGCATCTCATATTCATCTTCATACTTCATATTTACTTTATGTTCATTTCATCATATTTGAGAAAAACATGCAAGTCTTATGGATGTTTATACCACTTTTTCATTAATTTTAAGAGTTATATATATTTATGTCATCCTATAATTACTCCTTGTAACATATCACTTTTGGTGATGCCTATGAACCCATGACACCCTAAGAAGGTGTATGGTAGGATTAGACTAGCTTCGGAGTTGTTTTGAATTGGTTAGAATAGGTTTTGCGCGTGAAAAACTCATTTCGACAAGTTTAATTAAGGGTCTGTCCATATTTTTAAATCTGGGAAAATTCGACAGTTGGTAAAATATTTTGGGCTAGATATTTGGCAAATATACTTTAAAACAGCGTGGCGCTTGAGCGGTTAAAAGCGGGTTATAACTTGAAGAAGTTATGAATTTTTGAAGTTTGATGGCGAAACTAATAATTCAGAAAATTCAGCATGTTATATTAACTTTTACGAGTCAAAAATGAGTCTTAAGCGTTATAAAATGTGTCGACTTATCAAAACTATATTAGTATACTTTAATACGAGTCTAAGGATGTAAGCGTAGAAAAGCGGACTCATAACGATTAAATTATACAAGTTTACACAAAGTTGCCGTAACTTTATTATATAAGAAAAACTAATATAATTCTATTAGACAAACCTTACGGCAACAAGTGACCATGTTGAGGGTCGTTTTTAACAAGGATGTAATACTTTTATAACGTGATGTCTTCTAGTAAAAGTAAGTTAGCCTAGCATATTTTCCAAAATGTCCAACCGTTTGTCAAGCGGGTTGTATGCGAATAAAATACGGTCCTTAAACTTTGCGAAAACCACCCTTAAACAATATTTTGGATACAAGTACCATACTTTACCTATATTTTTCTCTATGATTGGAACCTCTATGATGAAAACTTAAATACTAAAACTTTGAGATAATGATACAAGCTTCCCAAATTCGTTGAGTTTGTTTCTGACACTTTCGGCGTGCACCATTTATGACTAGCTTTTGAGGCCGTATATTCACTTTCATGAAAATTTCAACGACACTATTTTACGACGAAAAGTTGTAATTTCATAATAAATCACAAAACGATTATCCTAGGATGTTGATTCAACGTATATACTTGTAAAATATTTTATAAACATGACGAGATGTCATAAACATATATTTCGACGATAAATTCTATTTTCAAAAGCTTACAAGTGGTATAGATTACATATGGATTTGCATGCACAACATTGTTTCATGACTTACATTAGAACATATCATTCATTTTAGGTGTGGATAGTTTCGAGCCTCATTTTCGTGCACTTCATTTTGTTAGCATATCAATCATATCAGGTGAGTTCATACCCGCTTTTACTCGTTTAAATAATTACAAACTCTTTGGGGGAGATACATGCTTAAATACTTGTTTTACTCTTGCGAATACTCAAACCATTTATACAATTGTGTTACACTATACTTCATATACTCTTTGGACATTATGTGTAGTTTATTGCGATATGTGCCTTAATGTGGTAAACTTGTTTTCAATTATGCTTCAACATACATACTATAGCAACTGGTTAACTCTAGGAGCCCGGGAGAGGTATTGATAGTACTATCGGTGGCGCCCCCACCCTTGGGTCCTTGATGGCGTGACACGGGGTGAATATAATCTGTTATTCAATGAAACATAACAAACAATTTAGACTTGTCAAGAGGTTCAGTTGGTTGTGATTCTTTGCATTAAGTACATGTATATATCGTATCCACATATGTCCTACTTACAAACAAGATTGACAATTCTATTTTGGGCAATGGGTTGTGAACACATAGCTTGCGAGTTTTGTATGGTAGGGACTTCGGGCTGAATGGATTTACAATGCCTTTCTTTGCATCAACATTCTTTATAGACTTTTTCAAATCATTTTCAACAAACTTATGAACTCACCAACCTTTGTGTTGACACTTTTAAGCATGTTTATCTCCGGATCGTAAAGGCGATAGCATTTCATGGAGCTTTTGGGTCACATGGCATACATTGGAGTCTTGTGTTTTATCAATTACCATTCGACATGTTTTGTAACCCTTTATGTATTATCAAACTTTGGGATCTCATGTTTTGTAAACTTTAACTCTATTTAATCGAATGGTAAACCTTTCAAAACGTCTCATTTTAGAGGTCGTTTTACGTATCCATACTTTGTGCTATCAGGTCATACCCCAAAGACACTATCGTTCATTGCGCAATATTTTAGGGGTGTGACAGATTGGTATGAGAGACTTGGTTATAGAGAACTAGGTTGCATTTTAGTTCCTAGACTATAACCGCTTTCACATCGATCCTTTCTTTTCCTATCGCCTTACACACTTTTCGTGCGCATATGTTTTCTTAAGATTTCTTCTAGAACCACCTCATTGGATAACGTAGCTTCCTTGTACCGATAGGGGAGTCCCAAAATCTAGTTAAGTCATCAAAAATATGGAGCTCAGATGTGAGCACTTATCTAACTTGATCTCGTGACAGTTCTTGTTTGATGAGACACAAGATCGAGCTAAATAAGTGTTACTATATAGCTGTATAGATTTGATGATTTTGCCCGAGGATGGGAGTTCTCTTGAGGATACTTTGGGAACTGCTGGCGACCAAACCTCATAGTGACTTTAGCACCTAAAGGAATTTCCTATACACCAAGTGCGACTCTCCCTAGATACCTACCCTAAATCCCTCCTCCACCGTTTAGAATCGGGTGATAGAATGGCTACTTATTTCGGTAACAACAATGCGAGACATGTAGGCTTGGTGGTATGTACGCGTGTGAAATGAAGCAATTATAATCATGGTGGCCAACATAATTATAAATGCGTCTAACCCGATGGACATATGCGACCACGCATACATAGATCGGTGTGGACACCTTAGGAACCAATTTGTGGCGTGGTATTATGTTTGAGGGCGTTAAGTATAGACATTGGGAACTCAACTGTCCTTTCCTTGCAGAGATCATGGCACCAAAGAGAGTAACACGCAGCACTAGCCGAGGTGGTGCGGCCGGGTGGAAGGGCAGGTGGCGTGAAGGTAGAGAAGACGGTCGCGACATGGGTAACAATGACAACAACGCTGGCGGAAACCATGATTTTGCCGCCATCATCGCTCAACAACTTCAAATCTTGCTTCCCACAATTGTCACACAAGTTGGAAACCATATGAATAACTCGGGAAACCACGGGAATGGGAATGTCGACACCAACAATGTAGTTGGCAGTGGCAACAATAACAACACTACCAACAACAACAACAACAACAAAGGCTGGATGCGCGTATAAGGAGTTTTCGGTATGCAAACCGTAGAGTTTGATGGTATAGGAGGTGCTTTGGCGTATACTCGATGGGTAGAAGGCGAGTCGGTGATCGACATCGACAATTGTGCCGCACATCGAGGGTGAAGTATGCGACTTGCTTGCTATCGGGGAAGGCATTGACATGGTGGAACACACAACTACTGAGGCTAGGGCGAGAAGCGACTATAGGTATGACATGGGACGAATTTAAGGCGTTATTGCAAGAAGAGTCTTGCCGGACAATGAAATCTGGCTGGAACATGAACTTTATCATCACTCTATGATAGGAGCTGGTCCATGACCTACAGATCGCTTCCATGAATTAGCGACTAGTTCCTCATATGGTTACCCTGAATCCAATAGAATCGCGAGGTACATATATGGTCTTGTGCACGAAATCCGTGGAGCTGTGAAAACAATGAGCGTCTACAATACAAAGTGCAATCTTGAGGGCGGAACCCTGGCGAGATGGTTAGAAATGGTACGTTGAAGAGCAGTGATAAGAGGAAGGAAGGAAGTGGGTCGAATAAGCGGATGGGCGTGGTAGCAGACAACAAAAGGGCAAGAGTTTTTGGGGCAAGTGCTTGAACAAAGAGAGTATCTTGGGTACACATCCCAAATGTGCTAAATGTGCTTATCATCATCCGAAGACCAAGCCCGGCCGCTTGTGTACAAATTGCAATCGATACGGCCATTTTAAGGAGCAGTGTAAAACACAAGTAACACCCTGCGTGGGCAACATGAGGAATAACCAAAGGACTTGCTTTGAATGTAACGGCCGAATCACTTCGGAATAATTCTCCTAAGTTGAATGGAACGCAGAGGCAACTACAGGGTAACCAACACCTAGCTTTAGCAATTGACGGAAACAATCCAAATCCTGTACTCAATATCAGTCCACCCAGGTCGAGCATTCTATTTAGGGACCGAGGCATTTCGCATAATCGTGGCGAGTGCGTTTTCCCTAGACCATTAAGTGATCCACTGTATTATTCAGATTCAGTGAGCCTTATTAGATAACAAACCTAGACGCGTAAGTTTTGGCATAAGCACTTTGACCATACACCACGATTTGAAACCTAAGGGTAGACCTATAAGTATCATCGATTGAATCGCGAGGGCCTTGATTCCTCGACATGGGAAGAATGTCACAATTCTCAATTTTTGGTCATTTCTCAAACTCAATATTCATCATATTAGTTCATGCATAGTTTTGCATTTCACATTAAAAGCATAATTTCTTATTAAATAAACGCTATCGCGTAATTAATTATTTTGAACAATTGATCCGATACTTCCAAAAATTATCTCGATATATTTTTATACTTATATTAAGATTATAAAATAATATTATGAGTTTACCCGGTGTTTTAAATTTATTTTTGTATATAAATTGTTAATTTTATATAATTACGGACGGTTTTAGTTAATTCAACCCGATAAATATTTATTCACTCAAATCTTTCAAGAAATATATTTTTATAATTTTTATGACCTCAATATATTTTATTTTGATCCGTTAAAATTTATTTTTAGCTAACGCTACCCTAAATGCTTAAATAAATACACAAGTTATTAATCATCCTTAATTAACTACACATTTATTTTCACTCATACATTTAATTACTACAAACTACTACTTGATCTTTTTCTTTTATACATGTCGACACCTTCATGGTGAGTCATTTGGCTTGCCAAATATCTTCTCTTGTTTATGTATTATACTCTAAATATCAAAACACATTCAACACAATTATTCACAAATAAAAGATCAAAAGTCTCCTTTCCTCTCTTCTCCAAGTGACCGGCCAACCAAAGGGACCAAGAGGATTTCATCAAAAATTTTCTTGTCAAGTTTATTACAATCTAGACACACTCTTGATTAAGGTTGTGAAATAAAAACCTTGGGTGATTAGGATTAAACCTTTGTTCATTAACCTCATCAAGTTAACTAGTAAGCATCTCATATTCATCTTCATACTTCATATTTACCTTATGTTCATTTCATCATATTTGAGAAAAACATGCAAGTCTTATGGATGTTTATACCACTTTTTCATTGATTTTAAGAGTTATATATATATTTATGTCATCCTATAATTACTCCTTGTAACATATCACTTTTGGTGATGCCTAGGAACCCATGACACCCTAATAAGGTGTATGGTAGGATTAGACTAGCTTCGGAGTTGTTTTGAATTGGTTAGAATAGGTTTTGCGCGTGAAAAACTCATTTCGACAAGTTTAATTAAGGGTCTGTCCATATTTTTAAATCTGGGAAAATTCGACAGTTGGTAAAATATTTTGGGCTAGATATTTGTAAAATATACTTTAAAAGCGAAAATGTGGCGGCTTGAGCGGATTAAAGCGGGTTATAACGAAGAAGTTATGAATTTTTGAAGTTTGACGACGAAAACTAATAATTCCAGAAAATTCAGCATGTTATATTAACTTTTTACGAGTCAAAAATGAGTCTTAAGCGTTATAAAATGTGTCGACTTATCAAAATATATTAGTATACTTTAATACGAGTCTAAGGATGTAGAAAGCGTAGAAAACGGACTTGTAACGATTAAATTATACGTTTACACAAAGTTGCCGTAACTTTATTATATAAGAAAAACTAATATAATTCTATTAGACAAACCTTACGGCAACAAGTGACCATGTTGAGGGTCGTTTTAACAAGGATGTAATACTTTTTATAACGTGATGTCTTCTAGTAAAAGTAAGTTAAGCCTAGTATATTTTCCAAAATGTCCAACCGTTTGTCAAGCGGAGTTGTAACGAATAAAATACGGTCACTTAAACTTTGCCGAAAACCACCCTTAAACAATATTTTGGATACAAGTACCATACTTTACCTATATGTTTCTCTATGATTGGAACCTCTATGATGAAAACTTAAATACTAAAACTTTGAGATAATGATACAAGCTTCCCAAAACCATTGAGTTTGTTTCCTGACACTCGACGTGCACCATTTTATGACTAGCTTTTCGAGGCCGTATATTCACTTTCATGAAAATTTCAACGACACTATTTTACGACGAAAAATTGTAATTTCATAATAAATCACAAAACGATTATCGTAGGATGTTGATTCAACGTATATACTTGTAAAGTATTTTATAAACATGACGAGATGTCATAAACATATATTTCGACGATAAATTCTATTTTCAAAAACGTACAAGTGGTATAGATTACATATGGATTTGCATGCACAACATTGTTTCATGACTTACATTAGAACATATCATTCATTTTAGGTCGCGGATAGTTTCCGAGCCTCATTTTCGGGCACTTCATTTTGTTAGCATATCAATCATATCAGGTGAGTTCATACCCCGCTTTTACTCGTTTAAATTCTTACAAACTCTTTGGGGGAGATACATGCTTAAATACTTGTTTTTACTCTTGCGAATACTCAAACCATTTATACAATTGTGTTACACTATACTTCATATACTCTTTGGACATTATGTGTAGTTTATTGCGATATGTGCCTTAATGTGGTAAACTTGTTTTCAATTATGCTTCAACATACATACTATAGCAACTGGTTAACTCCTGTGGGAGCCGCCGGAGAGGTATTGATAGTACTATCGGGCTGACGCCCCCACCCTTGGGTCCTTGATGACGTGACCTGGGGTGAATATAATCTGTTATTCAATGAAACATAACAAACAATTTAGACTTTTCAAGAGGTTCAGTTGGCTGTGATTCTTTGCATTAAGTACATGTATATATCGTATCCACATATGTCCTACTTACAAACAAGATTGACAATTCTATTTTGGGCAATGGGTTGTGAACACATAGGTTTCGAGTTTTGTATGGTAGGGACTCGAGGAATGAATGGATTTACAATGCCTTTCTGCATCAACATTCTTTATAGACTTTTTCAAATCATTTTCAACAAACTTATGAACTCACCAACCTTTGTGTTGACACTTTTTAGCATGTTTATCTCAGGTCGTAAGGCGATAGCATTTCATGGAGCTTTTGGGTCACATGGCATACATTGGAGTCTTGTGTTTTTATCAATTACCATTCGACATGTTTTGTAACCCTTTATGTATTATCAAACTTTGGGATCTCATGTTTTGTAAACTTTAACTCTATTTAATCAAATGGTAAACCTTTCAAAACGTCTCACTTTAGAGGTCGTTTTCTGTATCCATACTTTGTGCTATCAGTCATACCCCAAAGACACTATCGTTCCGCTGCGATATTTTGGGGGTGTGACAGCATGTACCTGATCCTTTTGGTTTAGGCACAAGCAGTGGTGGTTCCAGGCTTCAACCTAGTCTAACTAGGGAGGAATCTGAACCAATGCCCTATGATTCACCTCTCCCAACAGGTCACACTGTTGGAAGTGTTGAGGGCAGTGGGCAACCAATGAAATTGATGGAAATTTGTACCACATTAGCAAAGCAGGTTAAATCTCTGGAACAAGACTTGGCACAACTTAAGGAGCAGCATGCCAAGGATCTTACATCTTTGAAGGAGGAGATTCAGATCTTGAGGGAAGAGTTGCGGGGTTAAAGAAAAGAAGAACTGCAAATATTGTGCTATCATCTCCATCCTCACCTCATGATGGTGATTTCGAAGATTTCAGTGCAGATTTGGGTCATTCTCCCAAACAGGGTAGAAAACAGGTGCTGAAGCTAAGGGTAGGAAGCTAGATTTTGGAGATGAAGGTGTTACAAGTAAAGGCACAGAGGAGGTTATTGAGCAAGAAGAACAACAACTAGAGCAAGAAATTTTGATCTTTGCAACCGCGATGATTTCATTCCCCTGTAGAAGAAATTACGGTGATGATCAAGAGATTACCACTGCAGAGGAAGAAATTAAGAAGAAGAAAGGTAAAGCAGTTATGGAAAGTGAAGAGCAACCTGGAAGGAAGATTTCTAAGAAAGAACAAGCTCAGTTGCTTTTGATCTGAAGTTGCTCAAAAGATCAGAGAAGAAGAAGAAGCAAAGAAGAAAATGTTAGATGAACAAGAAGTTGCAGACTTCATGGAGGCTAAAAAGCTGGACGAGAATGGATGATCTTGATACACTTGGATGTTAATCCAATTTCCACTGTTCCACCTACAGTTTTTAGAGAAAAGACTCAAGAGTTTTTATATGTGCCTACTGAAGAAGAAATAGAGTTCTTGATTGCACATGATCCAGTAATCAAGAAGAAGGCAATTGACCTTGTAGCTGATAAATCTTTAACTGAAGAACAAAGAACAGCTCAGTTAAAGGACTTTATTCAGATGAAGAATAATCAAGCACTTCAAGAAGTAATTGGTTCAGTCAGAAAGGGTCAAAAGAAACCAAGGCAACTAACTAAGGCACAAGTTATTGCATACATGAAGACTTATTGTTGTAATGTTGGTGGTTGGAAAAGACATCAATTCAGAGGAATGCCTGATGATCAAGTTGAAGGTATCTACTACAGAGTTCAAAGACAAGATAAAGATTTTATTCCAATGGGCTCTGAAGAAGAAGCAAGAAGGTATTCTACTTTGAAGAGAAAGGCCAAAGAAAGTGATTCTCAGACTGCTAAGAAGACAAAGTTTGCTGAAGAACAAGAAGTTCCAACTGAGAAATTCACTGAAGAACAACTGACTGATATGATTATAATTGAAGAAGAAGATTTTTATCGGAACCACTGCAAGTCAGACATCCTATCATTGATTGGGAAGTATACACTGCTAGCAACTTTGCTCCAACATGGAAGATTACAAGGCTAGGTGGTGAAACTTCATCATTCATTCAATTTGAAGATCTCATCAAAGCTTTTGACAGAGATGATCTTGATACACTATGGAAGTTAGTTCAAGAAAGGTTTGATCTTTGAAGATCTCAAAGATATGAAGGAGATGCGATTATGGGTTAATCTTAGAAGGCTCTATGAACCTGATGTTAATGATGATTTCTGGAAATTCTCATGTTCATGTCCTGGTACTAAATGGTTCTATTATGATTCATGTGAAGTTCATCATGTTTCTACAACAAATGGAGTAGATGCATTCATGCTTGCTGAGAAAGAATATCCACTCAGAGCTGGAACTCTCACAGTGATGCTATGTACTAATATAAGAGTTCATGAAGATAATGAGAAGGTCAGAGAATTGTTACTTAGGCTTCAAGATCAATGTTCAAGAGCTATTCAGAATTTAAGGAAGAAGTGAAGTGTTTGGTAAGAATTCCCCAAATCCTTGAAGATGATGCAGATTGAAGAAACTTATTGATTTGGAGAGAAATCATAAGTTTAGGGGAGGATTGTTGGGAATAATCTGTTACCAGCGATAGCTGGAAGACAACGCTAAGTATTGCACTAGCAGTGGAAACGTATTACCACTGCTGGCACATTATTACCACTGCTATTAGATAATTGTTAGGAAAACGTGTTTAGATAAGTATAGAAAAGATCTTGTGTATATTCTATATTGTTAGCTTTATACTTATCTTGTAAAGGACTCCTTGTACTATAAAAGGAGGTCCTAGGTCATTGTCTTAGGTACTTACTCACATACGTATCATTCACATAAGCTTCAAGGTGTAACCCTAGTGATAAGCAAGATCACTCATATTATTCATTAATAATATTGGAGCTTAGTTTTGTGTTTAATCTGTGTTCACTTACAATAAATCATATAATCCGTCTTCTAAGTATTACTAAGTAAATTCCGCGTGCTTATTAATATAATACAAAATATCACTGACACAAGGTGTGTGTCCAGGTCCATCAGAACTTCACCACAACTGTTTCATGGCGTGCAATGAGCTTCACAAGTTTTGCGATCACACGTTGAATGGTTCGTGATGGGCTAGCATATCGGTTGAAGGATATACAGCAAGGAATTGGGTCAAAGAAGCATTGGAATTCTAAGGAAATGAGGGATGGTAGGAAGATACTCACAAGGATAGATGAGAGGCTATTTCATCGGGATCAGATGCGGAGGCTAGAGAGCTTTGTGGGTGGAAGAGAGAGTTTCTCTCTTACGGGTTATCAACGTCAAGAGAGAACTCCCGGTCTAATTGACGAATTGCCTGGTACTCCTTTAAACTAGTTTCATTGATTGAACATTTGGATTATTTGATCTGTAAATTGACCATGGCTTGTGCACACATATCAGTGTACAACCCGTACTTGTAATGAAAGGACCCTGTGGTACGCATCAGTGCCACAATCCTTATAAAAGGAGCGAAAGCTTCTTACTTTTGAGTAAAACTTATCAAAACTTTCATTTTTTTAAAGTTTTAATCAAAAGAACAAGTACTTCCCCTTATGTTTTCAAAACCTCAAAAGTTAATATTACTTGTTGAGGGGGAGTATTTGTCAACAAATCTTTGTTCACAAAACGTTCTTCGTGGAAATCTTCCCACAAAACTCGAAATGGACATATTCGACATCAAATTTTCATCAAAAATAACATTTATATGCCATTTTTTAGGGGGAGAAAAATTATGTGATACAAATATGTTGGAAATTGTGATTGAATCTTCATGCTAAGACTTAACCCATGAATTAACGAAATCTGAACTGTCATACATCGAAAATATTTGTCTTCCAAGACTTATCTGAGTAGATTGTACCTCTTCGAGAAACTCTTGATAGACATGAACTTTGACGGGTTTGACAACCTTTTTCAAGGTTTGTCCACACCTTCAAGGTAGTTATTAGAGCTAGTTGTCACCTAAATGCTAACAATGCAACTCTTTAACTATACAACGTAACCGTGTCTCGCGGGGAATTGTCTATCTTGATTCGATCAATTCAAAAAGTGGGAGCTCTTCCCTCACCGTGTAGATTTCTGTCAAAATACTTAAGCACGTATGGGGGGGTATTTCTGAAAATGCAAAACTCTCAAAGTGTTACAAACATATTTTAATTCATAAACACTTTGAGAGATTTTCAAGAAAATGGTTTTATGGCAACATAGGATAGTCAAGCAGTTATAAGGTGACTAAGTTTAGGAATAAACGTCCTATGATCCACCAGAGCCGGAGGGATCTACCCAAGGACACCACCAATAGTTAGTACTTAGAAGTCCTTAGGTATGATTATAAAAAGGAGAAAATGAGAATTGGAGAAAGAAGGAGTTGAAGAATTAAAAAGAAAGTAAAGAAAAGGGTGAAAAGAAATAGCCCTCCAAATTATTCAACTTAGAGGCGGAACCGGGTTCAATACATATACTCTTGGTTGTCACTTGATGACACTTGGTATTGAAGATTAAAGTCGTCATGGACCCAGGAGCATGCACTAAACGTTCTTAGCCACTCAAGTTTCTCTCAGCGAAGCTTGTTTCATTCTCACAGGGAACCCTACGTAAACTATCGGCTTTCTCTTAGAGATTCGGTATTGAAGAGCGAAGACCATCTCCTAGTCTCATTCGGGGAAAACCAAAGCGCACTATTGAGTCTAGAGCCACGAGATTCATCAAAAGATCTCTTAGGAACACTTAACATTTCATCACTTGTCGTTCAACATTAAGGACGCAAGTGATACAATTCTAGAGTCCTACACGGATCTTAGCAATCTGTCGAGAACGTTTATGAGGGGTTCACAATTGTGATCCTCAGTGATTGAATGGAAACTCTGCCGGTCGACATCAAACGACCACGGCGGAATTCGCCGGTAACTCCTCGTGGGTTACGCAGTGTTGTCTCAAACGGTCTCTGATGCGTGAGGTGATGCTTGGTGTACCTCGGCGACTCACTGGCTTGTAGGTGTACCGGTACATCGTGTTATCCTACTTGAGGACTCCATTTGAACGACCTTTGCTAGAATTAGAGATGTGTTTTCACACTATGCTGTTAACACCCTCGAAGTTCGAACTTGTAAGTCTTTGGAAATCCCGCTAAGGAGATTCCTTTCAAGAATCGAGTCCCGAAGATGTGGGTCATTACTTGAACTTGTTCAATGTAATGCCAACTGTCCCTTATGGGATTGGACGGCTAATTAAGCCCGACCAAGGTGAATGGAATCAAGGCATTCGTCAGAAGAACAATCGTAGTGGTCAATTCTCTAAGAAAGCGACCACGGTGATCCATGGTGTTTATCACTAACCCATTCTTATGTTTTCTTCTTATGGATGCTCCTGGGAGATGATCGTGCTGATTCTCCACATGCTCATACCAACAACAACACAATTTGAAGTTCTCTCGAAAGGCAACACGAAAGTCAGAATGATTCTTCCTCAAAGCCAAAGAATCTACGAAGTTTAAAGACTTAGAGAACTACATCAAAACTGAAATCTAACTTCAAAGAGTGTGTGAGCATGTTGGAGAAGGACGTGGAGACACCTGAGCAACAAAGCGGACCTGATGCAGACAACAACAACATAACATCACCATATCCACACCAGAACAAAGAACAAAGATAACGAAGACGTCAAAGCTCAAAACTTCAAAAGAAACAAGATCCTCACACTAGGGAGATTGTTGGAATCAAGGTACTTCTTCTCACAAGAAAGAAGAATGTCAGAAGACGTCAAGGCAACTATTACATCAACACCAACAACTTTTCAAGATTGCTGGAGTCATCATTTATTAATTACCAACACTTAGGGGGAGATTGTTAGAATCACTCCTAACTTATATTTCAAGTGTTAGTATTTAATATGTAATAGGTTGCTTAAACTAGGCTTTTATGTTAGTTATTAATGGCAAGGCTTATGTAGAAAGCCCATAGGCCTTGGCCCAAGCCCAATAATGAAGGAAGGGACTAGACATGTTGCCCTAGCTCCCTTACTTTATATAAAGACATGTAAACCTTCCTTTGAAGGTTGGTTGTTCACTCATAATCATATCCTACGCCTAACTTTTGCTTATTATCATACGAGTGTGTTTGTGTTTGTTCAACCAATCTTTCCTTCATCTTATCTCTTACATATTGATGCTTGTGTTAACTTATGGTGACCTAACACATAACTTAGGACTCTAAGTTATCGAGAACATGGTCAAACATGATAAATATGCCGGAGCTGGGTAAAGGGACACTCGCTCTTAACTTAGTAATTATATTTTGTTTTATCTAGAATAAGAACCAACATATGATTTTATTTGGAGTTGACAAAATAATTAGTTTGTAAAATGTGTAATTTCATGCCTTAGCTTGATTATGTGTTTCTTGTTACACAATATTTTATTGGTTAAGAGTTTTTGCTTTGAAAGGGTAAGCAAAAAATTCGCAAGAGTTTTACACATTTTGTAAATTATTTTATACTTTTATAATGCTTTTATCTATTTTTGAGTGTGTGTTTTTCGTAATATTTAATTTGCATAAATGATTTCTAAATCTCATGACACTATTACGTTGTCTTAGACTGCTAGTCTAAAAGTATGTTACTAAGTTATGAAATAGCTTGAATCAAAGTTCTTTCACTGTAAAAGATACTTAACGTATCAACTATGGTAATTGCGTATAGGGATGGCAAAAATCCACATTCGATGAGGAATTCGATACCCAAGTCCGGTTTGACCGGGAAATTCTCGAGTTAACTGGTTATGGGGACCAGGACGGGGAATATTCGAATTAAGAAACGGGGATGAGGGAGGGGATGGGACAACCATTAAATCCCGACCCCGACCCCAAACCCGGCCATGTTACATTTAAAAATGTCAATTGTGTATATCGATATATATGTTGCTTAGAATTATGCACCATTGATTTGTGTTTCGCAGCCTTATAATATTTCGTTTCATAAACTACATTTCTTATATAGTTATATATCCTTCAGTAGCATATATGATATTGTAACTACGTAGTAACTAAGTTTTTTCACAAATACTAAACAAAAATAACAGTTCCTCGTTAGATTAAAAAATATTTGTAACAATATAACAAGTCTATCTTTTTTCATAATATAACAGATTGTTGAAAATATGCGTTGTAAAAACACAGTTTGTTATTACAAAAACTTACTACTTATTATATTTCTTTCTAATTGCATATAAGAATTATTGTTTTATAAGGTGAAGTATTATTTTATGTAACATATTGGATTTCACATACACATCAAACCATAAACAAAGGTGGCGTACAAAATGAGTTTTAGAGAGAGAAAGTTAGAGGTTTGGAAACTTTAGTGAGAGAAAGAAAAATCTTATTATGAGCTCCAACTCTCTACCTTGGGAGGTAGAGAGTATTTATAGTCTTACAACAAAACGCCACTGACGGGTACGTGGATCGGGGCATACAGTGGGTAAAGACCCGTCCGTCCTCCACGGTGTTACTAAACTAAATACTACTTAACATCACATAACTACGACTACGAGCTTTCTAACGATTACATATACTTGAGGTGACCGACACTTTAACTAATGGATTTTCCAAATCCTAACAATCTCCCCCTAAGGGAGGTCACCTCAAACACACATTAAAATTACATAGAATACAAACAGATATTACATTGAGATTGTTCTTGGATTCTTGTTCATGTTCTTTGTTCTGTAGCTCGTAGTCTTTGATTCTTCATTTTCGCATGTTTGGATAATCTGAGTGGAGGTCTTTAACTAATCCACGTGATAATGAGTTTTGAGCCAGCTTTGAGATCATCCGCCACATTAATCTCTGACTCATTCATAGTAGTGTTGGTATTATGTGATGTTGTAACATTTGGACCGACATGCTCACATTCCGGATCATGATATATTCTTATCAGAGTAGCGGAAGCTTTCGTTGATTCATGATATTGGCAGCGTAGCGAAGCATGGAGTGAAAATATCAGAGTCATTGATGCACTAATCATGATTTCTTTGAAACTGAATGTGTTGAGTGAGCATGCGGCTATGGATTGACCGCTCCATTACGATCGGTTGCAAGCGTCGGGGTGTACTGCATAAGACAATTATCAATAAAGCGTCGAAAGTGTCTTTGATCACTTTCGTTGAATTGAGGTACACGGCCCACGGTCCCCGTTGATCGGTACAAGTCGCACTGTGATCGGTATAATTCGAAGAATTTCCTTGACGGGGTTTCGCAGCTGCTCTAGCTGTTCTCAAACCAGAATGTCTCAAAGAAGACAACACGGAGTGAGTGAACCAGCGAAATGAGATTCACTGATTGATGAAAAGAGATTTGAAAAACAATCGTGTATCGCTCAATAGAAATTGGTTTTTTTTGCAATACAACGAAGGTTTTAATGAAAATCGATTATCAATCATAAACACCTTTTATTTTAAGAAATAAGTACACAGTCGATGTGCTAAAGAAAGGAGTTTTTAAGCATAACGAACGGCTTTTCAAAGGTATCCGTCAATCCATAACCTGAACCATGATTGATTCAAAAGATTGAATCGCCCCATTGTTTTTGTTCAGTTGTCACATGGTTGATCTATTGGATAGATCTCACATGCCACCTACCGGGAGCTTGTTTGATGTTGGCTCCAGAAGGCTTTCCATCTTCATTGTGAATATGTTTGCATATCACTCAGATTTTCTGGCAATACCACAAGGATAATGCGTAGGACTCATAAGATATTATTTCTCTTTCCACATTGTGTGAAACAGAGAGTCTTCATTGAAAGTGTCCTAAAGAGATTTATTGATGATCTCGTGGCTCTAGACTCAATTGTGCATATTTGGTTCCTATGCCGGAGACTAGGGAGAGGGTCTCCTTCTTCAATATCAACAATCTCTAATAGAGAGTCGATAGATTATGTCGGTTCCCCATGAGAATGAAACAAGACCTTTTAAGAGGAACTTGAGTGGTTTGGAAAGTTGAAGTCCGGTCGTCCTTTGGGTCCATGGCGTCTTGTCTTCAATACCGATGTTACCTTGGTAACCACCAGTAGCATATTAATTGAACCCGGTTTACGCCTAAGGTTGAATAAATGGAGGGCTATTTCTTTTCACCCTTTTCACATTCAATTCTTTTTCATTCTTCAACCCCTTGTGCTTACCGAGACTTCATAACTAGAACCTTGTTGGGTTTATTCCAGTACTAGCTCGGACTCAGTCCGCACTCTTCCCATATCTCACTTTTCTCCTTTTTTTATCATACCTAAGGACTTCTACACTATCTAGTGGATTGTCCATAGGTAGATCCCTCCGGTTCTGGCGGATCATGGGAACTCAACCTAACCTTATCATCCTTATATCACCATGCATAAAGTAGAGTTGGTCGGTCTTTTGGTGTAGTTCTTCCGCCTTGAAACCAATTGAAAACCATTTGAAAATCAATCAAGATACTTGTGATATAGAATCAAAGCATTTTGTATCTTAATTGTTTTGATATTTTAGAAATGCTCCCCCTCAACATATGCATGAAAATTCAGAATTTGTTTAGCACATGGAGGCAAGAGATCTTTGAAATCGTTAGATTAAGAATGAAAGGTCCAATCTTTTGATTAACATTTTCTAAAATGATCATCATCACTTCCCAATCAATTTGAGTAGATAAGACATTTTGAGGAAGGATGAGGTTTTCAAAATTTTGCTCCCCCTCAATATGTGCCTCGAAGTTTGAAAGAGTTTTGCACATATTAAAGGGAACCAACACTTAGAGACAATTCAATCACGTTTCAATAATTTGAGGTTTAAAGTAGATGCTCCCCCTCAACATGTGCATGGAAAATTTGAAATCGTTTGTCACATGCGGGGAGGAAAACATGCTAAACACTTATGAAACCATTTATCGAATTATCAGTTTAAATCCAATTTAAATCACAAATTCTCCCCCGATCACAATTATCAAATCATTTGAGATTTTGTAATATCTGTATATTTAAATTGATTTTGAAAGCTTTTAAGGAGAATTGTGACTTGATTATGAAAACGTTTTAACTGATAAGGATCGGATTTTGAGACTTTAAACTCCATTGATTAAACATGCATAATTATCTTTTGAAAACATAATAATAACCAAGGTCTGGAACCAATTGTGTAAAATATTGTAAACCATTTTAGAGTAGTCCTTGCTCATTTAAGTGCAAATTGTTTGAAAAGAACACTTTTTTATATAATTGAAAAATCATTCTCCCCCTCAATCAATGACGAAAGTTGTTGATTGATGGATTGAGATTTTGACACTTGGTAAGTTCTTTTGATTTTCAAAAATAGAGTCAGAAGTGTTTTCAAAACAATTGAGTTTTCATAAGATTGCAAATATTTTTGGAGGAATCATTTAGAAGGAAAAATATTTAAAATTAAACATTTGTCTTGTTAATGACAAACATTTATTTTAGAATCGAGCATTAGGTTTGAAATATGAGATAAAGCATGGCTCTATTCTTTCTATGAAAAGCGGGTTACTGCCTGAAATGACAATAAACCATATTTTTACTTTCTCCCAAATTTTTTTTTTTTAAACATTCGAACAACATATAAAGACCCGTGTCATTCTTTGAATGACAACACAAATACCGTAGATATTATCGAATCGAGGTAAAAAAACATGACAAAAAGACAATATTTTTTGATATTTTTCGAGTTTTTCAAATTTTTATGGATTTTTTTTTTTTTTTTTTTTTTGAGAGTTTTATATTTTTCTATTTGCTTTTAGTTGGTTTTATAATTTTGTATTTTGATTTTTTTGGATAAATATATACAAAGTATAGATGAAGAAAGACCTTTACTCCTCGTCTTCCTCCTGAAGACGTTTGAGTGTTTCTGGTTGAAGGCTTTTCAAGCCAAGTCGTGGAAGAATAAACTCAAAGCGTTCTCTTGGAAGAGCTTTGGTGAAGATGTCGCTAAGCGGTATTACGACTTCACAAAATAGAGTTCCACCACACCGTTTTCCACTTGCTCCCTGATGAAATGATGTCGGATGTCAATGTGATTTGCTCTTGAGTGTTATGCGTTGTTGCATGAGAGAGCAATAGCACTTTATTATCACAAAGAGAGGATTTTGTTGAATTCAAAGCCATAGTCAGATAATTGGGATCTCATCCAAAGGATTTGAGCACAACAAGATGACATGGCTATGTATTCAACCTCTGTAGAGGAAATAGAAGTACTCATTTGCTTCTTTGAAGACCAGCTCACTAGCTTATCACCCAAAACGAGCACCTCGGACGTGCTTCGGACGTGTATCTTGACATCCTGCATGATCGGCATCTGCATAGGTTGTTAGTGACATACCGGTGTCCTTCGGGTACCATAGTCCCATATTGATGGTTCCTTGGAGATATCGAAAGACCCGTTTAACCGCTTCAAGGTGCTTTTAGTAGGCTTAGCCTGATATCTAGCACACATGCATACAGCGAACAAGATGTGCAGTGCGCTGGGCGTGAGGTACATCGGGATCCAATCATACTCGATATTTCGTTTGATCTACCATGATCCACGAGTTGTCCTCATCCGCTTAGTACGTTCAATCATGGGAGTGTCAGCGGTGTCACATGATACAAATCCAAATTTCTTTAAAATCTCATTTGCATATTTAGATTGATTTATAAAAATGCCTCCGGGACTTTGTGAAATTTGTAATCCCAAGAAAAATGACATTTGTCCCATCATTGACATTTGAAATTTGGAACCCATTTCATTTGAAAACGATCACATTCATTGGGGTCGGTCGAGGCAAAGATAATATCATCAACATAAATTTGAACGTGAATTAAATGTTTGCATGACTTCCGGGTGAACAATGTCGGATCAACTGCTCCTTTGCTAAATCCATTGGATAGAAGAAACTTTGATAGCGTATCATACCATGCCCTTGGAGCTTGCTTTAAACCGTAAAGAGCCTTCTTCAAGCGATAGACGTGAGTAGGATGCTCTGGATTCACAAAAGCCTTCGGTTGGTGGCGTATCGACTTCTTTAAGATCTCCGTTAAGAAACGCCGTCTTTACATCCATTTGATAGACTACCATGTTCTTACTTGCGGCATTAGCCAAGAAGATTCTGATTGCCTCAATACGAGCAACTGAAGCAAATGATTCTTCAAAGTCAATACCCTCCTCTTGCGGTATCCTTTGCGACCAATCGAGCCTTGTTCTTTAAGACATCACCATGCTCATCAAGTTTCACTTTGAAGATCCATTTTAGAGCAATGATCATAGCACAATCTGGAGCCGGTACTAATTCCCATACATCAAGTCGATCAAACTCATGAATTTCTTCTTGCATGGCATTGAACCGGCAGTCTTCATTCATGGCGGTTTTAATATCTTTTGGTTCGACCTTAGAGAGTACGGAGTTGAAGAAGCACCATAAGGCATCGGTTGCAAGTTGTTTCCGTGTGGATATTGGGCGAGAGGGGTTTCCAATGATGTTATCCAATGGGTGATCATGTGTCCGTTTTCTAAGGTGTTCATGTGGTTGTTGTTGTGGGCGAAGTAGCGAGTCGATGTCTCGATGAAGATGGTTCAGATGATGATTCAGGAGCAAATATATTTTCAAATGGAGCATCTTCGGAAGTAGCAAAGGGATTAACTTCATCATTGATGCCCGAAACAATTCCATGATGTACATTCGATGATTGATGATTTGTTGATGAGACAGAGTGATCAGCGGCAGGCGCTTCTTGACTTAATGATATTGAGACTGAAGGGTTGACTTCATTCACGAGGGATAGGGCGCCTCTGTTGATGGAATTGACATTTCATCAGGACTTGGTTCATAGTGTTCATCAAACATTGGATCAAACAATTTCTTTAAATCATCTTCGAATGGAGGTACATATGGAGTTCTTTGGAGAGTTTGGTACAAGGGATGAACCAATGGGACTGTTTTGAAGTGTGGATCCTGAACTGGATTGTCCAGAGAACCATTTGACCGGTCACTCATCGAGCGTAGCGTGAATTGTTTCCATGATATTTCGGGTTCTCTTGTTTTAGATTCGATAACCCTTCTTGTTTGGTGCATAACCAACAAAAACTCCAATATCTGCCTTTGCTATTAATTTACCTAAGTCTTGACCGTCATTCGTTGGATAGCACAAAGCACCAAACACACGAAGGTAGGAGAGATCACGTTTTCGTTTATGAACAAGTTCATATGGAGTTTTTCCATGAGAGGTGTGTATAAGGGAACGATTTTGGGTGTAGCAGGCAGTGGCAATGGCTTCCACCCATAGAAACATTGGAACCTTTGAATAAATTAGCATTGTTCTTGCGGCTTCCACAAGAATTCGATTTTGTCTTTCAACTACACCGTTACTGTTGAGGAGTTAGGTGGAACACTTCTTTGATGACTGATTCCAACACTTTCATAAAACTGAATTAAGTCTTTGTTGACAAACTCTGTGCCATTTTCTGTTCGAACAATTACATTTGTATTGTTGAGTCGAACCTGAAGCTGTTTGATTAGTTTGATGATGACATCCGGAGTTTCATCCTTTGTCCTCAAAAACTTTACCCAAGTAAATCGAGAGTAGTCATCAACAACTACTAGAATGTATTTCTTCCCATTTATCGTTTGCACTCTCATTGGTCCGCACAGATCCATATGAAGAGTATGAAGAACTTCCATTATTGAATTTGTGGGTTTTGGTTTGTGGGCATATTTCGTGCTTTTACCCAATTGGCAAGCTGAACAAAGATGATCTTTTCATATTTTAATATGGGTAAGCCTCGACAAGATCCTTTACGGAAAGGTTATTAATGGTGCGAAGTTCAAGTGATTGAGACGACGATGCCATAACCATGACTTTGTTTTAGAAGCCTTTGACAACAAGCGGATTGGAGAAGACTTCATCATGTCTTCGATAGAGATGGTGTATAGATTAGAACCACGAGTACCTCTTAATAATTCCACACCATCAAGTTCTCTAACGAAGCAAGTATGTTTTCTAAAGGCCACCTCTAGATCGGAATCACATAATTGACCAACAGAGAACAAGTTATGACCAAGACCTTCCACATAATATACCATGGAGATTACACTTTTTCCAACTACATAATCACCATAACCCATAATAGCTCCAAAATGGTCGTTCCCGAATCTAACGGTCCCGATGAATTTACTCATGAAGTTCATGAGCCGCGACCGGTCTCAGTCATATGCTTGGCGGCTGAGTCCAAGTACCCACGAGCGATTTGAGCGATCTGCGGTTGAACAGACAAGAATGGATAGCTGGATAATTGGGATCCCCATGCAAGAATGGGTTCCACTTGGTTAGTAACAGTGATTGGAACACCCACATCTGAAATAGAAACATCCATATCAGAATTAGAAGCAATGGAATCATTAGGAATAGATGCAGTGTTGGTGTTTGTATTTGACCTATTCAAAGTATGTTCACTTCTTAAGGGAATAGTTCTACCAGTAGGCATCCATTTTCTAGTGGGCATAGTCTTAGCAGATTGAGGGCAAAATTGATTATTCTTATGGCCAAAAGGTATCCATTGATAACCTATCTTTCTAAATGTTCTTTCTGTGGGTTTCCACTATTTTCTAACATTCTTTCATCTTTGCCTTTTTAGCCTTCTTTGCATGATTTTTAGCATTAACAATTTTAACTGGCCATTTGACATCATTAGACAAAGCATTCACACCATAATCATGATTAGCAAATGAATTCACCAGACATCATTACATTGTTTGCAAATAGTATCGAATTCCAATTAATTATAGCGCCTATGGCTAATACTAGAATCAACACGATTCGTTTTATTCAACTCAAACTTAAAGTTCCTAGGTTGGTCTTCTACTCTCTTCCAATGCACATTCTTAGCTTGCGAGGTCCTTTCTTGCTTGGTATTTCACTGGAGGCTTTGACCGCTTGCTTTAATGTCACTGATTACTCTGTAGGGAATTATGGGAACATTAGTTGGTTGATCTACTTTATGCATTCCTGAACTAGATGTGCAAGGGTGCGTACTACTAGAAGGCACATTGGTGTTCACTTTCTTGAAAGCTGGGCTGTAATGGTTTGTATGCTTGGCACTAGGCATAGAACAAGGCATCACAGCTTTGCCTTTTGCACCTAAGGATTTAGGACATGTTGCAATTACACATTCTAGCATCTCTTGAGATCGTTTGGCCTGTAGGCAAGCAAACCTAATTTCTCTATCAAGAGGTTTATTAATGAAATCCTCTTCAACAATCTCACGGAGACATTCTAGACTATCCTTAAGGTGAGCACAATAGTCATGAAATGCAGCTTCATTATTCCTAAGATGAGGAGGAATGTATTTAACCGTCACAGTGTATTTGCATTCGAGGGTGATCTTGATGCAACATTCTTATTAAAACAAGTGGCGGTTTCCCATTTTCGACTTCTCGATTCTCAATTTCTTTTTGTAAAGGCGTTATTTTTTCGTTGTTTTGGTCACGAGTGACTTTCATTGAATCATATAACTCTTTAAAGTGTCGTTTAACTTTTCATTTTCTTCTAGAAAACTCTCGTTTTCCTTTTGTAAGGCATTAACTAAGTTTTGAAGATGAAAAGTTTGAGTACTGAGAATCTAAAGGAGGAGGCATTTGGGATCCAGTCATATTGTTCATTTCACCCTTTAATTGAGAGATTTGGGCTTTCAACTTTCTGATCTTGTTACAATGAGCTCGAATTTGTTCGTCACGTTTGTTTATTTGAAAAACTGCATCAAACTCTGGAACATCTGAGGATGTCTTGATATTTGAGGTTTTGACATTTTCTTTAAGATGTTGATATTTTAGTTGTAAATCAAAATGTTCAACTTCTAGTTTAGAAAGATGCTTTACCAAATTATCGTGATCATCTTGATCAATTTTCTCATTAAGTTTTGAATTAATCTTTTCAAGCTCAATGACACGATCATGGGAGACTTTTAGAGCAACAGATAATTCATGAAATTGAGAAGCATTAATGGAATAATTCGTAGCAATGTAAAACACATCTTGAGCAATACATTCAGAAATAAGAGACTCATTCAATGTATGCAAGTTTTTCCTCTCAATCTCCTTATATTTTAATGCTCGCTTCATAGTCACTAACCTCAACTATCATTGCATCAAATTCCTTTTCCATTCCTTTAATATCTGAATCTATCCCCTTTTTAAGACTCTCAAATTGATCTTTTAGTTGTTTAAAGAAAGGCATGACCTCAGTTAGATAGCATTCTTTTGTTTGCTCAAAACCCCGTTCCCCTTCAGTAATCCCGTGGTGTGATCCTTTTCTTACAAGTTTTCTCAAAATCGACAAATAGTTGAAAAATAACATATTGACTGATTAAGGTCTTGCTCTTAGTGGCAATAGTTCTAGGAACTAAATGCATTGGTTTATTTGGAGGATACACGCATCGCTGAGGCATTTTCTAAGGGGAGGGTTTGTTTCAACAAGATTTTCAACTTTTTGCTTATCTAAGTCCCTTTTCCAGAAAACTTGTTCAGATGTTAACAACGTTTGAGGCTTAAATTTGTTTAAGGAGATCCAGTTTTCCTTCTTGTAATCATGGGGTTTGATCGTTATGTTATTCTTTTTACATTCAGGATCTTCTAGCTTCTTATTCATTTTCTCCCTAGATCCATCATCTAATTTTCTATTTTCCTCAGTGCACTCAACGCAACTAGGTTTCTGTCTAGGTTTAAGAATCTCATTGCCATCATAGATTACATTTTGAGCCGCCTTTGCTATCTTACCGTACTCAGGGTTGGGTTTATCTATAATGGGAACACTATGCTTATCGCTTAAAACTCTATGCTTAGTGACCATGTGAGCAGTCTGAATGGTATTCCCTTGTGCGTACAACTTATTTTCAAGCTTGTTCTTCAAAGTTTTTAGATTGGAAAAATCATTCAAAAGTTTTGATTCCTTAGCATGAAATTTCTGCTTAAGCACTTTAACATTTTCTTGAAGTTCTTGTTTTTGCTTAGCAGTTTTAGAAAGCTTTTCTTGTAAGGAGTTTAACTCTTGTTTTAACACTTCTTCTCTAAAATTACTTTTTCTAATAATTGTACGCATTTGGTTATCCAACTCCTACTCACGAGTAGTTAACTCAAACTTAGCACGTTGTTCATAAATGGCAACTCGTTCTTTATAGGCACTAAGTTCAGAGATAACGAGAATCATCGGGGCACATGCGGTGTATTCATCAAAAACATAGTCATCATTGACTGCAGAAGATGCATCACTTGGTACGACTCACTTTCACTTTGTTTCACATATTGATCATATGGGACAACATTGATATTACCCATATTTTCAATATCTGACTCAATAGTTTCAGTTGATTGTACATTGTCATGCATCTTTTGCACATCAGCATCATCGTATAGTTTTAATACATCAGAAATGATTTTGTCTTTGGATGAACCAGCTTTTGGAGATGAAGAGACTTTAGGAGGGACCATTGGAGAAATGCTAGCCATGAAAATGGTTTGTGCATTAGGTTCATCATCAACGTCAGAGTCGTATAAATCACAATCAGCGACTTGAAAGGCATTCTGATGATTGTGGCCTATCTCCTGAATTGGCTGCTCATCCACATTTGCATCATATGTCTTGGCATTTCCCTCAGCAAGAAACAACAACTCTTCTTCATCCAAAGCTGCACCATTATCATGAGCTTGAATAAGCAACATCTTATCCACTGAAGTACTCGCATTCGAGGCGTTTTGGCGATGTGCAGTTCCTTGCAATATGTCCCTCACCACCACAGTTGTAACACTTGATCGGATTTGCTTGTCCCTGATTTCCATTCCTTCCCTATTCGATTTGCGGCATAACCTCTACCAACTCCACCTCTTCCTTGTTCGTATTGCCTTTCTTGAACTGGCTGCACCATAACCTTCCCATCTCTGACAGTGGCTTAATTGTGTGGATTTGATGCGTTCGAGGTTGTTGTTGGTGTGTGGGAGAGAGTTCATGTTTTGACTAATCATGAGAGCTAGTTGATTAATGAAGTTTCCCACGGTACGCATCGGCATCGGCTTGTTTGAACATTGGATCGGGAATGAGTTTATGATTACCATTACCCATGGGTATAACTTGAGATGCTTTGGTGGTAATTCCAATGTTTGAGTAGAAGGCGGTTGAATCATTTGATGAGCTTGTCTCTCCCGGGTTGGTTTTGAACTGATCAAGAATCCTTTTGTCAAACATAGCATGTCTCCCATTCGAAGAAGGAAGGCATAGAGTTGCTCATAGTTTGTATTCTTCAATCCTTTGGTTATCTTCACAGAGGTGACAAACTTGTGCCATTCGGGATTCATGTTAATTTGAATGTTTGGCATGGTTATTCTGATGTTCCTCATGTCATTAACAAGCTTGTGGAATCTCACGTAATACTCATAGACACTCTCATCTGGTTTCATCTTGAAGTGCTCAAATTCATCATAGAGTTGTGATTCTATTTCTTCCATAGTTAATTGAACCGAAAGAAGCATCTTAACATTATCCCACACTTGCCTTGGCCGGTGTTGTGATTGATAAGCTTGTAGATATCTTTTGGAAGTCCTTGAAGTATGATGTTAGAAGCCACGATATCGAGCATCGAATCTCTTTTTCTCCTTATCATTGAGCTCATCATATGTCTTTGGTCTGTCTATTCCATAGATCATTGTTCCATCTGCAATTGTATCAATTAAGTCTCTTGTAGTCTCAATCTGATAAGGTCCTTCATCAATTGATTTGAGAATGTTGACCCCATTTTCCTTTCCAAGACAGTACAATATGATTCTTTGAGCCCAAGAGTCGTAGTCAGTTCTGTCAAGCATGGGTGGATGGGTATCTGAACCAGCTGCTTGAACATCCTCGGCAACAGTGGAGATGAGTGTAGGTATGTTGGTAGACATGTTTAAAGATTACACGGGATTTTATAACTCAATGATTAAACCGGGAAATAGATTCTTTGACGGGATTTTACTAAATCAAGAGAAAACCGTATTACACACAAGAGTCAACCAATTCGCTAAGAATCCTTGAACCAAGTCGCTAGGCACCAAGTTGCTAAGTAATTTGAAGACAAGTTGCTACGTTTCCAAATCGCTACGAATTTTGACAGCAAGTCGCTATGCACCAAGTCGCTAAGATGTCAAGTCTCTAAATAGCAACTCGCTAAGGACCAAATCGCTACCACCAAGTCGCTAAGAAACTTAAAGAACAAGTCGCTATCAAAATTGAAAGCAAGTCGCTACCCGTAGTGGAGAATCCACTAAGTGTACTGTTTGTCGGCTTGTCTCAAAAGGCAAGTCGCTACGACCAATTCGCTACCAAAACACACTACAACTCGCTACCTTTTACTGAAGTAAGTCGCTACCAAGAAATTCACTCCGAGAACCAAGTCGCTACCAAGAAAAACTTTAAAAACACACTTTTCAATCCAAAACAAGCTCAACCACAGTGATTCAAGCTTACCAAATCAAAACCCAAGCACATACAATGATCCTAAACACAAAAGTACACCCAAAATTCAAACTTTAACACAAGAAATGAACCAAATGATGCAAAAACCACTAAACTTTTCAAACTCAAAAACCATCTAAAAACCGCTAGAAATCCAAAGATGTGTAAGAGATGATCTAACCATGGCTCTTCATACCATTTGTAACATATTGGATTTCACATACACATCAAACCATAAACAAAGGTGGCGTACAAAATGAGTTTTAGAGAGAGAAAGTTAGAGGTTTGGGAACTTTAGTGAGAGAAAGAAAAATCTTATTATGAGCTCCAACTCTCTACCTTGGGAGATAGAGAGTATTTATAGTCTTACAACAAAAGCCACCGACGGGTACGTGGATCAGGCATACAGTGGGTAAAGACCCGTCTGTCCTCCACGGTGTTACTAAACTAAATACTACTTAACATCACATAACTACGACTACGAGCTTTCTAACGATTACATATACTTGAGGTGACCGACACTTTAACTACTGGATTTTCTAAATCCTAACATTTTATACCAATTCGTACGTAGACATGTAAAAGATAACATATTTGCTTAAAAATCCGCGATCATGGGGATACCAGGTGAGGATGGGGATGGGGAAGTAAACTTGTTCCCGCAATGGGGATGGGAAGAGGATGAGGATGTGGACATAGGATCCGCGACGGGGATGTGAAATGCAATCCCGATTGCCATCTCTAATTGGGTATTTTCATTTTCGTATATTCTAATTTTTTTTTTAAATGATATGATTATAAGAGTTTATATTTTGGCTTGCATGTGTCTCGCGTTAAAACCGAAAAAAGAATTTCGAAGATAGTTATTTGTGACGAAGACAACAACCTTGTGAATAACACAAAAACATTTTTAAGAAGAAGTGATAAATAATTACTTTATATATGATAATAGAAAATCAAATATACTTAAATTTTTTACTTACACACTATTTTTTATTATTCACACTTATATTATTTATAAGGTGTCTAAATCACATATGCACATGTCAAATTATTGGCCGAAATTTCATGTATCTTAGTGGCTTCTAAGGATCACATAAAAATGTCGACAAGTGATCAACATCGCTTTTGTTTCCTTCAACAAAAAGAATTTCATAAAAACCAAATCTACGTGTGTTCTTGCAACTTTATGTTATTTTAGCTATTTGACTATGTGTTTGTTTACACGTATGTTTTGGTTGTACGAACTTCATAATTTTAATTGCGTGTAATCATGTGTTTATTTCTAACGTCTAATTGCATAATTTACAAGTCATTGTGTACTTTTTTTTTTCTTTTTTATCTTTTTGAGATATTAAGTAAATTTCAACGGTCTTTTATATAGTGAATGTATATACACATGTTTTTCTTTTAAAATATCGAGTTATCTTTGCTAACCCGTCAAGTAAATTTAGACACCACGCACAAATCATCTCGCAAGATTCATATGTTAGGATGATCAATAACCCTTACAACTTTTAATCGTTAGGGTTGGTGATCAGAAGTTTGCATCTGAATTTGAATTCGAGCTTGTTATGGAGACTTTAAAACCGCTACTATTAACCTACTGTCGTAAGTTTACATAAATCACATTATAGCTAAATTCACTACCAACACTATTTATACTTGTTGTGCAAGTAATTGACCTTTGTTCTCTTAAAAAAATCTACTTAATTTAATAACCAAGAGTGAATGTACTAATTCAATTGATAGTAGTTAGTTTGCAATACTATTGTACTCGATATTCTTCTCACATCATGTTGAAAAGGAAAAAATGCAATTCGATACTATTGTACTCAATATTCTTCACCATATCTTTTGATTTTGGATTCTACAATGCAATAATTTATTACCGTTAAAAAGAAGAGTACTAAAGGTGCTAGGAACATATGCAGGGATGGAACATAAGTGGGGCATGGCACCCCCAAAACTTGGAATGCTTGCTAGCAATTTTCAGGAATATTATGATATAAAAATGATTCATGCATGTTAATAATTATATATCTCTTCAAAGGTTGAAACAAGGACGAAATAATCATTTTGTTTTGTTGGAATGTAGTCTATAAAATCATCATTTTCTTACAGGTGATCCAAGAAAACTAACAAAATGTCGACAAAATGTAGCAAATTAACGGCATTATCAGTGATTCAGTGATGTTTAATGACTCTCCAAACCATGCAAAATTTGATTAGTTTGTGCTTTTGATTTGTATGTACATTACTCTAGTCTGTAACCTTGGTACATAACTATCAAAGGTAGGTTCTAGAGTTGGTTTATACCTTACCAACTCAAAGTTGGCTTATTTAGTGTCGCAGATCGAGCTAGTATATATTCCCCGTCCTTGTTTCAAACTTTTGAAGAGATATTTATTCATGTCGACATGTCCGCTAACTGATGGCTTACACGATACAATGATTTTGGTCCGCTAAATAAAATGCTCAAGTTCCGTCATTAAACATGCGTGTAAGTTACATATCTATATATAGATTCCAAACCACCAATAGTGGAAGGGTCGAATTAACTACAGTAAATGAGATAATGCAAGGAGTAAAGGACCACTCACCTTTATATAGTTATTGCAACTTACTCACTTTGCACTAGATTATGCGATCAATATCATATTTGCTACCTTCACGGACTTGCTTCCAAAGGCAACAATGTGTGTTATGAAAGCACGTTGTAACAATTATGATCCGACTTAACTTTTAACAAAAACTACCTAAATAAACAAAAACGTTAGTAAGTTAACCAGACCGTCTGATACGAAAAACGAAAAAGTTAGCCATTAAGATTTGTGCCAAGAACAAAAACGTTAGTAAGTTAACCTGACCGTCTGATACGAAAAACGAAAAAGTTAGCCATTAAGATTTGTGCCAAGTTTGGCACGCCGCACACTTTTTTTACGAGTCATGAAATAGCCCATTTCATACGAGATGCTATATAGGAACTGTTATGCTCTCGTTGTCCCGCATTTCTCAAGAATGATAGCTAAAGGCCCTGAAACTACAACCTGAATCTAGAACCTACATGTTGCAAGAATTGGGTCGTAGTAAAGGATATACTCCAACGAAGACATTCATAAAGGAATCTATCCATAGTAGTTTTCGAAATCGTAAGGGAAAAAAAGTCATGAAACAGAAAATAGTAACTTATGTTTTAGATCTTTAACTAATAAACTAACCCTTGAATAGATGATGCAAGAATTAATTAAGAGTAAATTACCGTTCGTCCCGTGGTTTGCTCCAAATCACTACCGTCGTCTCGCTTTTTTTTTTTTTTTGCTTTTGCTCCTATGGTTTACATATTGCATGCTGTCGGTCCTTATCGCTAACTGCCGTTATCTTTTTCGTTATCTCAATGGCACCGTTAGTCCTAACCAAACGATCACTTGCAGCGTTAGTCCTTTATACTAACGACCGTTAATAACTCAAAAATTTTATTAAAAAAAAAAATATTTTCTACGCGGTTTTTATCGTTTTAGCCCGTTTTCTTACGTTTTCATGCGTTTCGTCCGATTTTATACGTTTTCATACGATTTTTCCGTTTTTCTTACGTTTTTGTCCGTTTTATCGTTTTCCTTCGTTTTTACGCTTTTGTCCGTTTTCTTACGTTAAAAAATGATTTTAATCGATTTTTAAATTTTTTTTCGATTTAAAAAAATCGATTTTTAAAAGTTTTTCCGATTTAAAAAAAATACGTTTTTTTTTATCTGATTTTTAAAAAAGTTTTTTCCGATTTAAAAAAAAATTACGTTTTTTTTAATCTGATTTTTAAAAAAGTCTTTTAATCAGATTACGTTTTAAAATCGGAAAAAACTTTTTTAAAAATAAAGTTTTTAAAAAAATTATGTTTTTTAAATCGGAAAAATCTTTTTATAAATCAGATAAAAAAATATTTTTAAATCGAAAAAACTTTTTAAAATCAAATTAAAAACGTATTTTTAAATCGGAAAAACTTTTTAAAAATCAGATAAAAAAGCAATTTTTTTTAATCGAAATTTTTTAAAAATCAGATTAAAAAACCTATTTTTTTAAAATCGGAAAAACTTTTTAAAATCACTAAAAATATAATTTTTTAAATCGAAAAAAAATTTAAATCAGATTAAAAAACGTCATTTTTTAAAATTACACCGTATAAAAGCGTAAAACGGACAAAAACGTAAAAACGGACAAAAGCGTAAAAACGAAGGAAAAACGGAAAAAAGCGTATGAAAACGTATACAATCGGACGAAAACGCATGAAAACGTAAGAAAACGGGCGAAAACGATAAAAACCGCGTAGAAAAGATTTTTTTTTAATAAAATTTTTGAGTTATTAACGGTCGTTAGTTTAAAGGACTAACGCTGCAAGTGATCGTTTGGTTAGGACTAACGGTACCATTGAGATAACGAAAAAGATAACGGCAGTTAGCGATAAGGACTGACAGCGTGCAATATGTAAACCATAGGGAGCAAAAAAGCAAAAAAAAAAAAAAAAAAAAAGGGGCGTTGGTAGTGATTTGGAGCAAACCACAAGGACGAACGGTGTAATTTACTCATTAATTAACTATACACATAAAACATGTAAACATCTTAACTTCATCACTTGGTATCTCATTTAATGCACACATGGAGTCCAGAGGGTATGTTTTAACACTACAAAAAAATGCATTGAATAAATAATGGAATTAAAAGCAGAAAAAAAATCCAGCTAGAGTATAACTTACTGTTATACAGTAGTTATTTATTAATTTAATTTGACTTTATCTGGAATATTTTTATTTTCTGAATGGCATTATTTAGTTTGAAAGATTAAGTTTAATTAGTTGCTTAGAGGTGACGGAGTGGAGCTCGGGTTGATGGGCGAGCTCTTGAACCCGCTCGGCTACACCATTCCGTGTAGTGCGGGTATCACAATCGAGCTACTAATTCGAGTTGGAAAGCCGCATTCGAACGTTGCAAATTTAAACGTTGTGGAGCGTTTTGTGACGTTGCAAATTTAAACGTTGGCCCAAATAAAAAAAAAATAAAAAAAAATCTTCCTATTTAACACCTACACTAATCTCTCAAAAAAAATAATTACCCTTACATTTCAAAAAAAACACACACTAATCTCTCCAAAAAAAATGTCTACCGATTCTTCCGATTACGTTGTTCCTTCTTCGTCTGACGAGCTATCCACGGGTAGCTCGCTGCAAAATATGCTTCAACTAGCGGCTCAGTATTATGAAGACACGGCAAGCTCTAGCCGAACTAGCGTAAATCGTCATCGGGATATAGGTCTTGAAACTTTAGAGAATAATTGGTTCGTTGAAACACCAAAGTACAACGACAATTACTTTAAAAAAAAATCGAATGGAGAAAACCATGTTTTTTGCAAATAGTGGGTGACATTGAAGCGAGATACCCATATTTTCAAGAAGGCTATGACGCGCGATTTCAAAAAAGTTTCACGGCGAAACAAAAATCACATCGGTGTTAGCAACTCGCAACCGCAATCCGCCCGATGAGTATGATGAATATTTATGCATGTCTCAAAGAACGTTACGTGAAAGTCTTGATCATTTTTGTGAGGCCATCATTGAGTTGTACGGTCTGGAGTACCTACGTAGGCCGACAGCACACGACCTTGCTCGCATTTTCCAGGCCCATGAAGCAAAGCATCACCTCCCTAGGATGCTTGGTAGCCTCGACTGTACACACGTCAGGTGGAAAAATTGTCCTAGACATTTGAGAGGGCAATATAAGAGAGGTGACTATAGTGTTCCCACTATTATGCTTGAAGTCACCGCGTCACAAGATATGTGGATTTGGCATGCTTTTTGGCCACCGGGGTCAAACAACGATATCAACGTATTGAATCAGTCTGACTTGTATCTTACATATCGAAATGGAACGGCGATGAATAGTTCATTCCACGTGAATGGACGCTCTTACAAACGCTACTATTTGGCAGATGGAATCTATCCTAAGTGGTCCACACTTGTTAAAGCATACCCGTATCCAACCGACCCAAAGGAAAAGAGATTTACGAAGTTACAAGAGGGGGCGAGAAAGGATGTCGAGCGAGCTTTTGGTGCTCTCAAAGGAAAATGGAAAATTCTTGAACGACCACTCGAGCTATGACCAAAGCGAAGATTGCCAATCAGGTTCATGCGTGTGTTATTTTGCACAATATGGTTATAAAACGCGAGGGGAGGGCAATCTCACCGGTTCATATAATGGATGCGCCGGTCCAGCCAGTGTTCGACGACAGTGTGGTAGCGGAGTTACTAGACGAATTTCTCCATGACCGTCTTCGATATGATCTCACGGAGCACGTAGCACGTGAAGACTTGCCGCATCTCGATGATTAATGGATTTTTTTATTTTAATCTAGTTATTTTTAAGTATTATGTTATGTTTTTTTTTTTAAGTATTATGTAATGTTTTTTATTTTTAATGAAATGGTATGTTTTTATTATAAATATTGTATGTGATTTTATGTATTAAAAAAAATAAATAAATAAATTCGGGTATTAGGGTACCACTCCCACTAGTTAGGGTAGTATTAGGGTAGTATTGGGGTAGTTTTGAGTTAGAAGGTTTTTATTAGATAGAAGTGATGTGGCACCCTCAGATATTAGGGTAGTAGGGTTCCACTCCTCCCTCCCTTACAACATTGTCTAGATGTTATATACATTATTTACTTATTAGTCAACTATACTAATGAATTTTCATCCACACTAGGTACTAATCTGATGTGGATCTTTAATTATCCGATCATTATAATGTCTGAATTGAAGTGTATAGGGTAGTGACACATGACAATCAATTATATTTGATTTAATAAATGTTACAACTAGCTAAGTAACTGAATAAATCATGATTTATATGGACCACATCAATAAATGACTTGACATCTCAAAATAATTATCAACTGTATCAATGAATTTATATACTTTCTTTCGAAATATCGAGTTACCTTTGCTAACTTGTCTAAGGGGCTGTTTCTTTTTTTTATTTGTTTGGAAAGAGTCTCCTGTTTAGAAAACAACTTCCTATTTGCGGTTGATCCAATGTGAACAAACTATGTTTCTTTTTCTTGCTTAATGACAAGCACCAATAAAGTAAATTCCTATTTTAACCTTCATTTGAACCAATGTTTAAAATCAAATTATAACTTTTATATACAATTATAAATTGAATCATCAGTAATCATTGTCTGGAGTGACAATGTTCAATTGGTATATGAACACAGATCTAACCACAAAATTCATGATCCCCTGAGTGAATCTAATTATTATTAATATAAACAAACCATGAAAACATATTAATTAATCACAAATCTGACTTGGTTTTTTTATGACCAAAACATATTAGAAGAAAAAAAATCTCTATTTGGTAACCATCTTCTTCATATCTATGATTCCACCATTATTGAAAGTTGAAGCTTTTTAGCAAATAATAAACTTTGAGGGAAGAAACTAGACTCTGACAACAAAGCCGCCGGCGAGAAGGGTAAGGTGAGCGCGGCGGGTGGTGATGGAGGTCGGCGGGAAGGAACATGTTGGTGGTGACGAAGGATTAAAGAGGGACAGTTGAATGTTGATGATGATTAAAATGGAAGATAAAAAGATGATGGGTAGGTAGGATACGTCTTTATGGTGTCCTAGATAGAGAAGGTGTGGGTTTTTGCACCCATTCACAATCATGATATCATTTTGTAATAAGCAATAAAGAAACAAAAACACAATCCTGGACATGAAGAGAAATGTTGCCAAAGGGCCAAACACCCCCTAAGTTTATTTAGACACCACAAATCATCTCGCAAGATTCATATGTTATGATAGATCTCAAGAAGATTGCATTGATTTTTATTTGTTTTAGAACGACAACTAACTATTTTACAGATCATAAACAACAACCATCTCATATGTCTTATGTAGGACTTGAACCCACAATCATTTGGTTCGGGAGTTCTCACACAACAAGAGATACCATCTTGAGCTTGTTATGGAGACTTTAAAACCGTTACTACTCGTATTAAACTACCATCGTAAGTTTACATAAATTAATCACATTAATAGCTAAATTCACTACAAACACTATTTATTCTTGTTGTGCAAGTAATTAACTTTTGTTCTCTTAAAAAATCTAGTTATTTAATAACCAAGTATGTATTTACTAATTCAATTGATAGTAGTTAGTTTGCAATACTATTGTACTCGATATTCTTCTCACATCATGTTAAGTTATATTCTTATATAAACTTATTTGTCATTGTTGTATTCTTCCAAAAATGTTGACCTAGGAGTATTCTTAGGTTATCTTAGGTCTATTTTTCTAACACTCGGGATCATTTTGGGTTTTTGACTAATACATTTATCTCAAGCTATCAAATGTATTAAAGTTCTCCATGCACAAGTTAAAATAAGTGCAATTAGTTATAATAACGTTTAATTAATTCAATATGCATACTAAAAAAAATGAACCATGACTTAGGACTCTAAGTTAACGAGAACATGGTCAGACATGATAAATATGTCGGAGCTGAGTAAAGGGACACTCACTCTTACCTTAGGGTCCGTTTGGTATCTTGGTTTTGACATTGGTTTGGGAGATGGGAGTTAAAATTGTTGTTTGGTATTCGTTTGTGGGTCCCAGGATTAGGACTGAATCCTAAATAAATGCTATCTACAAATCCTAAAAGAAATGGCTACTTTACAAATATGGTTTCTTGTTTAACGTATTTTTTTCAATTTGAGTGGGCCATAGCCAACTGACCACCTCTCATTCTCTATTATTACTTTGTTTGTTATTTTTTATAATATTTTTTTAAACTTTAAATCTTAAATTTATTTAAAAAATAAATAATATTAAAATTTTCTCACTCCTACCTCAAATCCAAATCCAAATCCTAATCCAAATTTAAATCCAAATCAAAATCCAAATCTTAAACTAATCTACAAACCAAACGGGCCCTTAGTAATTATATTTTGTTTTATCTAGAGTAAGAACCAACATATGATTCTATTTAGAGTTGACAAAATGAGTAGTATGCCTTAGCTTGATTATGTGTTTCTTGTTACACAATACTTTATTGGTTAAGAGTTTTTGCTTTGAAAGGGTAAGGAAAAAATTCGATAGAGTTTTAAACATTTTGTAAATCTTTTATATTTTTACAATGCTTTTATCTACTTTTGAGTGTGTTTTTTCGTAATATTTAATTTGCATAAATGATTTCTAAATCTTACGACACTATTACGTTGTCTTAGACGGCTAATCTAAAAGTCTGTAACTAAGTTATGAAATAGCTTGAATCAAAGTTCTTTCACTGTAAAAGATACTTAACGTATCAACTATGGTAATTGCGTATAGGGATGGCAAAAATCCACACCACGATGCGGAATTCGATACCCAAGTCCGATTTGACCGGGAAATCCCTGAGTTGACCGGTTATGGAGATCAGGATGGGGAATATTCGAATTAAGAAACAGGGATGGGGCAACCATGAAATCCCGACCCCGACCCCAAACCCGGCCTTGTTACATTTAAAAATGTCAATTGTGTATATCAATATATATGTTGCTTAAAATTATACCTTTGTTGATTTTTGTTCCGCAACCTTATAATATTTCGTTTCATAAACTACATTTCCTATATGGTTATGTATACTTAAGTTGCTACTGTAACTACATAGTAACTAAGTTTTTCCACATATATTAAACACAAATAACAATTCCTCGTTAGATTAAAAAAATATTTGTAACAATATAACAAGTCTATCTTTTTTCATAATATAACAGATTGCTTGAAATCTGTATTGTAAAAGCATTGTTTGTTATTACAAAAACTTATTATTTATTATAACCCCTTCTAGGGGGAATTGCGTATATATCCTTCCAAACCATCAAAATTACATATATATTCAACCTAAAATCGTGATTGCATATATATCCCTCAAAACCTTTTAAACTATCATATATATCCAAATAATTAAATTATGTTTAAATAAAACCTAAAATAAATGACAATTATCTCTTAGATTATGGTTTGACTATTATACCCTTAGCTTTGTTCTCAAGGCTACCCAAAAAGATCATATTTCATGATAAAGTCATACCATCACTATCGTACACTGCTTGATGGATAATTTTTAGATTCATTAAGGAGAAAATTATGAGGACAATATAATAGAATTTCAATATTCAGATATATGCCAGCGGAAGAAATACATTAAAGAATGTGAGATGGAGCCGTAATGTTGTTCCAGATATCACCAACAAAAAGAAGAAAAACAAATAAACAATGCAACAATAAAGTAATATAGCTAAAGAAAAAGAAAGTAATAGTTAAACGAAGTTTGTTAAAGATAGTGGCAATCAATGTTTGTCTTGCCGGAGAAGAAGGTCCAAGAAAAGATAAATTAATGTTTGTTGTCATGGTAAGATACATTTATAATCTTTATGAATTGAATTATTCTATCAATTAAAATAGATAGAACTACCTAAAGTGGACTCAAGATTGAAGAACTGGGAGGTGACTGTGTCTCGATGATAATGTTAGGAGAAGAAGGAAAAGGGATAATGATAAGTCTTCATTTAAATGAAGGGTATAATGGATAATTCAAAATAAAATGATCTTATTAATATTTGATTTATATATTTGGATATATGTGTTATATTTAAATTTTAAGAAGGATATATATGCAATTTTGATTTTAAGTTGGATATATATGTAATTTAGAGAATTTGAAATGATATATATGAAATTCACCCTTCTTTGTAATTGCATATAAGAATTATTGTTTTATAAGGTGAAGTCTTAATTTGTACCAATTCGTACGTAGACATGTAAAAGATAACATACCTGCTTAAAAATCCGCAACCATGGGGATACCCGATGAGGATGAGGATGGGGAAGTAAACCTGTTCCCCAATGGGGATGGGGACGAGGATGAGGATGTGGACATAGGATCCGCGACGAGGATGTGAAATCCAATCCCTGACCCGTTACCATCTCTAATTGGGTATTTTCATTTTCATTTATTCTAAATGTTGTTTTTGAAAATGATATGATTATAAGAGTTTATATTTTGGCTTGCATGTGTCTCGCGTTAAAACCGAAAAAGGAATTTCGAAAATAGTTATTTGTGACGAAGACAACAACCTTGCGAATAATACAACAAACATGTTTTAGGAAGAAGTGATAAATAGTTGCTCTGTATATGATAATAGAAAATCAAATAAACCTAAAAATTTTTACTTGCACACTATTTTTTATTATTCACACTTACATTATTTATATGGTGTCTAAATCACATATGCACATGTCAAATTATTGGCCGAAATTTCATGTATCTTAGTGGCTTCAAAGGATCACATAAAAATGTCGACAAGTGATCAACATCGCTTTTGTTTCCCACAACAAAAAGAATTTCATAAAAACCAAATTTACGCGTGTTCTTGCAGCTTCATGTTATTTTAGCTATTTGGCTATGTGCTTGTTTACACGTATGTTTCAGTTGTACGAACTTCATAATTTCAATTGCGTGTAATCATGTGTTTATTTCTAGCATGTAATTACGTAATTTACAAGTCATCATCTACTTGTTTATTATCTCTTTGAAATATCGGTGAATTTGACGGGAGCTAGTGAATGTATATATACATGTTTTTCTTTTGAAATATTGAGCTATCTTTGCTAACCTGTCAAGTAAATTTAGACACCACAAATCATCTCGCAAGATTCATATGCTATGATTATCAATAACCCTTACAACTATTAATTATATGCGTAAGGTTGGTGATCTCAAAAAGTTTGCATCTGAATTTGAACTCGAGCTTGTTATGGAGACTTTAAAACCGTTACTATTAAACTACTGTTGTAAGTTTACATAAATCACACTAATAGCTAAATTCACTACAAACATTATTTATACTTGTTGTGCAAGTAATTAACTTTTGCTCTCTTAAATAAATCTACTAATTCTTTCAATAACCACATGTGAATGTAAGTTTGCAATATTATTGTACTCGATATTCTTCTTTTGCACAGGTCTTAATGGATTTCATCTTCCAGGATCGAAATTGATCAAACAACATTATGCTTATGAATCATACAAAAATCGATAAAGAAAAACAAACAAGAGATTTGGTTTGAACCCTTATATAATCTGATATATTAATAACTGAAAATGTTATTTGATTTACAGGATTTTATCCCCATATATACTGAATGGAACGCTGCATACAAAGGATACAACGTTTCATATAACCGACACAACTATTCTTAATCGTTACAACCCTAAACTCTAAATAACCGTTTGTGCCTATAACTACTATCTAATGGGTTTGCTGGCCTAAGGCCCAACCTGAATACAAGCCTTTAAAACAAACGTCTGTTTACATACTGTTTGGCATACAGACATTAATCAGTCCAACATCTCCCTCATAATGTCGAATGCCAAACCTTTTGTTTGTAAATCTTCTGTAATTCCTTGATACCTTCTTGAATCGTTCTCTAATCTTGATGTTTTCAAATATTTGGTGCGTCACTGGATCTTCATGATCTCCGAGGCAAGTCCTTTAGCCCCTTGAAACATGTCCTTCTGTTTCAACTTGTGACTTCAAGGCAAGTAAATCCCTTAGCCTTCTTCCTACACCGGATTTGAGTACATCTTTATCTCGGTTAAATCCACCGTCTCTAATCTTTCTTCTTCAGACGACATCCATTGTTTCCATGGTTGTGTTTTTTATATGAACGCATGTTTGATCTGCTTGATCCCTTCGGCTCGATACCACTTTTGCACAGGTCTTAATGGATTTCATCTTCCAGGATCGAAATTGATCAAACAACATTATGCTTATGAATCATACAAAGAATCAGATAAAAGAAAAACAAACAAGAGATTTGGTTTGAACCCTTATATAATCTGATATATTAATAACTCAAAAGGTTATTTGATTTACAGGATTTTATCCCCATATATCTTGAATGGAACGCTGCATACAAAGGATACAACGTTTCATATAACCGACACAACTATTCTTAATCATTACAACCCTAAACTCTAAATAACCGTTTGTGCCTATAAATGCTATCTAATGGGTTTGCTGGCCTGAGGCCCAACCTGAATACAGGCCTTTAAAACAAATGTCTGTTTACATACTATTTGGCATATAGACATTAATCAGTCCAACACTTTACATACTATTTGGCATATAGACATTAATCAGTCCAACACTTCTCACATCATAAGTATTTGTCACTGTTGGAAAAGAAAAAAATGCAATTCGATGCTATTGTACTCAATATTCTTCAGCATATCTTTTGATTTGTACGTAGTAATTTACATTGCAATAATTTATACCGTTAAAAGAAGAGTACTAAAGGTACTAGGAACATATGCAGGGACGCAATAAGTGGGGCATGGCACCCCCAAAACTTGGAATGCTTGCTAGCAATTTCAGGAATATTATGATATAAAAATGATTCATGCATGTTAATAATTATATATCTATCTCTTCAAAGGTTGAAACAAGGGCGTAATAATCATTTTGTTTCGTTGGAATGTAGTCTATAAAATCATCATTATCTTACAGGTGATCCAAGAAAACTAACAAAATGTCGACAAAATGTAGCAAACTAACGTACGGCATTATCAGTGATATGCATGTTTAATGACTCTCCAAACCATGCAAATTTTGATTTGTTTGTGCTTTTAATTTGTATGTACGTACTCCTAGTCTGTAAGCTTGGTATAACTATCAAAGGCAGGTTCTAGAGTTGGTTTATACCTTACCAACTCAAAGTTGGCTTATTTAGTGTCGCAGATCGAGCTAGTATATATAATATATTCTCCGTCCTTGTTTCAAACTTTGAAGAGATATTTATTCAGTAATCGACATGTCCGCTAACTGATGGCTTACACGATACGTCGATACAATGATTTTGGCCCCCCAAATAAAATGCTCAAGTTCATCACCGAACATGTGTATAAGTTACATATCTATCTAGATTCCAAACCACCAATAGTGGAAGTGTCGAATTAACTACAGTCAATGAGATAATGCAAGGACCACTCACTTTGCACTAGATTATGCGATCAATATCATATTTGCTACCTTCACAGACTTGCTTCCAAACGCAACAATGTGTGATGCACGTTGTAACAGTTATGATCCAACTTAACTTTTTACAGAAAGTTAAAATTAATGGACAAATAATCCCATGTTGCAAAACCAAAATGCATTAGGCAGTGTATGCTGATATTCGTATCAAAACAATATGTTTCTACTCGTTGGTAAAGGTGTTGAAGTGTTGAACAACATGCTTTGCAAAAACTAATGTACATACGACGCACTAAATGAAATAGCTCGAATTAGAATGTTCATTAAGGTTGTGAGGGCTAAATACTTGTTGCATTAGAGTTTAGAGTAGTAAGATTTGAAGACACAATCTATTGTCAAAATATTCGAATTTACCAATCCGAACTTGTAGCAGTAGAGTTAATTAATGATGTCGTTTATGCAGTAAGAAAACCATAAGTTTGGTAATATGTACAAAAACCATAAGTTTGGTAATATTTCATGCATTTTAAGTTATAAAAGTAAATGATGTTTGTGAGACCGCACTGTTATATTAGCATCATATCAGCTTTTTCTTTCTACAATAACTTCACCACCAACTTAGTGTAATAAGACAAATAACTTCATCACTCAAATATAACACACTTAAACACAAATATACCATACAAAAACCTAAATTACACACAAACACAGCTCCAAGACTCGGTCAAGTTCTCCAAATTTTGGCCCAAGAGGCGTGCTTATGGGGGTGACCGTACCGTTAGGGCTGTAAACGAACCGGACGAACACGAACGGAGCCTTGTTCATGTTCGTTCATTTAACTTTAACCGGACAAATAAACGAACACGAATGCTTAAACGGACGAAATTTCTTGTTCATGTTCGTTTATTAAGAAAATGAGTTATTCATGTTCGTTTATTAAGACATTAAACGAACGCTAAACGGACATAAACGATCGAACATAAATAAACACATACAAACAAACATAAACTTTATTAAATTATGCATCTAATATTGTTTATAAGTGTTTTTTTGTTTAGACAAACTAATTTTAAAATTATACAACTAAAAATATGATATACAAACATAAATAAATAAATGAACATAAACGAACGTTAACGAACGCATAATCGGACGTTCACGGACATAAATAAACGCACGTGACTTTTGTTCATGTTCGTTTATTTAACTAAACGATCGTAAAATATTGTTCATGTTCGTTCATTTAATAAATAAACGAACATAAACGAACTTTTTACCGAACGGTTCATGAAATGTTCAATGAACGTTCAGTTTATTTACAGCCCTACGTACCGTAGTAAGCAAGACTCGATCGTGGGTGCCAAATGGACATAAGGAGGCGTGCGATTTTTCATTATTTCGATGTTCTTATATTTATTTTGAGTGGAAGAGGAAGGTATATATTGCTTTTTGGTTATCACTATCACATGCTAGAATTTCTTCAAGACTCTTCCATGTGCTTCAAAATAAAGTATTGAAAATGACACTCAAGCACATATAACACTCATTCTATTTTATTCCTAAAATGTACTAAGTCATTATCATATTGTTTAATTAATTTAAAAATTTTCTTTGACCAATAATTAGCTTTTTAAAAAGAACCCTAACCACACCACAATGCCTGAAAAAGTACTTGGATAATTGCTCCGTGATCATATTCAAAATCATGACTATAAATTAATATTTCAAAGATATCAATATAACTATGTTATTAACTTTTATAATTACATAGATTATAGATAATGCATACAGACCTAAAAGTGATACATTAAATAATTAAGGCATACAAGACCAATATAATGCACCTTTCTGTCTTTATTTGAACCTTTAAATTTATCTATTCTTGTGTCAATTTTCTTGTTATACACACTTTTAATAGGCTTATTCGCATGAGAATCATTTTTTTCGTGTGAAGGAAAGCTTAAAGATGTCTTTGAGTACAATCAAAAAAACTTTTCTATTTAGATAGTAATGGTAAGGCAAATAGTGTATGAGAATTGAGAGAATTGAGAAATAAGCCGTGTTTGTTAACAATGCAACCCGTTCATTAAATTTTATTAATCATCAACTATTTATAGAGTACATATGACAAACGGTATTAAAATCCTAAAGGACACAACCCATAACCGGGCTTAGGCCTACTAGTCCGAGCAACGGAATCGAGAAAGTTCGGACTGCAGTAGAAAACTCAAAACATTGAAGTATTAACTATTTTTGTTAATGAAGATATCCGATAGTAAGCAGAAGCAAATCTTCAAATAGCCGCAACAACGAAAGCAAAATAAATAGCAAAGCAACAGTGGTCGTTTGTCGACAACAACACTATTTTTAACCATATTTTTCTTGTGCTTAATGAGAACATGCCAAAGATTGCAATGGTGCAATTGGTATCATATCAATCGTAATGAATAGACAAGCATAAACAATGAAAGAAAGATAAGGGTTGTTTTTTCTTCTTTTCGTAATGATGATCTAAACAATTACAAAGATGCAACCAAAATAGATGTCGATTGGCTTCTGTTACATGCGTTACAAAAAAGACTTGCGCAAAAGAAAAAAAGAACAAGTAACTCTTAGTATTGGGGGAAGAAATTAGTTACGACAACCGCAAGGTAAGAAAATACAGTGTATATTTATATATATACACATACATACGTAGGTAGTTTTTGTGAGATAGGTAGGCTTGACGGGGTGGTACAAAGGTAGCGGCTTATGGTGGCCGACTAAGCGTTGGATCATACCCGTTCTGATACCAATATAACATTGAAACATTGTCCATTAAACTTTATTCATCAACAACTATTTATAGAGTACACATGAGAAACGATATTAAAACGCTAATGGACCGACTCACAACCGAGCTCGAGCCTACTGATTTATTTTCTAACAATATTATGATTTAAATCTTGTGAAACAAGTTTGTGGACGTATAAAAAACTAAAATTCTTAAAAGAATATACACAAGTGAAAGGAAAGCAACTTTTTTTTTAAAATATACGTAGTTGTAATATCAAAACACAACTTTGATTTTACGGTTTTTATATTAGAACTTTAGTTACTGTATTACACATTGACATATGGAGCCACAAAGCTATTTTTAAAAGAGCAAATTTTGATAATTTAAAAAAAACGCAATACAAATTTTTTTGTCAAAGGCAAATCATAAAAATAGACATGCACTTTCAAAATTTTACACCACAAATTATTTTGTTAGGTGGCAATGTGACCACTTTTCCCCCTCCTGTTTTTGGCCCTTGTTACAATGTCTTTGCTGTTTGAAAATGAGCAGGAAAAATAGTTTTTGTAGGAATTTATAAAAAGAACTTGCAATTACCTTCCAACCAATAACGAAATTATAAATACATGCAATATAGGTACATTTGAGAATTTAATCTATAATTCATAAGAAAAGTAAAAGGAATAATTATATGCTATATTACAAACCAAAAAAACCCTTACTTTCTAATTTGTATTCCCACTTATCCTCGTAGGTCTTGCACATTATCATGTACAACTTGCATTATCACGGGCAACTTATCCCGCTAACTCATAAATATTAGATCGGGCGTAATAAGGCTGATCAAGACCGAATCTTTGGACCCTGAGGACGCGTCCTCCTTGTTAGAGAAGTCCCATTGGACGTGTCTTAAAAGAGAAAAATGCTAGACTTGGTCGTTCACAAGATCGAGTCATGTGAGTTTTGTTGTGTGTGTTTTATTAAATGGTTTTTGTATGGTATATATGCATTCAAGTGTGTATGTTTTCAAGGTGAAATTGGTTGTTTTATTACACTAAATTGACGGTGAAGTTAGTTGTAGAAAGAAAGGCGATATAAGAACAGTGAATGCGGGCTTAAGTATATTTATTACATCTAGCCTTATACGTACGAAAATGCTACTGTATATTATGACTGCATTATCATGGACAACTTGCAGGTTACATTAAATTCATGTAAAGATACATACAGTAAGTAAATAAGTTTGACTTCAATTATTTATTCAATCTTTTAATTGCTTTAAGTTTGGTCAGTTACTTGTTTTGGAAATGTACCATTCAAGTTAATAATCCTTGAATTCAGTATACGAGTATTATTTGATTAATACATTTGAAACTATACTTTACTTTGAGTTTACTGCAACGATTTCCTCAGAAGCATTCTATATGCTTTTATAAAATTCAGTGTTAAGCTTTCATTCATTGCGACAGCAAAGAGTGACGAGTGGGCTAGCTATTAATGTGTTGTGAACGTTTTTTTTCAAAAGCTGAGATTATATTAACACGGCTCCGAGAAGGATACCAAAAAAGAGATGCAAGTCATACAACAAGAGACAACAACAAACGAGAAACCAAGAAAACAGCTAAAACAGGCTGCCAACAAAACCCACTCCAAACTACAACAGACTAATCCATATTTAAAAGAGATATGGGACTTGTGAGCCAACGGTTCCAGTTATATTTGACAGGAAGCGTTTAGGAGTGTTTTGAAGCAACTAACAACTAGTGTTTAGCGTTTTGTACATCAGCGGAGAGAGTAACAATATAATTACAAAGGAGTTCTAATTTTTTTAAACGCTCCAAATCAAAATACTACTTAAAAGAGCATTTACTAGCAACTAGCGTTTGCATTTAATAATTACAACCATACAACTATGTTACCAAACGATTTATCAAAACAACACCTACTGCTTTCTGATACTAGTTCTCGCTACTGCTAATTGCTACTGCTTCCTGCTAATGTTATTTTCATCAAACATATTGAACATGTTGGTTAAGGAATAAATAATAGGGCTTTTGGATTAGCTTATTTAGCCGGCTTATGGGTTTATTTGATTATGGAAAAGCCGATAAGCTCACCTTTTAGGTTGCAGCTTATTAACTTTAGCTTATTGGCTTAATCCAATAAGGTGAAGTTGATAAGGTCATAAGCTTCAATAAGTGAGCTTATCGGCTTTTCCAAAATCAAATAAGCCCATAAGCCGGCTAAATAAGTTGATCCAAACAACCCATAAGTAAAGGCTTTCGTTTAATAATCCATAGAATAAAAATTACAAAGTAAACTAAATAACTCTCTCCCCTAGGGGCGATTTCCGGCCAACCCTTCCCCTATGCTCCGATCAGATCTAAACACATCATTCAATCGCCTCTCTATTGTTTTTTAACAATATGCAATCGGTTGTGATGATTGTGACTACATGGGAAGGGTTGTGTCTTGGTTTTTATTCTCTTATTCATGTGAAATCGCTGCTCCTTCTAAACCCTAACCATTCTCTTTGTCGATTTTTAATCGTTTTTTAATTAGGGTTTAGTTGATTCGTTTCTTTATTGACCTGATTGATTACTAGCGATCGTAACTGGTACATGTGTAATTCTTAGTCGGTTTTAGATCGATTCTTTCTTACTTGTACGATCAGTGGTGGTGTTGTGCTTTAATGCGAAACCCTAATTTTAGGGTTTCTTATTTATTAATCGGTGGTGCCTGATTCTTTGATTGCTAATACTTAGCCGTTTGGGGCTTGGTTACTTTGCGACGGTGGTGTGCTTGGAGGAAGCTTGATCGAATGGAGCCTTAATCTTAGGGTTTCGTTGTTATTTTCCTTATCGGTTTGTATCTTGCATGTTAATGTGTTATGGCTTTGTCAATCGACTACAAGTTCTTCACCAGATTCAAGCTTTGTGTAAGTGGGTTTTAGGAGAGATGTAAGTCAAGTTCTAGGGCAGGTTGTTAATGGAAGTTAGGGTGTGAATCACCCTATTGTTCGTTCTTGATTCGTATTACGTACAGGCCTGATGGTATTGTGATCTATTTGGTATGGTTGGTCTGGTATACGATGGGATTGGAAGTTAGGGTTCGCTAAGACCTATGATCGTTACATCTGTGTTATTTGGTGCATGGGATTGATTGTTTTACGTGATTCGTTGCGATGATCTTGTCGCTATGGATGTTAAGTTTCTAGGGTTCTTATTCAAAAACTCTAGGTTTCGTTGTTGGTTGCATGATCATGAAGGTTTTGTTTGTGGGTTTCTTTGCTACTACAAACAAATGTTATGTTGAAGAATGCTTGGATGGTCTTTCGTGGATTCTTCATGGAAGTTAAAGTGGACTACAATAGTGATATAGAAGGCTCAAGTACTTTTCTTGAGTAGTATTGTATAATTTTTTATGTACTTTGTCATTATTGGTAGGGTCATTTTATTGTAAGTTATAAGAATGGTGTGTCATTCTTATATTCGAGTCTGTAAGTGTCCTAAGGGACTGAGATGAAGGAAATCACCTTCATCCTTTGTACCTCAACGTTTTTTGGAGTAATACACTTTACCGGGGTGAATTAACCCTTTTACCCAAAAAAAAAAAAGGCTTTCGTTTAATAGGAAGATCTTTATTGTTGCTGTTTAAATTGAATCAAATGACATATAAATGTTAGTATTAGTTAAGTTGAACCAAATGACATATAAATGTGATACTCTTATATCTAAAAATTAATGTTCACTTTTATATTGCATGAAATTTTAAAAGTCGCTAACTATATTCTCTATCAAACAAATATTATATCTATCAACTAAAATCTTTTTTGATTGATTAAAACATAAATAGAACACTTATTTTAGGATAACTCAAAATAGAAATTAAGACATATATCTTGAAACGGAGAGAGTAACAATATAAGAATATCTCCTTCCATTAACCTATCGCATGTGACATTTCAGCTTCGGCCGCCATGCACATATGTTATTGTTAAGTGACCAGCTAAATCTATGAGCATTTACAGTGTCCACCACTTATCACATACTAAATGCTACGTTATTATGAGTATCCAACTACTTTTATCCCGCTATAAAATTACCCGACAGTTATATCACAAACAAATCTCTAACCAAACTCATCCAAGAGACCAAGACAAAAGGCTAATCTACTAAATGGAACTGTATTAGACCAATGAAATGAAATAACATGATGAACTATGAATATCAATAAGCTAGATTGATATGTGATGTATTTGTTACCTCTTTCGTTTCAAAATAAATGTTCACTTTTTATGTTGGCAATTAAATACCATCGTACCTACTACACTTATCTTGGGATGTCGACGAAGGGGAGTAATCGTCGGCAACTATAACAATCATTTAGAGAATTAGAGGTGATTCAGGGAAACGAGAACATGCTAACATCAATACCATATGGTATCATAAATAGTTCTATTAATGAGCATTTAGGTTAATATTAGAGGGGCGTATAATCTCTGCTGTAAACAAGATAAAACTTCTCTTCTGCAACTTTTACTTTTGCACAAAAAAAAAGTAAAATAAAAAATACAACAACAGTTCATTTATGAGTGAATCATAAATCTTGAAAGAAATTCTGATAAAACATGAACTTACGGGCATTGGGCAATTAGTTTGAATATATTTTCATAACCAAAGTTAACGGATGAACATAAAATACACGTAACAGCTGCAGCAATAGCATGGATGATTATCCCGTATTAGATAACTAGTTGCAACAAAAAGTCAATGTTCGGTTATCAGGCTATCAAAGTTCACAAGTACCCTATAGAGAACAAGTGCTCCTTCTGAAAAGCTATTGATTCGGTGACAAAATAAAGTAACAAAGTAGATTATACCGATATTTTAATAAAAATTGATCAACTTTTAGTAATCAAAATACTCTCCGAGTTTTTGAAACAATAAAAAAAAGGCTTACATATTTGTTCTCTTTCATACACTGGCACAACATAGTCCACCATGCATGTTGATTTCAACTTAAGATCATCCCAATCAAATCATAATCACATGCATCTATAGTCAAATTGACAAACATGTTCATATATCATTTTTAAATTTATCAACATTAGCCAAATATGAGAATACTTTAGAACATAAGCATAAACAAATACCAACTTGGCTAAACATACGGTTATCGTCAGTGTGTAATCACGTAGTATTGCGTACTTGTGCTCAATAAGTCAACAACGATTATGATAAATAAAAATATACTAGTAGTAATATTATATATTACAAATATGAAACATGCACCAAGGTCCTAGCTGTATTTGTGTTGACATTTTCATGTTGAGTAACTTAAATATTAACTATTTAAAACATTCATGCAAAACTATTGATATGAACAAAAACATTTTAATTATAATTCAAGATATCTAAGCTATGCCAACTAACGGTAACAAACTTTTTAATCTAGTTAACTATAACGTAAATCTTACTTCATTGACACATGGGCTAGAATCCTTTTCGTTAAGCGTTGATCATTCTGTCATGCTTCTAATACATTAACTGTTTATCGAATGAAATTTATATTTTAGTTGCTCAAAAAGGTGTCGTCGTTATTTGAGTAAAGAGTATTTGTAATAGTGTGATACCACTAAGCCTACGTACATGGTACATAACTCAAAAGACTTGATACTTGGAACTCGACTACTAAACTAACAACAATCAAGATGGTGTTCAAATTTAACTAAATTGTATTCCTTAGAAAAATTTTAATTTGGTAAGACAATATAATAAAGTCAGGAAAAGTTATTTGTGCCGCTCAAAAAAATGGAAGAATTATTTGTTTCCGTATTATGCCTAAAACGTCTTTATATTTGAGTCTAAATGAATCATATATTCGGTTTACTGTTAACGATGAGTAAGAATCCTGTGAGAAGACAAAAATAGTGCGGTGTAACACACACATAGATCAAGTACGTGTGAGTATATAATTTTGCGGTGAAAATGATAATAAAACCTCTCAATTGTCACGTGTGAGTATATAATTTAGGGAAAATGATTGATATGCCTAAAATATAAGCCTAAAAATTAACCTAACTCATTAAATAATTGACACATGGATTGCACTACTTCTCTCTCTCATTACATACCATTGATCTTGACATGTGTTTCAAGATCCTAGTTAGACATAAAATTAGGCATGTGATTTAGGCATGTCTATCACTACTCTATAATTTAAAAAGGGATTTAGGGTTTCAAGCTCTACGCGCGGATGAGTGACAAGTGTCACCCATTCTTAAGCATACATCAATGACACGTATCATTATCTCATTGGTCATGACCCTGCAAATGTGATCGTGTATGTGCGTTGTTCGTGTTTCCATTTTATTCTTGGCATCTGACCATTCAATGTGTGCTACATACATATCCAAGTAACGGTATTGAGTATGGACCACTTGATGAAAACTAGTGGGTTAAACAATGGTTTATTTTTAAAATTTTATGCTTTACACGTTAAAGACTTTAGCAGATTCATCAAATGAATCATTTAGCGAAAGACTTATTTAAAAACACGTGTTTACAAAAAGATGTTTTTCAAAATAGTTTTCATAGAACCAAATACAACCAACTTAATTAATCATGCAGTAAACTATAAACATATACCAACGATTTATCTTTGCTCCTTGCTTCCTATGCCACACAAGCAGCTCAAGAACACAGGATGACAAACTCTTATCTACAGATGAGATTAGTCAGTGTCCACACAAGCACTCAGACAAACCCAATAGCTGCTAGGCTTGAGTTAAGAACACGTCTAACTTACAAGAGAGAATGATCAAATCCGTAAAACACGAACACACAATGTGTTCTTGTGGGTTGGAGTATGCGACCTAACAGAGGAGACAAACAGAGGGTTTCAGGGTTTTGTAAACTGATAATGAATTTGATTTATTTACTTATATTTATATAGTCTTTTAACTTATCCAATAAGTTAAAAATAGATACTAAATATAAATTAGATAATTACTATATTTAAATAAAAGATTAACTCTTAATTTAAATAATATAATTACTAAATAATGATAAGTATCTTGTCTAACAAGATAAATATCATTTCCCCAAATATATCAACAACCAACAAAACACCCTATTGGGTTGGCTGGTGTGCGTGAGCCCACTATGAGCTCACTGACCTCTTTCGTTTAATCTAACTTAATTAAATGTTCATTTACCTATAATCTTAATTAAGCCCGAATAGTAATTAAGCTTATTACGTAAATAGCTTATTTAATATTTCTCTTATAATTAACTCTAATATTATATATATATATATATATATATATATATATATATATATATATATATATATATATATATATATATATATATATATATATATATATATATATATATATATATATATATATATATATATATATATATATATATAGAGTTAGGATCAAATAAGAAGATTACTTAAAATAAGAAGTAATAAGAAGAACTATAATAAATTAGAGATGACCTAAATTAGATCATCCCTATAATCTTAGATGCATTATACGCACCATATTGTGTTTTCTAGCTTTTAATCGATTCATATCATTATATCGGATGCATTTCATGATTTCTCTTGTTTTTATTCCTCTGCGTGTGCCAAAATCATGAAAATCAATTTGCACCATCTATACATCAAATTAACTTTCGAAACTCAAGATGTTGCATCTATATGAATAGAAATGCATATAATGCAAGTCGTTGCATCTCAAATGCGTGGTTTTGATCACTTATCACCACTTATTATTTTAAGTTACTTATGGATCCCTACCCTATATATATATATATATATATATATATATATATGTGTATATATATATATATATATATATATATATATATATATATATATATATATATATATATATATATATATATATATATATATATATATATATATATATATATATATATATATATATATATATATATATGTGTGTGTGTGTGTATATATATATATATAGTGATGTATTCTATACAGTACCAATCTTAGAGCATGGGGTGTCGTGGTTTCACCACTTCTCTTCATTTGGGCCCCACGTGTGCCACATCACTCCAACACACTAACTAAAAAATACCCCTCAATCACAACTTACCCACTTCTCTTCATTTGGGCCCCACCCACCCTCACAAACACATCACAAACACAAAATAAACAAATACAAACACTGCAAACCTTTTGTCTTTTTCTTCGTCGTTGGAATGGCGAAACCCAAAGTGGCGAACCACAATGGTGTCGTGGCGAGCCAAGAAATGAAGTGGCGAATGTACACGTTGGAAACGAAACAAAGTGGCGAACTCCATACCCCATGCTCTTATATAGAGTACTTTACAGTACTACTTTTGACCAATCAGAATTTAATAAAATACTTTTCATTTATTTAAATCATCTTATTTTTGAAGGGTATTTATGGTATTTTAATATATCAATAATAATTAAAATAACCTCGTATATCCTAAAAAGTGCTAGAAACTCGCCCCAATAACAAAAAAACTGCCAACAACTTTCTGCTCTCCTATCTAATCTAATATCTAATATGTCGCCCCTTTCTCTCTCACCTCTCCAACCCTAATTCACACCACAACAATTACCTTAATGAAATCGCAGTCTCAAGTTTGTTCGGGGTTGAATTTAATAGTCGCATCCGTATAATCAAGTCGCAATCACAAAAGATGAATGAGTAAAATGTTCGATGATGATAAGTCGAGTTAATGTCCGTATCTTTTTCAATTCTATGAACAGGTAAACTTTTTTTTATCTAATCAATCCATAATTTTTATCAAGATGCTAAGCTTTGACTATTTTGTGGTTTGACTGGTTTTCATTGGTTGCAAGAGATTTTGTATTATATCTTTAGATCTGTATATAAAATAAAAATAAACATGTTTTATGTTTGTTTTCTTTGGTTCATTTAAGATAGGGATGAACACGGTACCATTTTAGTACCGATCCGGCATCGTTTCCATAGTACCGGATTTTTTCCAGACCAAAATATGCAAGCCCGCTCCCGGAACCGAGGGGTATACCGGTATCGGTTCTGGTACCGGGTTCGGATAAACCGGTACTAAATTGGGATGGGTACCGTTTTTAGTATGCACTAACACAAAGTTGATGTTTTTTTTGTTTGCTTAAAAATGCTTAGTTACGAGTATGTAGTTTTATATGAACGGTTTATTATGTTGAAGTGATCATAACAATAGTATAAGACGCATTAATATTGTGTGTCGACAAATAAAGTAATCGTCAATTATATCGGCACGACAGTTGGTTTTGGTTAAGTTCCTTTTATGCTCGTTTCAAGTTTATTAATTCTTCAGGTTTGTATATAGTGAAGGGTTACTTTGTTCAATAAAAGAGCTGGTGAAAGTTTCCAAGCTATAAAAATTTATAAAATGACCCCTAACCAAACCTACTATAACCGTGTTTGATCAAAAGTATACTCTATGATATAACGCAAATTCTGTTTAAGCATGATGTCTAAATAAAACTTAGGACCATGTCATCATTTATGTTTTCGTTTACATTAATTTAAAGGTTGCACTGTCTTTTTAGATTACGGGATTAATTAGGAGAAAAAAGCTTTTGTATTTCGGTATTGAAACCGGGATTTCCCGCAATTGGTACCGTACCGAATTTGATTGGTTCCGGATTTTTTTGAGCTATTTTTGTAGTACCGGTACCGTACCGAGTAAAGAGAACCGGTATTTTCTTTGAGCTATTTTTTGAGCGTGCATATGTGTTGTAAGGTTCATATAATATCAATACAAGTGTGTGCGTATATGTTTTGAGGTTAATATAAAATTCTTTGAATGGTGCATAGGTGTTTTAGGTTGATATAATTGCATATGATTTGAATGAACTTGGTATCTAAATGTTATTTTTGTATGTAACGCTACTTGGTTGTTATCCTTCTGAGCTCTTTCTGTAGAATGGAACGGCAATTTTTTTTATTTTTTTAACTGATCCTAGTTTCAGCATGTGTAGGACGCAAGGGAGTATGGATGGCAAGTGAGTGAGAATGTTGATTTTGATTGGAAAAAGCTACTACAGAAGAAGGTATATTGTGATGTTTTAACGAGCAGCATGTTTAAGCTTAAAATAGATTAAAAGGTTTTGTTGTTAGTGTTTTTTATGCAACCTATTACATTCCTAGTTTATTTGTGCTAAAATTACATGTGTTCTTAAAATATCTTAAAAGTTAGGCTCTTATATTATCATCGTGTATTAAAATAATGGCATCCACATCATTAGAATATATTAGCTCATTTATAGTATTAGAATATTGGCAATCACAGCAAAGGGTACTCATATATTGGCTAATATTTGGGGTACAAAGTGTTCTATTTGATGCATACTTTTGTCTAATATTTGGGGTACAAATTGTTGAAGTAGAATTTGAGATTTATAAAATGTGCATGCTAGAAGGGTATGAGCATAAATTTGTTGTAATCATGTAATGTTGTGATATGATATGATATGCTAGTTGTTAGGTTTGTGGCTAATATAAAATCAGAGAGGGGGTGTGCATGTGTGTTATAAGGTTAATATAAAGTTATTGGAATGTTGCATATATGTTTTATGGCTGCTATAAAAATGAATTAAAGGGGCGTGCATATATGTTTTAAGATTGATAAAAATTAAGAAAGATGTATGCATATATGTAATTGGTTGTGCGTATGTGTTTAGATTGTGCATATATATCTTTTATTTGTTTATGATAAAAGAAAAAAACTAACAATTGTTTGTACTTCAGGTATTGGGCATGTTTGATAATGATGATGGCCATGACCAATATAAAGAGTGCACATGTGTTTTCAACAAGTACATACTTTGAAAAGAGAAGTTGATCATGACAAAGATGTAAAGCCACCACCGCAGAATAAGATACAAGTACATTTGGCGAACTTGAATATACGTATATACAATAGATCATGACTCATGAGAGTGCACACATGTATAGTCTATAAAATGTATTTGTTTTTTCTGTTAGACATTTGTGTATGAATTGTATTTCATGAGATATCAAATTTATACATAATGTTTATATTTTCGTTTCATAGTTTGAATTTTAAAGAATTGAATGCTAAATGTTATCAACGTGTTCCCTGACCATAATTGAAAATATTGTTTATATAAATGATATTCATAAAATGGAAAGGTGCATACATGCACAACTCAAAAAAAAAAAAAAAATAATAAATAAATAAATAAATAAATAAATAAAATCTACGATGTAGAACATTAAAAAATTATTGATAATTTAAATTTCAACTTTCTAAAATTTAATTAAAAATTAAAAAACGTTTTTAATAAAAAAAAATCTAAAAGAAAATAGATATGGTTTTTTACTATCATACCCTTACTACAACATTTCCAGCCAAAAAAAATATAAATTATTTACATAAATGCCATCATGGCTTATTAACCATTGATCAAAAGATTCAAGGGTCTAGATTGATTTAAAATGGTACTGTAAGGTATTGTATCTAATATTGATACTGCATAGAACGCGCCCCTATATATATATATATATATATATATATATATATATATATATATATACACACAATACATATATATTATCCAGGGTTATCGTACTATATGTGTGTGACACTTAGATCTCATAAGAAATGATCAATATAAGTTTGTATGTTTCGTCATGTACAAATAATACCACACCCCTAACACTATATCACGTGCACTGTACTTGTTTACTATTTAGATTAATCGAGCTAAGGACGTCTTAAAGAATTCCTGACCCCGGTCAAAGTGTTAGCCTATACCTAAGGGAAGTATGAGATATTTTTGGTTAGTTTACCCAAGTCCGATTATGGAGTTAGGGTGCGTTGGGGTTTTACATATGCTATCTATGTAATAATTCAACGGTTTCGACTTATCACACTACCAACGTGGCTCTCCGGCTTGACAGCTGCTACACATAACTACAATCAAAACCAACCCTTTTTGTACATCCCAACTAGATTTGAGACAAATCAAATTTAATGAAAACATTGTAGTAAAAAAGTAAACCTCCAAACCATTGTTGTACCCTTGTTAGTTTATATGAGGCCAAAAATAAATGGTTCGGGCCTATATCTCACCAAACCACTACAAAAATGGTTCAAAAACCATAATAGAATGGAAAAGGACCACATATAGAAGTGGTAGAAAGACCTTTGTGGTCAAGGTGTAGCTATCTAACATAACAACCAATTAGTGACATCATATTGTTTGTTCCATATTAAACGTCTCATTCATGGCTTTGTATTCATCATATATAAATGTTTGTAGGTTTCTTATTAGATTCTGGTAATTGAAAAGAAATAACAATATTGTGGGGTTACAAAGAAATGTTTAAAAAAAAGAAAAAGTTGGTCCATCTCATAAGTGACAACTAAATTTAAATTTATTATGGGGCCAGGTCGTACGTGACAATAAGTCTGTTTGGGCCCTGAGTAGAAGTGTGCATCGGTTTGAAACTTACTCGTACTGTAAGAGCGGAGTCAAAAAGTTATGATCAAGTGGATAAATTTTGATAAAAGGATTGATTTGCACACTATATCTTTTTATTATTTCATGATATTTTGTACATTACAGTTTTATACGGTAAACTATACAGCTTGTACAAAATGATGTTTTTTTTTAATCAAAAAGTTAGATGTGGAAATCAATCCCCATTTTGATAATTTTTAAAAATTATGCTATAAATCGGTTTGTTAAGGAAGCAAGTTACAAAAATAACTAAATACTTAAAAAATTTACGCTCAATTTTTTTCAATAATGGGCACAACCCCCTTCTAATCTTCGCCTTTGCTACTATATAGAAAGGTAAATTCAAGCTGCACAAATTACTTGTATTGTACTTACATAATGAGTGCGGTAATAATTCCATATTCATCCGAAGCAATCCACAAGCTCACAGTCAAAATAAAATTCCGGGTTAGAATTATACAAGATTTGTAACGTGGATCTCCGCATCTTATTTTTACCCACTTTATCGACAAGATAAGATAGTATTTTATTGTTTTTTGTTTTGTATCTTTTATCGTTTACTACTTTTAACTTGTCAAACTTTATATTTTATGATCCGTGTGTTTTCTGCAGTTTTATTTACTTTGTTAACAGGACAAGACAATTTTTTTATAGTTTTATGCTCCGTATCTTTTGTATTTTATTACTTTGACTTGTCAAATTTTATATTTTATAGTTCGTACTTTGTATTTCACAGTTTTATAATAAAAACAAAATTATAAAAATAAACAAAATAAAAAAATAAAATAATTAAAAGGTATTACAATCATTTTAAGGAATACCAATAACCTATCTTTCTTTCTTTTTTAGGTTTTTCTTTGATTTTCTTTAATCGAATGTGCTTATTAGGGTGCGTTTGGTATGTTTTTACGAATCACAATCGTTATGAGTTTGGGTGTAAGTGACTCCTTCAGGTATGATAGTTTTCATAGAAAGCAAATGGGTGGGGTATGAAGTGTGCTATATATTTGAGTATCGTAGTAAATTTTCGGATTGAAAATACTAAAACAAACATCGTATTTCAAAATGAAACTATTCATTCATTCCGATTACCACATATCAAATGCACCCTTAATTTTGTACCAATATAGTACAAGTTATGACATTTTGGGAATAAACCGACTCAACTCTAAGGTTGTGTTTGTTTTTTGCTTTGCGAGCGGGCAAAATGCGAATCGGTGACATCGTTCATTTTCGATTCACGTCGACGGCGTCGAACGGAAAAAAATGTCGACCGAGAGTGTCTTAAGCGTCAATCTTCTTGTAGACACAAAATAATCGTTCAAGTTCAGATGAGATTCATTGATTCTTAAAAACAAACACCACTAAATAATGTCCCTAGAGAAAACAAGAAAAGTTATTGATTGATGATTTGATGGTGAAATTGTCGTGTGTCTCAACTTAATAATATATCTTTAGTTTATTTAATCAATATAAGATAGTGTTGTTATTTTTAACAACGTTTCACTAACTTGTTTGTCTCACATGTATACATCCAAAACATGTGAAGGACAATAAATACAAAGTTACAAACACATTTTATCTATTTACGTTTCACAATATAATTAAAATTGGCATAGTTCTTCACAATAGCAGCTTTATATGTGTACTATACTACTATAGTACAAAAATATAGAATATTTTTATAACAAAAAAACATGTAATAAAACAAAGAATTATATAAAATAAAATCTTCTGAACATGTTGTTGGGTCATGGTCAAAAAGCATCACTTTACCTCATAGAAATGTTTGTCGCAAACTTCCAAATCGTGAACCTTGGTTTATACAAATTGATACCTCCAATATCAATTTTGAGGAATGCGAAACCAAATATTTTAGTGTAAAGTTATTTGTTCAAAAACAACTTAGTGAGTATAATATTGTTGGTTCTCTTTACTAGGAATTCTTTTTGATAGTAAAGAGATTTATTTTATTTATGAGCATAAGAGTAAGTGAATAGCATGAGTTTTAGTGTTGTAGAATTAGTTACTGAATAGAAAATATAATTTATTATTAAATAAATGTCATTAATTTTAATGACAAAATTATTTTTGAAAAATTATGGTGCGTGTAACAAAGAAAGATTATTCAAAGGTGTTTGACGTGCCATTTTGTAATGATTGTTGCAACGTTAAAAAATCAATGTACGAAATTACTGTAAATAAATAGAGTTATTTGTTTATGCATAATTTATTTTGAATCAGTCAAATATATCAATAATCTGAGAGAAACATACGCAGATGTATGATCTCAAAAATAGAATATCAAAATGACTCAGACAATAAACCTCTAAAAGTATCTGAGTAGTACTTTAAGGATTTAAGGCTAAACACAATGGATAGGTGAACCGAAGGGGTGACTTTCGGTTGTCACCGGTTGCTCCATTGTGGGGTGGTCGGTTGGCTTCGGTTGATTGGCAATAAGTGATGAACTAGTTTGTGGATTCAACCAAATTCAAAAGCAAGAAAAGGTAAGAAAATCATACCGTTTGGATTTGAAAACAAAAAAAATTAATAATAATAAAAAAATAATAATAAAATAAAATAAAATAAAATAAACTTAAAAACTTAACCACTTTTATAACACTAGATGCTTTAGCGGCATCGGTTTCTAGCGACAGACAATTAACGATATGTGATATTGTGGTAAGTGTTTCGTATAACGTTCAAAATAGAACGTGAAACGATCAAAATGTAAGTAGAAACGGTAGTAACATGTGCTAATTCAACTTTTGCAAAAAAATTTAACATATATCAAACGACATATAAAAATATTTAATGAAACTTAAAATAAAACATTACATCAGTTATGAAATATTAACTAACAACACACGTTACTCGTCGCGTAAAACTTCTTGATACACGACATCGAGGTATAGATTCTGCGGGAACTCTTTGACCTGGTTTAACCAATACCTTTGTTGTTCTACGAGATATCCCTCTAGACAATGCCACATAAATCTGGCCATGAGAGAAAGCAGAATCGGCAAATAGACACTCACATTTAGAATTGTTTGACCCTGAGCTTTATTAATAGTCATCGCAAAGATAAAACGAGGGTGTGTTCTCTTTAGTTTGAAAGGGAACATGTCGTCTTCAGATGGAGCATCAAGTGCGTAAGATCATTAAAAAATTTGATTGCTAACCTCAAGATCATCATCGACATCTTTTGATTTTGCATCTCCATTCTTTTCTTTTTTTGTAGTAAGATACGAACCTCTCTTGGGGGTTGTTTATATAGGCAATAGGCAATAAGCAAAGCTCATTTTGATTTTTACCGCTTTGAACATTAGAGAAAGTGTTTGAAATTGAAAGGCACCATTAAAAACGTGTAGTAAAGATAGTTTAGTTTCCATGTAGAGATGAGGTAGTTCCATGCAAAGATGAAAGTTGATACTTGACTTGATATCATTGTTTTAATATTGAAATCATATACATAAAAAGGCATAGACGAATAGATAGTTTTAGAAAAAAAGGCAAAACAGTTTTAATATTGAAAAGGCATAGACGCATAGTTTCCCCTTTGACCCTTTTAATATTGAAAGTCAAAAGATTTTTAAAAGGTTTCAAAAAATTTGACTTTCAATATTCAATTTTCAAGTTTTCATTTTTCCCCTTTGACCATTTTTATATTTTATGTAGTATAGATTATAAATACCAACCTCAAACACATTTTTAAACACACAATTCAAACAACTTCTAATAAACACTTTCAAACACATTTTGATAATTATGTCTTACGAGATATTTTATAATTCTTCGTCTTCGGCGAGGAAGAAGTTATGGCGAGTTTACGGAGTTTATGAAATTTACGTAGTATGCTTGGGGCGCTTACCAAGAGTCCGCCAAAGGCTCAACGAAACTACACGCTTAGGGATTGTGAAGGTGCTCATAATCGTTTAGTTGCCGCTTACTTCTCGAAGAACGGTTGTATGACGAAAAAACATTCCGTCGGCGGTTCGGATCTTGCCGAGACCTATTCACTCGAATTGTGCAAGAGGTAACCAATTATTCTCCTTTTTTTCAACAAACTCCTGATTGTAGGGGCGTACTTAGTATTTCCCCATTGGTCAAGTGTACTGCGACAATTCGTCAATTAGGATCTGGCCGTTCGATTCTCTTGGCAGTATCTCGCAATTGGGTGCAACAACGACGCGATTGTCTCCGTAACTTTTGCAAGGTTATCATGGAGTTAGATGGTGTTGAGTATTTCGAAAGCCACGTATTGACCTTGAAAGATTATATGCTCGTCACGAGCATAAGCATGGGTTTCCTGGGATGATGGGAAGCATTGATTGTACAGATTGGGAGTGGGAGAATTGCCCAAATAGTTTGAGAGGTCAATATGCTAGGGGTGATCACGGGCCACATCCATTCATTTTATTGAAAGCGGTCGCCTCCCAAGATTTATGGATTTGGCATGCGTTCTTTGGTGTCTCCGGGATGAATAACGATATAAACGTTTTACATCGTTCCCCTGTTTTCAATTATATCAAATCACGGGAGAGCAGGAACTTGAATTGAGGCTAACGATGTTGCTTACCAAAGGGGATATTATCTTCTTGGACGGGATATATCCGAATAGTCTGTTCTTATTAAGTTCATTTCAAATCCTCCTACGGGTGATGAAAAAGAATCTTGTACAAGAGGAAGCCGCGAAACAACAAGAAAAGATGTGGAACGAGCTTTCGGTGTGTTGAAGAAGAAATGAAAAATGCTTAAAGTTCCGCTCGGGCATAAACAGGATCTCGAAAATATTGTGTATACATGCATCATATTACATAATATGATCATCAAACACAAGCAGCGAGCGATATGTCCTACATGGTTTTCACAAGAGGGCCACCGTGATCATGATCCGGTAAGATCCCATGCAGAATCCTTAGTACTTACTCATGAGATAATGGATCGATCAACACATCTAAACTTAAAATCTGATTTGGTTGAGCACGTTTGGAGAAACCGTGGAAATGCAGGCAATCAAGAGATTGAAGGCGAAGACGAAAGTGATGAAGACGTAACTGACGATGAAGATTTTTTGTAATGTTTTCAGTTTTTAGTAAGTACTGTAATGTTTACGTTTTATAGTTTAAGTTTTTAATTATTTTTGTTATGTTTAAGTATATTTTTATTAATGAAGTTTAATTTTGTTTTAAAAAATACTTGAATTAAAAAAATAAAAAAAGAAAAAAAAAATAGGTCACCACTGTGGGCTGTGGCAACTAGGTCGTCGTCAGGTCGTCAAAGAGAGAAAGCAGATGTGGCATGGGTGACCTAGGTTGCCATTGTGTTTAGCCTATGGGTTTTCTAACTTGTGTTTTCGAGTCACAACTTAAACATACCAAAAAGACTTGGGGATTTATGAAAAAGGATTTAATGACCCATACAAAAGTATATAAAAGTGTACCTTTGTGTGGGTCTCTAAGTCCTCTTTCGTGAGTTTTTTTTTTTGTGCTTAACTTGAGCCCTTAGAGCACAAGTTAGAAAAATCATTTTCATTATAATTTTAGAGCACAAATTAGAAAAATCCTTTTTATATTTGCATCCCAAGATTGTTTTGATTTTTTTCTTATTTTTATTGTATTTATTTGCCTATTTGTTGCGAAAATGACATATATTGAGAAACTTTTTCTTGCCGATTACGGTATTTAGGGGGTGTTTTTAGTAAAATTTATGAGATATAAGAAAAAAATACAAAAATTTAAAAGAACGGAGTAATAATATTTGTTAAATTAAGAGGTGAAAGTATTACGGAGAGGGTGAGGATAAAACCACCCAAAACTATTTAAATATATAGGTCAAAAGGTTTACAAAACTGCCACCCTGCTAGGAATTGTTTAGATATGTTACTTATACATTTTTTGCAAGTTAGGATCGTGTCTTCTAATATGATTAACAAAACAAATTTAGTGACACCAACTTATTGACTTAATTAGACACACTTGTCACCCCTGCTAAAACGAAGACCTAAGATTGTGCCTAACACCTTTGAGCGAGCATGCATGAAGCTAGTGTGGTTGAGTAGCTCGCTAGAAGGGGGGGTTGAATAGTTTACCAATTAAAACTTTGTTTTGAAACTTATTGAAAAGATCAATTGATATTGATCTTAGATATGTTAATGAAATATGCAAGCAATATGTAAATAGTAAATAAGGAAAGAAATGATCAAACCACAACAAGTTGTTTATAGTGGTTCGGTCTACAAGGACTCTTTTCCTTGCCCTACTCCACTCCCCGAGTCTCACACTCGAGATTTTAACTTCACTAGTCAACAAGCTCCTTTCACCGGCGGAGAAAACCTTTACACTTACACTATTTCCGACACTAAGCTAGATGTCGAGTTCTTTCCAAGGGTACAACTACTCCCACACACAATGTATTTTGAGGACTAAAATACTAACCACTCACACTCACAAGATTATGATGGTTTAATATAACAATGAAGTATGAATCAACACTAGATCATACAACACTAAACAAACAAGACTTCCAACTTCTCGTTTGAAGTTTAAATGTGACTTGATCTTCTTTGCTACAAAAGAGATCACTAATATGATATGAAACTGAGTTAGAAAGGTTAGAGAGAAGATATGTAAGAGAGTATGATAGAAAGGGATGAAAAACTACTTGGTTTGGCTTTGCTATTTATAGCCAAAATGGACAGGAGCGTCCACGGACCACGGAACCCTCAAAAGGGTTCCGCCCGTGTACCATTTTGGTACCGTGGAGGTCTGACAGCAAGATATCAAAAATCTTTGCTAAAGTCAACTATATCTAAGTGAGATTGTGCAAGATATGAAGAGTACAAATCCACACAAAATATCTAATGAAATCTTCCAATGATTTCCATGATGCAACACATGATGTCATATGTTGTATTTCTATATTTAGAAATATGCAAGTACTTAAGTAGTGTTTGGTTTTAAGAACCTAACACATTCTAAAAACTACTATCATACATAATGATTAGAGTCATATCAAGATGTCACTAATCATAAATGTAAATGCATGAATGATAAATATATTGTTTGAAAAAGCTTGTTCTAATATCTATTAAACTTGACAAGCTTTAAGCTTTTATACAAAATAAATTTACTTTTGTCGTTAACAAAACTTAGGTAAAGATCAAAAATATAAATAACGTTTAATGGCGATATTTGTATTAACAATCTCTCCCTTTTTGTTGAGGACAAAATATAAATTTTATTTTATAAAAGATACAAAGTTTGTGCAAGAGTTATAAAAATATTAGTTTTAGAACTTGAAAAGGAAATGATAATGTAAGTGTATGATGTTTGACTTTTTTTTAGAAAGTCAAAATATTCACTAGTTGATGCATGATGTTGACTTTTTCAGAAAGTCAAAGTATTGATTGACTTTTTGAGAAAAGTCAAATGTAAACAAGTTCTATATTTTCTCCCCTTTTTGTCTCAACAAAAGTAGAGGCGATCTTGAGGAATGTAATGAGCCGAGCCATTATCTCCCCTTGATCAAAGCTCTCCCTAAATTGGGTGCTTAATGGGAAGATACATGGATTGTGAAAATAAAGCTACAAAAAAAATGTTAGTAATAATGATCATTCACAAGCATTTCCAAACACTATGTAAAAGCACCAACACAAAAATAAAAACACCATTCATTAGTTAAAATTTTCATGAATAAAGATCATGAAATGGGAACATAATGATGTGTTTTAGTACAAGAAAAAAGAAAATAATCCTAAGAAAAGAATAACTAGAAATGCTAAACTATGACCCTCCTAATTAGATGGTGGATGAGAAAAGCGTTGAGGCTCAAGGATATGATTGAGGATGAACCTCATTTCTTCTTGAAAATCAAGGACCCTAACCCGTGTCCTATCAGCGGTTTGGGCGTTTGCTCACAAGTTGAGCAACCATGCCTAGGGGTAGTATGTTTGGGGAGGTTGTGGTGGTGGAATGGTAGATGTGTTGATGTTGGTGGAAATGTTTGGGGTGGTCATGATGGATGCAAGCAAAGCATTTTGCATTTGCATTGTCTCACTCAAGTGAGAATCCACCATGCCTTGGAAGTGGTGGAGGTTGTGGAGTTCCGCTTGAATCTCCTCTCTAGTGGGATTGGCATCCCACATGCACTCCTCAATGTCCTCTAGATGATGGGACATTGATGTGGGGAGTGAATGATCCCCATACAAAGGACCATGAATGTCTTTGTGAATAGGGTGGAAGAGAAGAGGTTTAGGCCCTAACGGGGCGTTTGGGTCAAAAGATGACCGAGGTGACTCATGAGCAATCCGATCAATTGTGCCAAAGGATGGCAATGGTGGTGGATGATTTGGCCTAGGAGGCAAGTCATCCAAGTCCTCCAAGAAAGGATTTGGTGAAGTTGGTGGAGTGGAAAATAACTCCATAGGAATGAGAGTTGGAGACCTTGGTGCAGGTGGTGAGGGTGTTTTGGATGTTTGGATGGGTGCCGGTGGAGGTGAAGTTGGTGTTTGTGTTGGTGGTGGAGTGGTGATCACAATGTGTGATTGAGTAGGTGTGGCCAAGGTAAGGCTTGTATCATCTCGGATGGGAGATGAGATTGTGAGTGGAGAAGACTCGGATGAGGAGCTAAGGTTAACGAAGCAACAAGGCCTCACACTTATTCTAGCCGTTTTCTTGCAAGGTTTAGGAGAGGATTTTGTCATTTTTTACTTGGGTTTTTCTTTGCTAGATAATGGTAAGAATGAAGAAGGTGTGAGGATGATCATGGTAAAACCTCTCAATTTATAGAAGTGAAAAATTATGGAGAAATGTGTTTGATTTGATGTTAAACCATTGAAGAGATGAGGTTCCTAATGATTTGGAAGTGGGTTGAATGCTAGTCATATCACCCAAGTCAAGCCATTCAAGAGAGATGGAGTGAAGAAGAAAAGATTTGCAATAAATGTGTTCTAATGAGTGGAATTTCCTAATATTCAGATCACCCACGGATTTGAAGGTATCAAAAATTTGGTTCCTTCCTTTATGCAAAAGGGTTCCTTGGGTGGATTTTTCAAATTTTTGAATTTTGGTGGGAAATGGATTTCTTATATACCTAAGTGAATTATACTAGTTCTAATAAGAGTATAAGCAAGTTAGGATTGACTTATAAGCATTGGATGGTAATTTGGAATCACGAAAGAGTAGAAATTGAGAAAGTTACACGAAGGATCCACGACACCAAAAATTTACACGGACGGAACCCAAAAAAGGGTGTCGTCTGGTCCGCCTGTACAGGTACGGCGGCACCATTTTACATAACGGACGGTACCAAATCGTTGGTGCCGTCTGGTCCGTGCAGTGCAGAAATTTAGACAGAGTATATTTTTAGGTGGCGGGGACTTTTCCGAAACCTGAAATTTTTCTCAAAACATGTGACACTAAACATTTTTAGTTAGGAAAAGCAAATAATACATATATAAACATAGTGGAGCATGTATTTTGAGCAAGGCTTTTTGATTTTCACATTATAGTGAAAATGGGTAAAATTTGATAGCATACTTGTGCTATCCCCCTGCATAAGATTGTTAGCATTCACCATTGTTTCAGGTTATATTATCATCCTACATAATAAAAACAACTAAATTGTATCAAACATTAATGATAATGTATTGTTCCAAACACTCCTTAATGAACCTTTATTTGTCCAACTTCTTGTAGATCTTGTTCATCATCCTACCAAGGCACTTGAACATTCCCTTAGTTTGCTTGAATTCCGGTGATTCATTCTCTATTTCGGGAAGAGACGCATAATACTCATGAGGCGGAAGGCGAGAGCTTGGAAGACCATCCTCGGAGCTATTTGATGATGATGATGATGGAGTTGGAGGTTTTACTCTCTTGCCTTTTGTCTTAGCAACTCGTGCATCACTCAAAGGTACAAAGATGTGAGGGATGAGCTCATAGTGAAGATGCATCCCTTTTGGGCTTGGTGGAATTGGTGCAAAGTTTCTATAGAGGCGGGTGAGGAGCATCCCGTATGGAAGAGCAACCGATCCTTGAGTTGGAATATCAATCATTCTCCTAGCGATGTAGTAAGCTAAATTGAATGGTTGACGGGTGGACAAGTTGTAGAGCATGTGACAAAGACAAGCGTTGATGTGATCCCTATTTCCTATGGTGCTAATGGCGTTGGCTCTAAGTAGCTCCTCCCATTTCTTAAATTCGGGCTTAAGTTCATTTAGCTCCATTCCATATGGATCTCGGTTTACCTCCTTTCCCTTTCGGGTAACTTGGGTTGTATCACCCCTTGGATTAAATAGGTGTTCATGGATAACATCCTTATCGGCTAAACGGGTTTGGTAGGGAAGAGTGCGGTCATTGATAGCATCAAGAGCGGTGAGTGACCATTTATCCGAGTAGAGACAAGGTCCTCGGTTGGGAATTCCTAGCACTTGAGCAAAGTTGGCTAAGGTGATGGTGTAGTCGTTTTGATTGATTCTAAACCTAAGACAAAATTCATCACCTTCTTCATCACTAAAGCGGTCACACTAGCATAGAATTCTAACACAAACCTAGGACAAATTGGTTCATCTATGTCAAGAAGACAATCGAATTGCATGGCGGCTAGTTCTTCACGGAGATTGGTATTTTTAAGGAAGGATGAGTGAATGGTTCTACCCTCATGGAAATACCTTGATTCTAGACCCCTAAATATTTCTACTTGTTCCTTGGAAAGTCCTTTGGTTTTGTGATGTTTGGGAATATAGCCAAGGGTGTCTTTGTGATCATAGAATCTTGCGGCTACCATGGTTATTCCTAGGGACAAGAATTAATATGTTAAAATGAGAATAAACTTTAACGTTTTTGGTTCTAGTGTGTGCCTATATGAAAACAATTTGGAGTTGCGGTTATCTCGACTCATTTTATGCACAAAAATGGTTTTAGTGGGGTGTTTGGCAAATACCATGAGATAACCCAAATGCTCCTAATTCAATGTGGCTTCATTTGAATATACCCGGAATGCATATTAGTTATGCAATACCTTTAGTATTCAAGAGCATGCAAGTGATGAAAGTTTAACGTTTCTATTTGTATTAGCAATGAAAAAATTGTTTTCCTATAAGTGAGAAGCTTTTCAAAACTTTTGACATGTGGTGTTTGGTTATTTGAATAAGGCCTTATATTCATTATCTATCAATTAGTGGGAAGCATGATTTGTTTATGCAATATGATAATGTAGTACCTAATTTTAATGACTAGTTATGCATTTTGCCAATTGAATTCATATTTGGTATAAAAGCATACATAAAACCCCATGTAATGATTTGTGATAGTTTTGTGCATAAATAAGAATCCTAGACTCATAATTAAGAGATAAAATGTAGTTAGGATACTTACAATGATGTTATCTTCAGTGATTAGTGAGTGGGAAGGTGTCAATAATGAGCTTGGTTTAATGTTTACACGTTTTGGTAAAGTGAGTTTTGAGGAAGAAGATGTTTTGTAGGTAGCTGTTTTGCTTCTGTAGACACCACGGACCAGACGGTACCAAATTTTTGGTTCCGTCCGTGTTATCATTTGGTGCCGTGGCTACTGATGCAGATACAAGAAAAATTTGTTTTGTTTTGACTATTCTAATGTTTTAGGCTATGTTTATCCTACATGTTTGGTTCCATTAACCCTAAACCAAGTCTAAGAAGATTAAAAGGTTCTCGTTTAAGAGGCTTAGTTAATATTTCGGCAATGTTGTCTTGGAGGATACTTCTCGATTGAAATGTTCCCTTTTTGAACATTGTCGCGAAGAAAGTGATGACGGATTTCAATATGCTTTGTGCGAGCATGTTGAACGGGATTCTTGCTAAGATCGATGGCTCCTTTGTTGTCGCAAAGTATCACAATGTCGTTGAGATGAATTTCGTAATCTACGAGATCTTGCTTCATCCAAAGAGCTTGTTGACATGCTTTTCCGGTGAGGCGTACTACGGCATGTAGTTGAGATGGCTAAGGCCGTTTGCTTCTTTGCAAACCATGAGGTGAGACAATGTCCAACAAAAGTGCAAATACCACTTGTACTTTTTCTATCGACATAGTCACCGGCATGATCCGAGTCGGCATACACTATGGTTTCTATACCGTTCCTTTGGGATACCATAATCCTAAACACGTTGTTCCCTTAATGTATCTAAAAATCCTTTTAAGGCTTCTAAGTGTGATGCCTTTGGGTTTTCTTGAAAGCGAGCACATAGACAAACACTAAACATAATGTCGGGTCTACTAGCCGTAAGATAGAGTAGGCTACCAATCATTCCTCTATATTTAGTGTTATCTACGGATTCACCTTCCTCATCCTTGGTTAGTTTAGTGTTCGAGGACATGGGTGTCTTAGTTGGTTTGGAATCTTCAAGACCAAATTTCTTAAGCATGTCTTTTATATATTTAGATTGGTTAAAAAATATGCCATCTTCTAGTTGTTTAATTTGAAGTCCTAGAAAGAAATTTAACTCACCCATCATACTCATTTCAAACTCGTCGTGCATGATTTTAGAGAAATCATCACATAATTCTTGACAAGTTGATCCGAATATAATGTCATCAACGTATATTTGAACAATGATAATATGTGATTCCTTTTTCTTGGTAAAAGAGTATTATCTACTAATCCCATAGTATATTTGTTATCAATAAGAAAAGTCTTAAGTCGGTCGTACCAAGCTTTTGGTGCTTGCTTAAGACCATACAATGCTTTCTTGAGTTTGAAGACATGATGTGGTTTCTCAAAGTCGGTGAAACCGGGAGGTTGAGCAACATACACTTCTTCGTTAATAAACCCATTAAGAAAAGCACTTTTAACATCCATTTGAAATAATTTAAAATCATAGGCACATGCATAAGCAAGTAATATTCTAATAGACTCAAGCCTAGCTACCGGTGCATAAGTTTCATCATAATCAATCACCTCTTGTTGATTATAACCTTGCGCTACAAGCCTAGCTTTGTTTCTAGATACTATCCCATTTTCATCCATTTTATTTTGAAAAACCCATTTTGTTCCAATTATAGTTTGATCTTTAGGTTTTGGAACTAATTTCCAAACATCATTTCTAACGAATTGGTTTAATTCTTCTTGCATGGCAATTACCCATGATTCATCTTTTATTGCTTCATTTATGTTTTTGGTTCAATGGTGGATACAAAACAAAAATAATTACTTTGATTTTGGGCTTGTGACCTTAAGGTTCTTTGATTTAGTTGTCCTATGACCTTGTCTAACGGATGACTCTTAGATTCTTTGATGTTTATAATTTCTTTATTTAATGGTTCATCTTCCTTGTTATTATTAATTATTTCTTGACCTTCTATCATTTGACTTTCAACTAAGTCATCATCTACCAAAGGTGATGTCTTAGAGGGAGGTGGACTTTCGTCGAATGTTATGTTCAACGATTCCTCGACTATCATTGTTTCTTTGTTTAGGACAATGTAAGCTTTACTAGTTTGAGAATAACCAAGAAATACACCTTCATAAGACTTTGGGTCAAACTTGGTGAGGTAATCTTTAGTATTAAGAATAAAGCATTTACAACCAAAGACTCTAAAATATCCTAGAGTTGGCTTTTTACCTTTATAAAGCTCATATGGTGTTTTGTTTAAGAAAGGACGTATTAAAACTCTATTCAAAATATATGTAGAAGTGTCAACGGCGTTACACCAAAACTTTTGAGGAATGTTTTGTTCATTAAGCATTGTTCTACTCATTTCTTGAATTGTTCTATTTTTACGTTCTACTACTCCATTAGATTGAGGTGTTAGTGGGCGGAGAAGTTATGTGTTATACCATTTGTATCACAAAAGTTTCCAAATTGAGTTTCGTTGTCAAATTCACGACCATGATCCGTTCGGATCGACACAATTTTAACACCTAGTTGATTTTGAATTTTCTTGCTAAGAATTTCAAATTTATCAAAAGCTTCCTTTTTGGTTTTCAAAAACAACGTCCAAGTAAACCTTGAGTAATCATCTACTATGACCAAAGTGTATAAGTTGCCTCCGTAGCTTCTTATAGCGGATGGACCAAACAAGTCCATATGCAATAATTCTAGACACTTAGATGTGGACACCATATTTTTAGATTTGTGACTACTATGGGTTTGTTTACCAATTTTGTAAGCGTCGCAAAAGTGTTGGTCATATTTTAGTTTTGGTAAATTCCTAACTAGCTCTTTTGAAGATAGGTTTTGTATAAGTCTCATATTAGCGTGACCTAAGCGTCTATGCCAAAGAGATGAGCTATCGTCTAACGTTGTTAGGCAAAGTTTGTCATTAGATGTTTTATCTATTTTCATGACGTATATATTATTTTTCCTAACTCCTTTAGCTATGGTGATACCATCTTTTAGTATTTTACTACCATTTTCATCAAATAGTACTTTATACTTTTTATCACATAATTGGCTAATACTAAGTAGATTAAATCCTAACCTATCCACATGAGCAACATTTTCAATAGTTAGGGAGTTATGAGCGATCGTACCTTTGCCAATGATTTTGCTTTTGAGATTGCTACCAAAGGTGACATTACCTCCGTCATACTCTTGGTATGATGAGAAGAGACTTTGTTGCCGTCATATGTCGTGAGCATCCACTATCTTTTATCCATTCATCGGGTTCCAATCCAACTTTCAAGCATACCTAGGAAGCAAATAACTCAAGCATTTGGTCCCCAATATCTCATGGGTCCGTTTGGGTTAAACATACCATTTATTTGATTCATGTATGGAAATGATGGAAAAGAGTTCCATGACATGTAATCTGGAGTTTGATATGGTCTAGGAAAGTTTTGATTCCAACCATTGTGTTGGTAGTTGGGTTGTACGTTGTGGTTGCTCTTAGGAAAGGGTCGTTTGGCAAAAGGTGTTTTATATCGTTGTTGAGTAGTTTTTGATCTAAATTCATTTTAGCAAGTCCTACTCGATGTAACACTGGTTTTAGTTTAACATTATCCTTGGTTTTGTTTGTTACTTTTACAAATTGATGCGGTCCGTATTACGAACATTACGTCTGTTGAAGTACCCACGGCACCAATTTGTTCAAGCGGACGGAACCCTTAATTTTGGTTCCGTCGGTCCGTCTTGTACTGCAGATTTGGATTGTTAGTCCTTTTCGGCCGTTTTGTTTTGACTTTTTGGAATTAATACTTCATTAAAACCTAGCCCATTCATGTCTCATGGTGTTTTATGAATTTTAACTATTTCATCGGCAAGGGCGATGTTCTTGTTAAACCTTTTAAATTTAGAATTGTTTTCGATTAAAACATCTTGTGTGAGCTTTAGTTTTTCTATTTCAAGTTTAAGCTCTTGACATGATTTACAATCATCGTCATTTGCTTTTCCTTTTCAAGTCGTTTTGCTTTTTCTTTTAACTCATAAACTTCATTTTCCAAAAATTCCTTTTGGGTTTTTTAAAATTTATTTTTAGTTATGATTTTTAGACTTAGCTCACACAATTGATTATATTGTTTTTGCAAAGTGTCATCATCAATAGAAGAATAAGAAGAGTCGGAAAGTACCTCGTTTGACTCATGTGCCATTAGAGCGATTTTTTCCTTGCTTGATTCTTCATCGTCTTCACTATCACTCCAAGCACCACTTACAAAAGCTCGTTGAGTTTTGCTTTTAGGGAGCTTGGGACATTCTCTATGAGGTGACTTGCATCACCACATCTAAAACATTTTCTTTCACCTTTACCCTTCTTGTCATCCCGATCTTTTCTGAATGGCTTCTTTTCTTCTCGAGGTTGTCTTACGAACTTTCCTCTTCTTCTAAAGAACTTCTTAAAATCTCTAACGGCCATGGCATATTCCTCATCTTCACTACAGGAGCAAGATTCGTCATCATCACTTGATTCCGCTTTTGCTTTTAGAGCAGCGGATTTGATCTTCTCCCTTTTTCCTTTGATGATCTTCGAATCTTTCTCCATCACCATTTCGTGTACTTTGAGGTTACCGATTAACTCGTCTAGTGACATTATTGAGAGATCTTTTGATTCCTCAATGGCGGTCACTTTAGCTCTCCATTTGGGATGGAGTGCTCTAAGAAATTTCCCGACAAAGTTCTTACTACGAAAAGATTCATCAAGTGCTTTAAGTGATGTAATAATAGTATTAAAGCGAGCAAAGCCACAATCAATGGTTTCATCTTCCGGGATAACAAATTGTTCATATTGTTGAACAAGAAGATCAATTTTGTTATCCTTGACTTGTGAATTACCTTGATGTGTAACAATTAAAGATTCCCAAATATCTTTGGCGGTTTCACACATAAAAATTCTTTCATATTCTTTTCTAGGTAAAGCATTATAAAGCATCATTTTAGCTTCGTTATTTTTAGCAACTAATTTCTTTTGTTCATCAACAGAAATATCCTTTGTTGTAGAACTAAAATCCCCTTTAACAATAATAAACCAAAGATCTATATCTTTTGATTTTACATATGTTTCAAAATGGTTTTTCCAATAGATAAATCCATTGGTTTCAAAGAGTGGTGGTCTTTGCATAGATTGCCCTTCTTTAAAGTTTTCAGAATCCATGGATCGTTTCAAGTTTATAAAATACAATTATTTTAGAAATTCTTGAGCAACGAGGCTCCGGTACCAATTGTAGAAAACTAGAAGGGGGTTGAATAGTTTACCAATTAAAACTTTGTTTTGAAACTTATTGAAAAGATCAATTGATATTGATCTTAGATATGTTAATGAAATATGCAAGCAATATGTAAATAGTATATAAGGAAAGAAATGATCAAACCACAACAAGTTGTTTATAGTGGTTCGGTCTACAAGGACTCTTTTCCTTGCCCTACTCCACTCCCCGAGTCTCACACTCGAGATTTTAACTTCACTAGTCAACAAGCTCCTTTCACCGGTGGAGAAAACCTTTACACTTCGCTTACACTATTTCGACACTAAGCTAGATGTCGAGTTCTTTCCAAGGGTACAACTACTCCCACACACAATGTATTTTGAGGACTAAAATACTAACCACTCACACTCACAAGATTATGATGGTTTAATATAACAATGAAGTATGAATCAACACAAGATCATACAACACTAAACAAACAAGACTTCCAACTTCTCGTTTGAAGCTTGAATGTGACTTGATCTTCTTTGCTACAAAAGAGATCACTAATATGATATGAGTTAGAAAGGTTATAGAGAAGATATGTAAGAGAGTATGATAGAAAGGGATGAAAAACTACTTGGTTTGGCTTTGCTGTTTATAGCCAAAATGGACGAGGCGTCCACGGACCACGGAACCCTCCAAAGGGTTCCGCCCGTGTACCATTTTGGTACCGTGGAGGTCTGACAGCAAGATATCAAAATCTTTGCTAAAGTCAACTATATCTAAGTGAGATTGTGCAAGATATGAAGAGTACAAATCCACACAAAATATCTAATGAAATCTTCCAATGATTTCCATGATGCAACACATGATGTCATATGTTGTATTTCTATATTTAGAAATATGCAAGTACTTAAGTAGTGTTTGGTTTTAAGAACCTAACACATTCTAAAAACTACTATCATACATAATGATTAGAGTCATATCAAGATGTCACTAATCATAAATGTAAATGCATGAATGATAAATATATTGTTTGAAAAAGCTTGTTCTAATATCTATTAAACTTGACAAGCTTTAAGCTTTTATACAAAATAAATTTACTTTTGTCGTTAACAAAACTTAGGTAAAGATCAAAAATATAAATAACGTTTAATGACGATATTTGTATTAAAAGTAGTGAATATCAATACCCCCTCACTCAGATGTTCTAAAGTCGTCAATGTTGTTACACCAACACTACATTATCACTACTATCTTACCAGTTTTACCTGACAATAGTTTCATTATCACCGTTAACTATTTTTTTTGAAGTTAAATATACTCTAACACACATACCATTTAATCTTAATAAAAAAACAAAGAAATAGCGTACATTCGACATCATAACGATGAGTATTATGACCACGAGCTTATTACTGTTAATTGTATAATTGATACACAGAATATGTTTTATTGACTTGAATGATTCTGCCATACATACAATACGGATATATACAAGAGCAAGGTACATTCTAGAATTGGGCTAGGCCCGTTACATAACTATATCTGAGGCTAACACTCCCCAGTAGTGAAGCGGGAGGACACGGACACGAGACTAGAACGAAACTCTTCAAATAGCGCAGATGGCAATCTTTTGGTGAAGATATCCATCTTGATAGCGAGAAGGAACATGTAGCACCGAACCGCACCGGTGGCAATCAAGTCACGAACAAAGTGAATGTCATTCTCAATGTGCTTCGTACGTTGATGATGAACTGGATTACAAGATAAGTAGGCTGCCGACATTATCATAGTAGACAAGTGTGGCGAAGATAATGGAGTGTGCGGTTCCGAATAAGTTTGAGCCAACAAGTCTCGGCAAGAGCATTTGCGACACCACGGTACTCGGACCTTTGGAGCGAGAAAGTGTATGTTGGCGCTTAGAGGACCAAGAGAGTAAGTTGTTGCCGAAAAACACGATAACGGATGTGAATCTCGAGTAGTGGGGCAACCGGCCCAATCGACATCGAGAATAGGCAACTAACTCGTAGTAGGCGATGAAAATAAGCGTAGTCCATAGTCCAAAGTGCCACTGAATGTATCGCAAGATCCTCTTGAGAAGCGAGAGAAATGAGGCTCTCGAGGGTCATGCATATGAAGGCAAACCTGTGACTGCATAAGAGATGTGCGGTCTAGTGAATATGAGATCTTTGTAATGAAGCAGGCAAGACCCCAATATAATGTAGGGTCAGAGATCGGATCACCATCATCCCCTAGTTTGGACTCGGTATCAACAGGAGTCCGACAAGGGTTACAAGTAACCATGTGAGCCCGCTCCAAAACCTCTAAAGCATATTTCTTACGTGATAAGAACAACCTGAAGAATCTCGAGAAACAGAAATGCCCGAAAATAATTAAGAGGCGAGATCCGTCATGGAAAACTCGATGCATAGAGTGAATAATCCGTTGTAACAAGTTCTCGAAGAAGCGGTGAGCACAATGTCATCAACATACAGTAATAAATAAGCCGTATCGGTCCCTGGCGGAAGATGAAAAGAGATGAATCACAGCGACTATGAGAAAATCCAACCCGAGTGATGTATGAAGCAAATCGCTGGAACCATGCTCTAGGGGCCTGTTATAGTCCGTACAAAGACCGCTGTAATAAACATACATAATCGGTGGCTGAATCTCTCGAAACACGGGGGTGATGCATGTATACGGTCTCGGATAAGTCACCATTCAAGAAAGCAATCTTGACATCAAGGCGATGGATCGGCCAATGTCGAGAAGCGACAAGGCTCAAAACCGTCCGAATAGTGCCGGTTTAACAAGCTGGACTAAAAGTCTCATCAACGTCAACCCGTCAGCTGATTACTACCATTCGCCACAATCGAGCTTTGTAGCGACTAAGAGTACCATCGACCAAGTACTTGTGACGGAAAAGCTACATACACCGAATAATGTTGGTGTGGCGGGGCGAGGTACCAAGGTCCAAGTTCCATTTTTAATAAGGGAATTGTATTCGTCATGCATAGCATTTGCCAATTTGGGTCATTGTGAGCTTCACGATATGATTTGGGTAAAGGAGAAATTGAAGACAAGCATGTTGGGACGAACTGTAGGACGATTAGTCCCGACACAAAAGCGTGTGACCATGGAATGAGTTGATACAGGGTTTGGGTTATGTGGGGATTGAGGGATTGTTGTTGGATATGTGGTAGAGGGTGATGTGGGAGTTGGTATGTTATTTGGAGTGGTGGGTGGTGAGTCGTCTTGGTGGAGTTTGTGTTGGTGTTGTTGGTTCAGGTGTGGGATGAGGCACGTTAGTTTGGGCAATTGGTGGTGATGGGGTGAAAGTCGGATTGATATCGGGGGAATCATCTAAGAAGTCATAGTGTGGTGCGGAGGTAGGTTTAGAGGTGCCATAGGGAAAGACAGTTTCATCAAATGTGACATGTCGGGAAAGTATAATTTTGTTGGTGTTTAAGTCAAGGCAACGATAGCCACGGTGATTTAAGGCATGTCCCAAGTGAATGGAGGGTGTGGTGCGTGGTTCAAGTTTGTGGTGAGGTTCAAGGTGAGGGTAACATAAGCAAACAAATGTGCGTAGGAGGCTGTAATCTGGATTCTGACCAAACAATCGGGTGTATGGTGTGTCGTTGGAAATAGCAGTAGAGGGTAGGATATTTAGTAAGTGGACAGCCATATTGAGGGCTTCAACCCAGAAAGTTGGTGGAAGGTTTTCTTGAAATAACAAGGTCCGAATGAGATTATTTATGGTGTGAACTAGGGGTGAGCATTTGACCCGAACGGACCGGACCGACCGAAGGACCGACCGGACCGACACGGACCGAGACCGGACCGACCACATTCGGTCCGGTCCGCGGTCTCGGCTTTTGGGCTTATTCGGTCCTCGGTCGGTCGGTCCGGACCAAAACCTACGAATTTGGCCTTGTTGGACCGGACCGACCGGACCGACACGGACCGAGACCGGACCGACCACATTCGGTCTGGTCTCGGTCTAGGATTTCGAACTTCGGGTGTCGGTCCGGTCCGGTCTTAGCCGGTCCGGTCCGGTTTCGAGCGTGCACACCCCAGTGTGAACCATTCGTTCGGATTTGCCATTTTGTTGAGATGTTTTGGGGCATGAGAAAGCTGAATGCCATTGTCGGCAAAAAGTTTATGAAGGGTACGGTTATCAAACTCACCACCATGATCACACTAAAATGACCTGATTTCACACTGAAATTGAATGTGAACATAATTACGGAAAAGCACAAATTTAGATAATACATCAGATTTGTTAATTAATGAATAAACCCAACAAAGTGAGAATAATGATCCAAAAACAATACATAATATTTGAAACCTGATAGACTTCGGGCTGGTGAAGTCGGACATCCGAGTGAATAATGTCAAAACATGCATTAACGACAGTATTAGAACTAGAAAATGGAAGCCTAACATGCTTGCCAAGTTGACATGCATGGCAAAGCACGGGAGGCTTTTCCTTATTACATGAAATAACTTTATGTGAAACAAGACGACGTAACACTTCGCTTCGGGTGTCCAAGGCGATACCACGTATATTGGTGACAAGGAGAGCTTGAGGAAGCGAGGGCTAGAGCGTGGCTGGATAAAGGTCCCGGTGCTATCACATCGGAGAAGCACCGGCAGCGTCATGAAATCCTAAGAAAAACCAAAAGGATCAAATTCAATAGTACATTTATTATCGCGAACACATTGACGAACATATATTAAATTTTTGACAATATGAGGGGTAATAAGGACATTATTTAAGTGGATAGGTCGGTTAGGGGTGGGCAAAATGCTATGCCCCGTATTGATGACGGGAATGGAATGCCCGTCACCAAGAGCAGACGGATCATACACATATTAAAAATGTTACTAAGACTATTAGTTGAGGAATTTAGATGAAGACTTGCACACATATCCATGTTCCATGCACTGGTCGTGGGGTCTTGAAGAGTACCGGTGGTAAACGCATGTGGTAATATTTTCTCTTGTCGGACCGCTGATGAGCGATGCTTGATGGTGAGGTGGGGTGCGGTTGGGCTGAATTGGGCGGTTGATGTGGTCGAAGTGTGGTTGGGCCGAGGTGTGGCGGGCTGAAGTGGTTGTGCTTAGGCGGTTTGGCGTTATATGGGTTTGAGGTTGGGCCATATCCTGGTGGTGGGCGGATAGTGGCAACTGGGTTGGAGTGGTATGTAGGGTGGGATGAGGTTGAGGTGGTAAGGTAGGTGAAGGCCCGGTAGTGTGTTTGGGTTGCTAAACTTGCACTGGTGAGGTAGTGGGACTGATTTGTAATTCCCAACCCTGAGGATACATATTATAGTATCTTGATAATGTTTTGGTCTTTGTTCTCAACTGTACACCCTATAGTTTTAGTGTTGGTGTCGTGAACAAACTTACAACTAGCCCCATATCGACAATATCCTTTTGCATGGTTAATACACGGGTTGCGAGACTTAACTTGCGGATTAGTGGGATTGTGTGTGTTACCTTTTCGGTCAAAAAAATCATTGAGGATGAATCCATGGGAGGAGAAATAGACTTAGACTTTAGCCGCATCTCTTCGGTGATGAGCATAGAGCGAGCCGTCTTCAAATCAGGAAACGTGTCACGATAGTGCATATAGCCACAAACTTGGTTGTATTGATCCGGGAGACCATCTAGAACATAATGAACCACGTCTTCATCATCTACGGGTGAATCAAGGCTAGCGAGTGTTGTCATTATGGATTCAACTTTTTGAAAGTATGCCTCCATACTTAGGGCCCCAAGTTTAATGGATCGTAACTCCATCTTTAAGGCAGAAGTGCGTGCCCTTTTGTTGTCTTTCACAAGATCACCTAGAAAGTCCCAGCCGCTTGGGGATTTGGGTCTAGCATTAACCAATCGTTTTTGTAAAGATTCGGATAAGGTATAAAAGATCCATGACAAGATGATTTTGTCTACCTTTTGCTCCTCCGGAGTAAGAGGAGTGGGAGTGCTAGTAGTGCCCCCATTCGAAGAACCATGAATGAATTTAGTGACATCATTATGTATCACAAAGTTGTTCAAAGAAAAATTGCCATGAACCATAGTTTCAATCATCAAAGTCAAGCTTGACGGGAACACGGGTGTGAAGGTGGTGATGGGTAACAGCCGACAACTTATCGGAGAGGTAACACAGGGTTGCTCGTTGGATCCTGTCATGATGTGTTTAGTGTATTAAATTGGTGGGATGGGAATAAAATTTTTTGTACAGGAAGCTTTTAAACTTGTGACCTTTGCACAATAACAATGATATTAGTGCGGATTTGTGACTAAAACACAAATCACCAACATGTAAACACTATTGGAAGCGGACAAAAAAAAAAAAAAAAAAAAAAGATGTTTAGGGTTGTATGATGTGAGATCGAAGGACTAGAGAATGGGAGGTGAGGAGCGTGGTGAGTTATTTTGGGAGCGTCGTGATTTTCGGAAAAAATTAACTGGCTTGATACCATGTTAATTGTATAATTGATACACATAATATGTTTTATTGACTTAAATGATTCTGCCATACATACAATACGGATATATATAAGAGCAAGGTACATTCTAGAATTGGGCTAGGCCCGTTACATAACTACATACAGGCTAACAATTACTATCGCATTACATGTGTGACACCGGCCAACTTCATCCCCATCGAGCAACCTCGTGCTCTCATTAACTAGGCTCATTTGCGTGAGTGAGCTCACGAGGTGAAGCGATTTTTGTTTTTGTGTACGTATGCGCTTATGTTATAGGAAAATCATTTGAAGCAGATATGAGATTAAGGGCATGCTTGGTTAAAGGTTATAAGGGGTAAACAATGGTAAAGGTAATGATTGATGGAGCTTGGTTAAAGGGATAATAATGCCCCATTACCTAGTATTGGATAATACCCCATTACACAACAAATTGAGAGGAATCTTCCATTACATTTGCGTTAAATTACTTTTATCATTCTTTTACTTTTTCTTCAAGCGGTACAAATGAAAAGCGTGGTGGGGTCTTCCATTCTTTTGCACTAAAGTTTAGTCAATGTAGTATGAATAAAAACATGTTGTTTACACTCGTGAATCAAATTAAGATAAAATACAGGTAAAAAGATCACATAACTAATATTGTAGAGGTCCCATCATCAACATAATTAGCAACAACACCAACAAAATCTTTAGCAATTTTATATATACCAGTAACATTTATGAAGTGGGTTACTGACTTACTGTTCATATACAGTAAACTCATATTCATAAATGACAAAATTAGTCTTTGCCGTTAAATGCAATAGCAGAAATAGTCCTGCGTTAAATATGCCATTGTTTGTTTAACAAAAATTTACACGTACAGTTTTTTTAGTTTCCACCAATTTTAGTAACGATACTTAAGTTAAATTTACATATTGCAAAGTTCGTCCATGCAAATAAATGCGATTGCACAAAGCCACAAACAATCTTTACGTTAAATATGTGACTATGTGACTTTTTGTGTAACAAAAATTTACACAAACAGTCAATTTAGACACCTACCAATTTTAGTAACAGTCCTTAAGTTAAATATAGTGAATGTTTTTGTTACAAAATATTGCATAAATACTCCGTTTCAGTTTCTAACTTTACAAAAAAAGTCCATAATCACAGTATTTGATAAAAAAAATAAATAAATAAAAAATTATGTCAGAATGTTTAACTGAAACTAACGAAACTGAATACTTATTGTTGATTAATTTTTCCCGCTGCAACGCGGTCACTCTTTTTGTTACATTTCCAAACATAGTTAATAGTAAGGGTGAGTATCGATCGAAGACTGGACCCGAGAGGCTGAGACCGAAATAGCAAAAACCTAAAATGAGGCCGGACCGAATGTGGTCGGTCCGGTCCAAAAGGCAAAAAGATCGATTTGTACTAGAGAGATCGAAATAAGAAAAACCTAAACTGAACGGCCGTGATCGCCCGGTTCAGTCAATTTTCTGTCGATCTCGATCAGTCCGTGATTAATCGATCAATTCGATCGACTTGCTCGGCCCTAGTTAATAGTTTCACAAAAATAACATGAACTCACAAAATATACCATGTAAGATCCAAATCCAAGTGTCACACTTTCTTTTTTTTTAGCAAAGCAAGTGTCACACTTTTCTACAAAAGAAATCTAACAAAAAAGAATGGAAGATGATGCAAACAAAACATGTTGCATCTGACAAACACAATCCACTGGCCCACCACCTCTATTATTTAATTGTTTTTCTTTATTACATAAAATATAAAATAAAATCATAGAAAGTAATTCCAAAATATTTCCCTCCTATTAATTTAACATAATCATCATTCTTCCTAAAATAAATCACAATATCCTACACACACTCAAAACACATTAAAACACACACACTTACTATTTTTAATTCACTACACATTCCACTTATTTCTCTCTCAAAATAACACACACAAAAACACACTTTTCACACACCAAACATCATATCAAAATTTTACTAAAAAGGTGCAAAACCCACAAATTTAGCCTTGATTAGAGTCCAGTATTAAAAACCCATTTCACAAAAACTCACATTATTACTATTTTGAGCCAAAAAAAAAAAAAAAATTAAGGCTCAAAATTAAAAACCCATTTCACAAAAACACATATTAGTACTAGTGTGCATTTTTTTAATTTTTTTTAAGGCTCATTATTGAAAACCCATTTAAGAAAAACTCACATTAGTACTCCTGTGCAAAAAATTTTTTTTTTGGGTGGAATGTAATATGAAATTGTTTAGTTTGAACAAATTTGGAATCTTTTTTGGAATTTATAAATGGGAGTAGCAAAATCTTGGAGATATAGTGGAAAAGTGTTAATCTTGGCTAAAAAAGATGACTGTAAATTTAGCAAGAAGCATCATTGTTTAGTGTGGGCGCCGCCAGAGAAGGTGGCGGCTGGTGGTGGTGGTGGTGGGCTGAGGCGGCGGATCTCATGGAGTGTGGTGTGTGGAGTGATGTTGTTTGTGTTGGGTTTGGTGTCTTTTTTTACTGGTCATATTGTTGCCTCTTCTAGTGATCTTGAATGGTATTCACATGGTAAAAAAAGATTGTGGAAGAAAAAAATGGTAACTTTTTTTTTTTTTTTTTAATCTTTTATAGTATGGAATTTTGTTTTTTTGTGGTAATTTTAGTAACTCTTTAATGGGTCTATGTTGTTTTTTTGTTGCAATTTTAGAAGAAAAAAGTGGTGATTATTTTATTTATTTTACATACACATAAACAATTGTGGCATGTATGGACTATTTGGTTGATTCTTGAAAAAATTGTGATGCTTTTGGGTTTAATTTGGAAACCTTTAGGGGTGTTTAGTTTCTTGAAAATGTCTTTTATGTAAATTTGTGTTTAGAGGTCTTATTTCTTGAAAAGAAAGTGTTTGCTTTAACCTGGATTCGAAACTTATATGCCCATTTTTCTGGAATAAAGTTTGGTTCTTGGAACCTTTTAGATCACACATTTTTGCTATAATGTATAAAAAATGGGGATCTTTTTTGATGAATTTTGTTGTTGTTTTTTTATGTTGTAATTTTGGTAATGCTATTTGGGTGTATGTTGTTTTTTTGGACATGAAGTTCAGATTGAGCACACATTTTGTTTATTTGCAGTGTTTATTTTTTTGCTGTGTGTAACCATTATTTGAGGTTTGGACCATGGCAAATTGCATAGAAACAACTAATTTTGTTTGGGTATGAGATATTTTTTTAAGGTCTATTCGAACTGGGGTATTTTTTTTTCTTTTCCATTTAGAGATTTATTTGTTGAAGAAAGTGATATTTGGAAGCCAAATTCAGTGAATGCAAATTTTTTGGGTAATTTAGTCTCGTGAATTTTGTGGGCTTTGATGTCAATTTACGTATCTTGTCTTTAGAGGTCTAATTTATTGATAAATAAGTGAAGTTTTGATAGGGTCCAGGCTTTGTATATGAGTTTTCTGTGGAAAGGTTTTGTATTTTTGTCATTGTTGTTTTGCATTGCTTGAAAGGGAGGGTTCATGTGTTGCATTGCTTGAAAGAGTGGTTTATCTTTCTTTACCGACGTTCTTGAGATTTGTCTTTGGAGATTTTATTTCTTTTAAAAAAGTGATAAACTACCTGCCAGTTTTTTCTCCGTCTTGAACCAATTTTGATATTAGAAGTGTGCTCTTATTTGTATTTCTGTATGCTTTTTGTACTTATCAAGAATCATAGCTCTGCATTTAGCATACTACATCTTGCAATACACTCGTATGATTAACCTTGTTTTATTTTTCTTTTTGGAAAACATAGAATCGGGTTAGTGCTGTACCAGTTGACGTTTGGAAATCCAAGTATTCTAATTTCTACTATGGATGCAGCGAGAGAAGCCCTTATTATGCACGTAAGCCCTCTTACTACTTATTTATTATCACAACTATAGTTTATCTAACTATGATCCAGTTCGAGTCGTAAAAGTGCATGGTTCTACAGTAGTTTATTTTAATAAGCAACTCAGCAACAATGTTAGCAAGTCTTTGCCCAAGATTGTAGTTTTCCACTAAATGTGGTTTAAATATTTTTGTTAATTTGTGAGTTTGTGTAATCACTATCCTTTAGATCCGTAACCTCTACATTATTACTTATGCAGCTCCTGCTCTTCAGCATCTTTCAAATGGATATCTACTAATCGCTGCTAGTGGTGGGTTGAACCAACAAAGAACAGGGGTAAAGTTGTCCACTTTTTGCAAATGCTAATACTTTCTATTAATCGACAGTTTTTGCTATAACGTCTCTTAAAAAAGTTAACATTCTTGGTTTTTGAATTCTTTTTATAGTTAACTTGTATATTTGTGTAACAAATATCTAAAGCAAGTTTTCTTCATGCAGATTACTGATGCTGTAGTTGTTGCACGGATTCTAAATGCTACATTAGTAATTCCTGAGTTGGATCATCATTCATACTGGAAGGACGATAGGTGAGTGTCATAATTTTTATTTGAATTTGCAGGAAAGAAAGTTGTTGAACTTATTGTAAGTTGGATTTTCTTTTTTTTTGAATTTGCAGTGACTTTGCCAACATATTTGATGTCGATTGGTTCATATCAAATCTTGCAAAGGATGTGCCTGTTGTCAAACGAGTCCCTGACAAATTCATGAGATCACTTGAAAAACCACCTTACACTATGCGTGTTCCTAGGAAATCAGAACCTAAATACTACCTTGATGAAGTACTGCCATTTCTTGAGAAGCGACGTGTAAGATATTATCTAACATCAAATTATAAAATTAAGATATGACTTGATACATGGTTTTATCAAAGTATTTGATCTTTGTCAAACAAATTAATATACCCTTCAATAAATACAAAAATAGGAACATTCCCTTTTTCCTTGCAGTTTTCATGGGACTTAATGATCTTTATTATCTTGGTGAGTTATATTATTCTATTTTTGATTTGGGACAATTGAATTGTGCAGGTTCTTCAGCTAACGAAATTTGATTATAGGCTTGCTAGTGATCTTGATGAAGAGCTTCAACGGCTGCGTTGCCGTGTGAATTATCATGCTTTACGCTTTACAAAACCAATACAAAATCTTGGTCAGAAGATTGTTATGGAAATGAGGAAGATGGCTAGTAGCTTCATTGCAATTCACTTGAGGTTTGTTGCTTAAGACGCAAGCTTCTGTTTCATTCATGGAAACAACTGTTTTTGACTTTTGACAAATGCAACCAAAGTGTAGAGATGGCAAACTAGGCAAGTTGGGTAATAGGTCAAAAGGCATTCAAGTCAAAACTGTGTTTTATCGGGGACAGTTGACCCGAAAAACGTTCTTTAATTAAACTTATTTATAAATAATTAGTGTTTTTATTACAAATTTTTTTTAAAACCTTTTTATTGCTTTGAATAATTGAGTTGGGATGTTTTGTGCATTAAAAAGGCACTTGGTATATTTCTAAATATCCGACCCGTTAGCTTTTACCCAACCCAAGAAAAGTATTTAACTATGCCGCATTTACAGTTCTACCTGCCCCCGAGTGCTTTAAAAGGGTGCACTTTGAGCGTATCCTGAAATAGTTGACCATGATTATAATATGTTATAGAATAATAGTAGCTTCCACTCTTCCAAAGATATGAAAAGATGGAAATCCTCAAATTAAATATTCAACACACTTTTTCTTTATTCTTGTGCTTAATGGTCAGCCCGTATATGATTTACAGGTTTGAGCCCGATATGCTTGCCTTTTCGGGTTGTTACTATGGTGGTGGAGATAAAGAAAGAGCGAGCTTCGGTGAAATCAGGAAAAGATGGGCAACATTACCCGTAAGATTTGCTAAAAACTTTTCTGCTTTAAAAAAAAAATAAAAAAAATAAATAAATAAAAAACTTGCCACCTTTTACAAGACTTTTACTAACCATATTTATTTGAAATTTAGGAAACAAGTCCTGATGGAGGCGAGGAAAATGTCCTCTTACACCTCATGAAGTAGGTTTGATGCTTCGAGCTCTTGGTTTTGAGAATAACACGTATCTTTATGTTGCATCGGGTGAAATATATGGTGGGGAAGAGACTTTAAAGCCTCTAAGAGAATTATTTCCAAATTTTTACACAAAGGAGATGCTTGCTAGTAGAGAGCTTGAGCCTTTTCTTCCTTATTCTTCTCGGCTTGCTGCCATTGACTACATTGTTTGTGATGAAAGTGATGTTTTCGTTACCAACAATAATGGGAATATGGCGAAAATTCTTGCAGGTCGAAGGTATGAATGTTTAACTCTTCCTTATAAGTATAGTGTGTTTGAATCTTTGCCTAATTTTCAGTTTTCATATCGGTTGTTTAGGTATGCTTTAATACTTATAATGTGGATGTTGCTACTTAAGACAATGTAGTTAATGACATATGGAATCATCTGATTAACCAAAAATTAAAGTAAATTGTCACTGTTTCAAGCATCTGATTATTGGAATTGTACGCGTAACAGCCCAACACACTCAAAAATAGTTTTAACAACCCACTATTGCAACTGCTTATTCGATCTTGATTATTTAATGTCGTATAATCACTTTTGAAGTGCATGTCCAAATACCTTCCAAAATAGGGATTATGGTAGGGTTTACGGCTTATAGTCAAAGGAATCATGGACCACTGCTCATTATAACGACAACCAACCTTCCGTTGCATTCATTTAGCACTTACTCTGTCCCATGAAAAGTGGAATGGCTTGGATCGACATATTTTAAGGAAAATGTTTATATACTTAACTGATATGCATATTGCCCTTTCGTAAATAGAAAGAGTAAGTAATAATAATTAAATATTTTTCCCGGTTTCTTCCCCAAAGGAAAGTTGTGCTTTTCTACTCTTGTAAATTGATTCAGTAATTGTTGTTAAATGACTAAAATGCGCTCTTAGCATATAGCACTTGTTTGAGGTTTATATATATTACTCTTATATTAGTGTTTCAACTTTCAACTTTCGAACCAACTAACTCTAATTTTGTGGCATTCAAAAGGAGGTACATGGGGCACAAAGAACCATTAAGCCCAAACGAAAAAGCTCAATGCTTTGTTTTATAGGACGAGAGAATGCCATGGGTAACATTTGCTAAAAAGGTGAAAGCTGCCCAACAAGGATTTTTAGGCGAACCAGATGAGATGAAAAACGGACGTGGTGAATTCCATGAATACCCTTCTACTTGTATTTGCAAGAAACCCTTCAAGTTTTCCGATCTTGACAGTAACTACAATGGAACCCAAACCCTCTCAAAATATTCTTTAACCCGAAGCGGAAACTGAATCTGGACGCTAATGAAGAAGATCAAGGCGCGTATGTGTGCAGAGAATAGACGATGCAAGTATGATTAGAGATCATGAATCATCACCTAAAGAATCCAAGGCTTGTGTTTGACTTTTTGGTTGACTAATAGGAACAAGAAAAATAGTTTGTTAGGTTTTAGGTTTTTTTTTTTTTTTTGGATTTACATGTTGAGCTAAGTTGGCTCACTCTTGTATTTATATTTTTCTGAAAATGCCCATTTTACCCTTGTGTCATTAGGACTTTAAAGATTGAGGTCTAGTAATGGCATTTGAGTATGAAATGAATCTGTGTATAGCAAAGTATTGACTTCTGGATGGGCTTTCAAGTGTTGTAATATTTTTTGTAAGATAGGAGTAGCGTATCGTTGTTTAGCCGATTGGATTTGAGTGCTGCTTTTCATGCTGAATCGAAAGTTGGTTTGGTTTCAAACGAGTTTATGCCGAATCAATCTACACTAACAAACTGAATCGAATCGTGGTATGTTTTTTATATAGCTCAAGTCAAACCATCAAACTAATTGTGCCAGCACTTAACACAAGCTCAATGTGCATATCTACATAACTCACATGCACACATTTATGTATTTATATACAAACACATAACTTGACACTAAATCGGTCCACACTCCACGTGCATACATATGTTTACACATAAGAACACAACTTTAATCTCGTGCACACCTACATTTACATATACCACATGAATACATTTAATGACATGTAAACATTGATACACCACACAAACACAAACAAGATCACCGATCTCTTACCGATATTCCACCAAAATATCGCTCGTAAATTTGTATCAGACAAGTCACATTAGCTAAAACAATCTTGATTAGGTAATCATAAATTGGTATCATACAAGTCGCGTTAGCTGAAACAAGCTTGATTCGATAGATCAACATTATTTCTTGATGGAATGTCGATAGTTAATTAACACAAAGATATTGATTAGATTAAGCAAGTCTGATTCTACCTCAGCAACTCGACAGGCTATGTTCGAACAACTTGATAAAAACTCAACTCGTATGTATCTACAAGCTTATATTCAAACTGGCTCGAACTGTGTGTTAGATCAAGTAACTGGAAAAAAAATTGACTAGTTTACAACCATAGAGGTGATAGCAAAACTAAATTCCATTACCAAGAGCATAAAAACTGATAACTTATCAGAATAGTAGCACGAGCCACAACTGTGATTACATTGCAGTACAGAATCAGATGCAAATAACTTGATAAGAATATGCCGATCCAAATGCACTTTACCACAATCATGATACAATAACCACAGAAACGTCCATATACAGATTACAGCCTCGGTGAAATTTGGTCATTAAAGGACAAGATTGATATATAAACTTCTTCTAGAGCTACAATAATTCTTAGGATCTTATGGTAACAAGAGCCGTTCCTAGTTCTATAATCTCTGCTTAATTACACACAACACTGGAGTTGGACCCGTTCCCATCTGCTTAAGTGATCTTCTCAGCTCAGGGTGGAACCTCCTGTCACAAAGACGATGAAGTGTGTTAATAAAGTGCTATGGTCTTAGGTCCCATGTAAAAAGATTATCTTCCAGCATAAAAAACGAACTTAATTTCCTTATAGATTATTCTCCGCACTTAGAAGTTTAAATAAATATACTCTATAAGAAAAAAATGCAAACTTCGCTTAGGTATATAGTTCGCTTTCTAGACTAAAATCAATATTTTCTAATGATAACTATCAAGTAATTTAAAATCTTGTATCTATTATGTGAAATCCATGGAAAAATACTAAAGCTTCTGACAGGAACTTCAATAGTTTGTAAAATTTTCTCCAAAAGGTTTAAATCAGCGGAGAAACCCTAACTCCGTACACCTTTTGGTGTCGACTGGCCCTTCCCCAAGGACCAGCCCCAAGCAATGTTCAGTTGTTTCCCATGAACCGGGGAAAGTTGGGATTAAATGCCGGACCTATTTCTCCAAAAGCCCTGCCCAGCAAGAACATTTGTGGGGGAATAGAACCGATGGCTGGCCCCAAAGTTGCGCCCGGTAGGGTTTGAACTTGAGACCTTTACTAGAGAATCCCAAGCCTCCACCACTAGGCCACACCTTTGGCGTTAGCAGTTTGTAAAATTTTGACATCCAGTTTTTGGTTTTATTTTACCATATAAGATAACCAGAGAGCAGTGATGCGGGATATTGACAAACAGAGGTACACTCCAAGAAAGTAGACCAGAATGTAGGTTTGACTTTGAGGTTCCGGGTCAACGCATAACTTATTTTGAGTTAAAAAGAAACACCCAGGTGACACACCCAGCAATGCATGCATCCAAGTGGAACCACCGAAATATACAGAACAGTTTACAATTTCCACTTGCTTATTGAGGCTGAAGTATTTACCTTTTGATGTAACCTTGTTGTGGCTTCTTTGGCTTGCATGTGAAGCAGAAGGTATCTTTGAGACGGTCAGTGAACTTTGCAATCCTTCTAACATCTGTGAGAAAAAAGACTCAAACTTTTAGTTCTGAAATTAATATGCCCTACTGTCATCCATGTCATTTTCGAGGTATAAATCAAAGTCACTCACAAAGTGATAAAGGGTTTCATGTGGATAGAGTTTAAGAAAGATTATGTTGAAGGCTAAAAATGACAACGTTTTGACTTTATCCGCGTCTTTGTGGGGTCAGGGTTGGATTGATCTAAATACTGACATAGGAGAAGACTTAAAGTGTGTATAGCTGTTAAGACTCAATAAGCTAATATGCTATACATTTACAATTATAATGAGCATACAGTATTAAGTACAAATGTAGATGCAGGGTAACAGAGTTATAAAACAGATAAAGGCATGCACATACGCGAAAGGGTAATTTAGTTATCCACTACACGGTAAAGATCACATTTCAAAAGTTGTGCATTGAATACGTTGGTGACAAACAGAAACAGAAAACTCACCCTTGAAGTTGGCTGAATTTTACGATTTGATCTGCGTATCTCCACTTCTGAAGTTGGCTGTTCTTTGACTTCAGCTCTCATTGCCTTCCTATCGCCTGGTGTCGTTATTGCTTTATTTGAACGCTGATATACTGCCTTTGAAGATGAAGTTCCCTTTGCATCCTCGGTATTAGAAGGAAAGTTTTCATCAGCACTAATAGCATCCGATGATGTGGATTTAGACGATTTCGACCTATCCTTCTGAGCTAATGATCTGACAGATGGAACTGGAGGTTTCCTGGGCTTGAGAGTTCTGGATTTTACCTCAACTTGTTTTTCTTCACCATTATCTTTTAAATTACTTTTAGAGAGTACGGCGCCGGGTTGAGGAATCATACTACTTGCAAAATTTACTGAATCATTTGTTGTATTATTCTTAGTGCTTCAACATATTGTGTGCGTGCGTCCATGAATTTCTGTTTCTTTCGGCTTAGGAACACCAAAACAACTCTCGACCGTTCCTTCTTCAAGCTGCTCTTCATCGCTCCCTGATGTCAAGCTTGTCTTCATTTCTAGAACTTTACCGATATCAAAGAACTTTCTTGAGCAGCAAAAGGAAGTATCTGATTCTTGTTGTCTCGCCCAACAAGATCAACACTGATTGAGAAGTGTCCTTCTCTTACCTTCCACAATAGGGCTACCAAACTTCTGTCGCTTTTCAAGTCGGCATCATCCTGTAATCAGATAATTCGTTCAAGGAATGAAAACCAAATATAGCCCACCAACAACTATAAAATAAACCAGTGATCAAGTGTCCAGTTTAAACTGATCAAGTGATCCTAGATAATCAAAGTCAGATTAACAGTTGTAACAAAACATGTTGCGTGAAATACTGTTTTGAATGTGCTTTTATAGTATACAGTTAGAATAATCAGATAGTGAGTATTATACAAATCTGATTATCTAAAGATATAGTGGATTAGTGGCTAAAATGACCAAAATGGTACGTCCATATATTCAGATAATTCAGTTTAGAACTGAAA